>OY757934.1:6529368-6794368 GCA_963585895.1 Sepioteuthis lessoniana
CTTATCTACTGTATTAACAAGACTACAAAATTATATAGTATCGTGATTGTTTACAAAAAAAACACCATGCAAGGTACGTTTGTCAATCTGTGCTATACAATGGAGAATCACGCAATAGCAACTATGATGACTTACTTTGGGTCCACGGACTACGGGTTGGGAACTGAAGTTGACAGAGTGCAGGGGGGGGCATGAGTAGTAAAAATAGGCTAGAGTCGCCATTGATATACACATACATATACATACACATATATATATTCACATATACAAATATACATATATATACATATATACATACATAGATGTATATATTAAAAACTCAATATGAAAATAGAAGTGAAACTCAAGATTATGATCAATTTTACTTCAGGAAACATTTAAATTTCTTTACTATTCTTTATATCATTTTTATCTTTAAAAACAAAAACAGAAGTTACACCACAGATATTTATGAAGAGGAGCTATCACAATCAATTAAAAGAAAACACCCTAAAAATGGGAAAAAATCCATCATTACAACAGTCGAAAAGCACGGTAAGTGTAACCCAAAGCCAAACTTTTTAGATCCATGTTATCATTGGAGAACAAAAAAAAGTTTCAATAAATAGACTAAAGGCTGTTCTGCTTGCTTTGCTCATTTCAAACAGGACTACATCAATGAAAATAAAACAAGTGAACAGCTTGAAATTGAGAAGGATTGACTGAAAAGTTCATAGGCTGACCAAGATATTCACATGGAATGTGACCAAATGGGGTTTATTTTTCAACAGTCCCCCTTGTGGTCATGCACTTGTTTGATCAGTTTTGCAGTCTTTGGATCCTATTGGTCAAAAAAGTCATCAACAGTAGATATGATGTCATCATATGAACTTTTAAGACCACCCTTGTAAACCTAAATTGTTTTGTTCTGAATTTCACTGAGACACCTCAAGTTGATCTGAAGCAGCGTATTAAGAAATACAAGTTCCGATTGACTTTCTTTCTTCATTGATATAAAAGTTAACGCAATTATCAGTTGTGTGTGTGTGTGTGTGTGTGTGTGTGTGTGTGTGTGTGTGTGTGTGCGTTTTTATCAAAGTAGGCAGAATAGTGTACATAATAAAATGAGACAGAAAGTCATGTAATTACCTTGAGTAAGAGTTGATGAAAGAATGTTCGGCTTTCATTAACTTCTCGAAGTGATCTTTTCACTTTAGGGTTGTTACAACTGCAAGGAAATAAATACATTATTTAATTAACACAAATTTTCTTTTTAAATATGTTAAAATCAAGTCATAACATATTCTTAAAGAAAAAAAGGACAACTTGAGCATAGCAATATTTTGTATAGACACTAAACTATCCAAAAAACCAATACTAATTTTCAAGCATTATTTTCGTAAATAGATCTTGTCATTAATGTTATCTATTTATACCTGAATTCTGAAGGTTTCAAATAAGTGTATCTCAAAAGGTTCTCAACAGATGCATATGAAATCAAAATAAGTCAGTACTGGACAGGTGACAGAATATAATTTTGATACACCTTAATTGTTTATTCTTAATTTCAAGATAACTATTTCAAGAAATTTATACATGATTGATGGATTAACAACATAAACACACAGTCGAGAGTTATTTATGCATAGATATTAGGGAATCCCATTCATTGTACGTTTATATTTACACACAGTCCTATTGAATATGAATAATTTTCAAAAAGATTTATTTGACCCATAAATGGAACCCTAACAGGTACTTCCATTTCGGGTCAGAGTGAACCTGAGATTAATAGCAATGAAGGGTTATTCTACACTCCTCAGATCTCAAGACTTGGTGCCTCACCATCAAATATAGTTAAGTACAATATCCAGGACTCCCCTTTTTTGAGAGAAGGATATTACCCTTCTTCAGAGGATACAATCAGCATATTCTAAAACCCACTGACAATATTCAAAAAGTCATATATGTTGGCAGACAGCACATCTATTGTGCACAATTTTGTATTTGACCACTTAACAACGAATGAAAGGGGAAGTCTAAAATAATTCGGATGATATTGCTATTTAACAAATATGCTCTTTTGTCACTGAGTTCAGTAAAAAAAATTTAAGATTATTTAAAACAATAACAACAATGCTGACTTTTTTAATGTATCAAATAGATAGTACTAATATACGAGGTGCATATGATAAGTTTCCAGACTTTTTTCGTACGGGCATTTAAAATTGTTATAGACTCTTGAAAATTCACTATGTTATTGATATACATCTTATGAGATGACTGACCAATTTTTATGATTTCAGCTTCAAATGAACAGCTACAGCAGCAATTGGAATACACCCTACTAAAGCCTGATTGTCACAGCTGGTGAATTTCTAAAATGCAATCTGGATGTGAGGACACTTTAGAAGAATGATATGCAATAAAATTCTGTTTTAAACTTAGAAAAAATGCCACAGAAATGTATGGAATGCTTCAGACTGCTTTTTGACCATCTTACATGAATCGAGCATCAGTTTTTGAGTGGCATAAGAGATTCAAGGAAGGCACGGAGTCTGTGAGGCAGGAGTAAGGAAGCCAGAACACCAGAGTTGATTGGTCAAAGGGTTAGGGTTAGGGTTGCTATGTTGAGGTTTTAAGGGAGTTCAGGAAGAGATTCCTTGGGAAGAGGCCAGCACTCTTCAAATCGGGTCAGTGGCATTTCCACCAGGACAATGCACTAGTCCACAACTCCATCCTTGTCACAGACTATTTGACCAAGATGGGCATCAGCCTCCCTATAGTCGAGACTTGCTCCCTGTGACTTTTGGTTATTCCCTAAGCTCAGAGGCTGTCGTTATGAGACAATTGAGGAGATGAAAGAGGCTGTGACGAAGGTCATTGACACGCTCACACAAGAGGACTTCCATGGGGCCCTCCAGAAGTTGTTGGAACGATACAACAAGTGGATTGCAGCCAAAGGAAATTACTTCGAAGGGGATTAGAGTTTCTTGCGTGTACTATCAATAAAAGTGCCCATACGAAAAAAGTCTGGAAACTTATCGTATGCCCCTTATAAGTATTGAATTCTGAAGGTGATGTGGATAGACTTGCTGTAAATGTAGACAAAGCTCATAAAGTTGTTTTAGTCATAGTTGCTGACTATTAAAATTATTTTGATGCCCTTTTGGAAAAATAGGGACCCAGAAATCCACCACTGAACAGGAAAATAATCTAAAGCCAAACTTGGATCAAATTTAGTTGATTTTTAAGTTTTAAGAAAGATAAATAAATAAATAAATAAATAAATAAACAATCTAGATATAGGAATGGGTTTTATTGCATTGAAACAGTTATAAACATTAACAATCTACCAATGATCTATTGACTGAGATGGCATTTCAAAAATTAGTAATTGTTACTGTTAAGTAAGCTAATCTGTTTTCATACTTGTAGTTTTTACAATATATTACTCATCTAATACATAGATAAGCCAGAAAGGGAAACTATTTGAATCAACTATAGCTATAAAGGAGTTTAATTTTACCCTTAGAACTATAAGCCTCTCATGATTGTAAACCTCTCACCTAAGGCTCCTGGTTTGAAAAAGATCTGAAAATGTAAAATGTTGTCATCTGTAATTTAATCACTTAACAAGCTGTTAAATAGCAGGTTATAATATTCTGTAGACAATTCAAAATATATAAAAAAATAACAAAATTATGTATAAAATATAAAACTGCAACATTTTATTGGCAATAATGATGTAGAAATGAAGAATCCACAGGGAAGATTCTGGAGCCATCCAGGTTTATGTACTTGTAGATAACAGCAAAAATGCTGGCTGTTTGGGTTCAAAGAGTTAAGGTGAAAATGTTGGAGAATCATCTGGAAATGAATATTTTAAACTTGCTTAAATTCAACTTTAAAACAAACCAAAGATAGGCGTTTTGTACATGCCAGAAAAGATTTTTTAATAATTCATAGTATGTCAAAATCTTGTTTCGTGTATGTATTCTAGTTTACAATGAACAAAAAATAATTATGATGATTTATTTACATTTTAGCCAATCACATAAACTATTGGTGTGGATACTTATTGGGCCATTGGCGTAATGAGTAGAGTGTTGGCCAATGGTCAGGAAGACCAGGGTTCAATTCTAGGTTGATGCCACCTTGCTAAGCACTATAAGATGAGGATCAAGGGTAAAATGGAGTAATCCAGGGAATAGAGTAGCGCCCTCCCCTACACCTCGGTGTAGAAGCTATTGAAAAGGGAGCCTTTGGGTCATCCTCGACTAAGGTCACCAACTTAACTCTTTTTACTTAAATCATCCCCCCGAATTAACTCTCGGGAGCTATGGCTGTTAATATTTGTGTAATAAATCCTTTTCTGGCAAATGAGTTTGAGTTTGAGTTTTGTTTAACGGCATATCAACCCCTGTGGGTCATTTAATGCCAAAAAGGTTATTTTGAATTTCAGTCATTAAAGTAGTGGTTCTATAGAGATGTTTGGTTATATCTTGCTGAAAAAGTTGCTTTTTTTTAGAAAATTAAAAATGTTTTCAGGGTTTGTATTCTTAAAGATGTCCCTCAGGTTTCTTGCTTGATAGTACTTAGTACAGATATGTTTAAGGTTGTTACAATTTAGAAGGATATGTTTGGTTGTGAGTTGTACTTTGCATGATGGGCACACTGGGGCATCCTCCCCTTTTAACAGGTGTGAATGAGTAATGTGGGTGTGCCCAATACGCAATCTAGCAAGTATTACTTCTTCTCTTCTGATACTTCTGTAGCCTGTTGGCCACTCTCCGATAGCTTCTTGTATTTCATGGAGTTTGTTTTGGGTCTGATTGTTCCATGATTTCTACCATTTGTCTGATATAAATTTCTTTATGGTTGGTTTTAGATCTGTATATGGGATTTTTGATTTACACATATCAATTTGAAGAGCTTTTTTTGCAGCTTTGTCTGCTTTTTCATTTCCTTGGATGCCAATGTGACTTGGTATCCAGGTGAATATGATGTTATTATTTTTAGAGAGAGTGTTTAGTTTGTTTAGGAGCTTTGTAATCAAGGGGGATGATGTATCTCTGTTCTGTAGTGCTAGTAGGACTGATTTGGAGTCTGTGTATATGATAAATTTGGAAGCTTTATGATTTGCTATGATATTCATAGCTAGATCAATGGCTGTGGTTTCTGCACTGTAAATTGAAGCTTCATTAGGTAGGCATTTTAGGGTTTCTTTTTTTTGAGAAATGGCAGCACAACCTACTTTTTTTCCTTGTTTGGATCCGTCTGTATAGATGTGATAGTGATCTGGGAACTTATTTTGTATTTTTATGAGTTTCTCTTGATAAGTGATGGGGTGTGTTTTTATTTTGGGTAACTTAGCCAGTTCTAAGTTTATAGTTGGTTGCCTTATGGTCCATGGTGCCGTTTTGGAGAGTATGGTATGGTGTACTATTTTAGTGTTGATTTTGATTTCGTTGAGGAGGTCACTTATTCTTAAGCTAAAAGGTCTGATTTTTTGGGGGTTATTCTGATACAGGTTTTCATATTTCGTTTTGCCAGTGTAGTCATAAGCAGGATTTTGTGGACAAGAGATGAGTTTGATGTAGTACTGTAGTGCTAATTTTTGTCTTCTTAAATAGAGAGGGGGTTCGTTTGCTTCTATGTATAGACTTTCCTTTGGGGAAGTATTAAAGGCCCCTAAAGTGAGGCGAAGTCCTTGGTGGTGTATGGTTTCCAGTCGTTGTAAGTAGGATTTTCTGGCTGCTCCGTATATGAAGCAGCCATAGTCAAGTTTTGATCTTATTAGAGATCTATATAGCTTGATAAGGGTCTTTCTATCAGCACCCCAGTCTGTGTGGGCTATGGCTTGATTGCATTTTATTCTTAGCTTTTTTATATGTGGGATAAATGATAATTTAGAGTCAAAGATAATGCCAAGGAATTTATGTTCATCTGTTATGGGTATTTCAGTGTTATTTAATGTAAGTTTAGGGTGGTTGTGCATCTTGTGGATTTGACAGAAGTGTACACATTTTGTTTTACTATTTGAAATTGTAAATCCATTTTCTGTGGTCCATTTTTGGATTTTATTTATGCATTGTTGTATTTTCCTTTCTATGGTAGTCATGTTTTTGGAATTATAGCAGATGAGGAAGTCATCTACATATAATGACCCTTTGATTTCTGGAGGGAGGCAGGATGTTATGCTGTTTATTTTTATTATAAATAGGGATACTGATAAAATACTGCCCTGATGAACTCCCACCTCTTGTGGCTTCGAATCAGAGTATGTGCTGCCAATCAGTGTCCTGAAAGATCGGTCTTCAAGAAAATTTTGGATGAAGATGGGAAGTCTACCTTGTAACCCAAAGTTCGTACTCCAGTCGCGCTATTACGTTCACTTTCGGGCAAATACCCTTGGGAAAGGTATGAACCCCCTTATTCTCCCTCCAGCTATGGATAAATAGTAGGACGGACTAGGTTCTTCAGCCTTGGTGAGGCAACTAGTCTAGGAGAAGGAAAACTCTGAATTCAAACCTGTTAAACTCCGCTTAAAAATTGACCTTGTGTCATATCCTGCCCGAGCGGAGGGGTTGGTAAATAGTACCTTGTAACCCAAAGTTTTTAAGGTCTTTGAGAATTCCGTATGGCCACGTTGTGTCATAGGCCTTTTCAAGATCAAAAAAGACTGCCACCAGGTGTTCCCTTTTTATGTATGTTTCTCTGATTAGGGTTTCTATATGAACCACCTGGTCCATTGTGCTTCTTTTTGTTCTGAAACCTGCTTGTAGGTTTGAGAGCAGTTTATTTGATTCGAGAAACCATATTAGTCTTTGGTTTATCATTCTTTCTAAAGTTTTGCATGCACAACTAGTTAGGGCTATGGGCCTATAGCTGATGGGATTTGTTGGGTCTTTTTGTTTTTTGAGGATGGGGATGATTGTAGCTTGCTTCCATAAAGCAGGGATATTGCCTGAGATCCAGATATTGTTATATATGTTTAGGAGATATTTCTGGGAAATTGAAGGTAATTCTTTAAGAAATGTGTAGTGGATTTCATCTGGACCAGCAGCTGAGTTATTGGATTTGGATAATGAATTTTGGAGTTCATCTAGGGTGAAAAGTTGGTTGTAGCATTTAGTATCGTCAGAGGTGAACTTTATTTTGTTCTTTTCTTCTTTGATTCTGATGGAGTTGAATTTGTTGGAATATTTTTTGGTAGATGATGCTTGGGCAAAGTTTTCTGCCATCAGATTAGCTATTTGTTTTTCACTCAAAGCTTTTGTGCTTCCTTGGGAGAGATGATTTATAGGAGTGTGGACAGTTTTATTTGATATTTTCTTTACAAAGTTCCAAATTGTTTTGGGATTAGTATTTGAGTTTATTTTTGCAGTGAAGTTTCTCCAGGAGGACCTTTGAGCTTCTTTAATTGTGCATCTAGTTTTAGCTCTTTGTTGTCTATATTTGTCTAGATTTTCTGATGAAGGGTTGGTTTTAAATTTCCTGAGGATTCTTTGGCGTTCTCTGATCATAATTTTGCACTCCTCCGTAAACCAGGGATTGTTATGTTTTGGGGATGTTGTAGTTTTAGGTATGGTTTTGTTTGCTATATTAATTAGGGTGTTTGTGAAATGTATTATAGGTTCTTCTTGGTTGGTATTTGTTTCTGGGATTAGGGTATCAAGGCATAGTTTTTTGTAGGCTTGCCAGTTTGCTTTTTTGAAGTTCCATCGTGGGGTTTTTGAGACTGTTTGTGGGTCTGATTTTCCTGGTTTAGTATTTTCTATTATGATTGGAAAGTGGTCACTGCCGCAGGAATCTTCATGTACCCTCCAGTTATATTCTATAAAGGTGGCTGGATCGCTGAGTGTTAGATCTATAGCAGAGAATGTCCCTGAGGATGAGCTTAGGTGGGTTTGAGCTTTCTGATTGTGGAGACATAGGTTGTTGTTATTAATGATTTTTTCAAGGGTCTGACCTCTTTTGTTCGTTGTCTTGCTTCCCCACAAAATGTTGTGGCTATTGAAATCTCCCATCAATATATATGGTTTAGGGAGTTGATTTATTAAGTTATTTAGCTGTTCTTCGTTTATAGGGTCTTGAGGTGGAATGTATATAGAGCAGATGGCGGTGGTTTTGTGTAAAGTTGCTGAAATTGCTACTGCTAGTAGGGGGGTGCTGATGTTGATTTTGCTTTGGGGGATGTTTTTCCTTATTAGGATTGATACACCACCCGAAGCTTTTAGTCCCGTGTCATATATATAGTCGTATTGCTCATAATTTTTCATGTTTTTTTATCATTGCTTTTTTTGAATGTTTCTTGGAGACATATAATGGTAGGATTTTGTTCAGTTATTAACAGCTGGAGTTCGTTGTAATTTGCCTTGTAGCCACGACAGTTCCATTGGATTATCTTGTGGGTATTTTGGTATTTGGCCATAACTATTTATGCAGTGTGTGTCTTGGGTTTGGGGTGTATTATTTAATTTTTGTATTTTCAATTTTAGGTGTCGAGTCCATTTCGGTTTCCATACTTTCTATGTTTCTGGATTTATTTTTGGTTTTTGAAGGGGTGTGTTGAGTAGGTTTTTGTTTTTTTTCTTTTTCTCTGGTTCTTAAGGTTGATCGGTTTCTATTTTTGATTGTTAGCGTTTCATTTTTTTGGCTAGAGGTTGAAGGGATGTTTTTTGATTTGTCAGTTGGAGTTAGTTGTACATTGGGTATAATAGTTTTAAGGGTTTTGATTAGTTCATGTCGGTCATTTATTAAATTTATTAATTCTTCTATTTTCATTGTTTTTATTTGTGTTTTTGCTTCGTAAAAAAAAAAAAAAAAAAAAAATCTAAGAGAGTACTGTCATGACCAGCCGATTGATCGGATCGGGCCTCTTCGACCGCCCGTCTAGCCCAGTAAGGGCCAAAGTGGTGTGTTGCAAGAGACTTGACCACTCGATTTTCAGGCCAAGTACTGCTCAACCACCAGGATCCCGTCCTTAAGCATCACGGGTCGCCACCCACGGCCAACAGGTAGCCTCGTTGGGGGGGGGTTTACCCCTCTGCAGAGGTGCTGGCAAATGAAAATAAACATATATATTTTAACTGGAAAGAATAGAAATATACTACTTTGATCCTAGTCAGATTTTTAAAAAAAGAACAGAAATTTTTAAAAGAAAGAGATGAAGAAAATAAAAAGAGAAAGAGATGGTTTTCACAATTCTGGTGGATATTTTGATGCTATTTTAAGTAAGAAAATAATTTAACTAATAGCAGGTAACTTGTGACCCAAGGATTGAATGATTCTAATAAGCATTTTATAGTTATCTTCATTGTAATGAGAATTAAAATTGAAATTATCTTTCAGTAGCAAATTGGATGAAAAACTAATTTATTCTCTAAAAGCTTCTCTAATAAAAAAAACTCTAGCAGAATTACAGTTACATATATACAAACTTGATGAGAATTTTAGTAGTATATAAATACTGAGGAAAAAAACCTTTAAAATTTTATAGAGCTCTTCTTAACAAAGGATTATGTAGAGACATTTTAATATTTTTCATATTCTGGAGATTTAGATTTTTACTAAAAAATATCTGTATCACAGTTAAAGGAGAAATATACATGCTAAGCTTTTTGACAAGAAATACTATCATGAATTTATCTTAGTTAAATAATTCGAAACAATGCTCCATCCAATCAAAAAATACAAACATTAAAAAAGTATTGGGACAAAAACTATATAAAAAATATATATAACGAAGGTAAGTGGGTTGTCTCTCGTGGTCAACCCCACTCTCTAAAGGACATGTATGACACCATATAATTGGTCTTTGCAAATTAAACAATCACTGGCTACCAAGACATTGACGCTAGATATCAAGACATGTCTAACTCTCTTTCTACATCCAAACTCACTAGTGAGTAGACGTTAAAATTCTCTCTGCTAAAATTCCAGCAGGGAACCAGAGCCATATAAAGTACATTGAACTTTTGTATATACGACACAAGGAGTTCACTTAAGTGGACAATTATATGTTCATTTTGTATAATATCATATAACTGCAAACAGAACAATTGTTTGCAACAAGAATATAATACTTTAAAATTCCAATACATTCATGTTTTTCTTGATATTAACTTTCTTCTGTTTTCAACTTAACAACAGATTTGTAACCCAAATTTCCAATATTTTTCTATATTTTGCAAACAATTTTCCAATAATTTTTTAATATTTTGCAAACAATTTGCTATTTTTTTAATAACTATTAAGAAGAAAAACCTTTCAGAATAAAAATTTTCTCTCAATAAAAATGTATGCACTGATGAAAAAGCTACAGATAATATAACAACTTATATAAGAAAACAAATATTTAAAGAAAATTCACAGACGGTTTTTAAAAAAATGGTTTAAACTTTGACATACACATACTAATTAAATATCAATCATATTTTTAAAAAATTATATATTGTTGCTTAACATTTTCACATATGAAAACAATTCTCTTTAAGGATTAGTGTTTAAAACTGACACAATTACTCTAAGGATTTTTTTTTGAGACTAACATTATAACAGGGAAGATTTTTAACTGTTTATGAATAGAAGGGATAAAACCAGACAATGGCCATTATTAACAGTGGAGAAACTTCATGTCATACTAAAAAGCAAATTTGGAATAGAAGCCAATATACAGGGTGTTCTAAAAGTCACTAAGGTATTTAAAAATAAAGAATAAACATTTTGGTTGGTAATTTAATTTTTTGTAACATAGAAGAATTTATCCATGGAAATGAATTTACTTTAATTATAAAAACTGCCACAGATTACTTCACATTTTAAAAAGAACAATTATAAATTTATAGAAAAAAAATTTTATGTTATAAAAATCATTTTCTTTTTTTAAATCCCTAGGTAACATTTGGGACATCCTATATGATACTAATAATTTACAACTAATATCAACAATGTTTTATTATCTCAGCTTACTGGAATCCTATCTATTAGGTTGTCTATTGATCAAATGAACTATTTGATGAGAGGAAAAAAAGACTCTTTCAAATTCCAGAGTAACAAACTGCACATGAACTGTTTATAAAAGTAGAACTAGAAGAAACAACAATTAAAAAGACCAATTACTATATGTGTGAATTTTTACATATCAAGTAGGCACCTTAGGTTAAGAATGGAGAAAGGCTTGAAAAGTGTGAGCCTATAATTATTGGACTATAAACTATAATCCAAAAGTGAATGATGGTAAAAATGAAGCCTACACACATTCTTATATGCTTTTTACATTCATTCAGACATGAGGTGGACTTCATTAAAGATCACACACAAACAATATCAGATAAAACTTTTTTTATGGTGGTTTCTATACAGATGGTAGAACAATAGGCTATGAAGTATCTCATTTCAGTATTTTGGCCTAACTCAAAGAGAATCTGTATTTAGATGAAGGCAACTTATACCACTTTAAAATAAAAGCTTTCCTTGAAAAGTAAGTAAATTTGATATTTTTTTCTTATTAAAAAGAGTATGACAGTTATGATTTATCAATAAAAAAGAGACAATAGAGAATATTATGAACAAGTTAAGTGTAAGATTTATCTGGATCCCAGGTTGAGTCATACTAAAGACTCAAAAAATGGCACTTGATGCTGCCTTGTTTAACATTTAGTATTATCATAACATTTAGTATTATAAGGTATACATCAAGGGTCAAGTGGAGCAACCCAATTAAAAGAGTAGTGCCTTCCCCTACACCTCAGTGTAGTAGCTAATAAAAAAGGAGCCTTCAGGTTGCTCTCGACTACAGTTGCCAACTTTACTTACTTATCTGGATATATGCACATAAGGTAGATGTACTTTTTGAGAGTTGTTAAATAACTAGGTTTATTTTAAAAGGTTAATTCTCATTAATATGATATTCTGAATAAGAAAAAAATAAGGATGAAATTATTGGTATGATAAACTAATCTAAAAATGATGCTGAAAATAATGAACTTAGTTCAGATGTTTTATTTATTTTCTGGTAAGTTTCCATTTCATATCTTTGGAAACCAATTGTAAAATATCCTTAATTGAAAAAATAAATAAATAAATAACAAATAGGTAGATTATTTCCCTGTTTCCATTTAAAGGAAAAAATATTTTGGCACATCAAATGAAAAGTAACTAAATCAATATCATTATTGTACCATTTAACTTGCTCGACATTTGATTCTAACTGTGAAATATTTAAAAAATAAAATTTTCTACTTTGCTAAAATGCATAACTAAAATTGAGTTCAATAAATCAATATATGACAAAAACAGATCAATATTTAATAGGGAAATCAATTATAGCTCACTTCACATGATTTTATATCTATCTGGAAATGATCCAGCCATCTAATATTAACAAAAAATAGTCTACCTATGGCATTAGTGTCTTAGGCCATTTCAAAATACTACCCTTTTGAGATTTCCAACACTTATCCTAGCATTCTTTTCACTTTCCAGAATAGTCTACAAAATCCTCTTTCAGGATCACCCATCAACTGATATGTTGCAGTCTTACCCAGTCTGAATTTCCTCCCTTTCAAAGTCAAGTTTAACTTTGGGAAAAGCTAAAGTCACAAGCAGCTAAATTTGGATTGTAGGTATGTGTCTGGACAATGCAATGTTTATTGAAAATGTTCTACAGGAGATGTCAAGAATTAGTTAGTTGAGATATTCAAAATAGCTGAATACTTTCTGGACAGTTTGTGAAATATCCAGATCTTTTAAATTTCCCACTGTCAATTACCAGTTTACTTTTATTGCAGCCTATAAATGTTCACTAGTTCTGGATTTTCCACTTGTTGTCTTTCTAGAATGTTGGTGGCTTTTAACAGATTCACTACCAAGTTTGAAGTGTCAGTATCAACGTTTTATTTGGGCTTCACTCATTGAATCATCTTTGAAAGATTTCTCATTTGAAGTTTCCATGGACCAATGTTCAAGTTTCAAGAAAATTAAGTAAAGTTGGCGAATGTAGTCAAGGGTGACCCAATGGCTCCCTTTTCGATAGCTACTACACTGAGGTGTAGGGAAAGATGCTACTCCTTTCCCTGGATTGCTCCACTTTACCCTTGATCCTTATCTCGAAATGTTGAGTGTTAAGCAAGGTAGCATCAAGTACCATTTTTTGAGTCTTTAGTATGACTCAACCTGGGATTGAACCCAGGTCTCCCGGGCCATTGGCAAACACTCTAACCATTATGCCAATGGATATTTTTTTCTTGTTTAAAAGATTATGGGAATTAGGTTAGTATACTGTTTTTGTTGGTTACAAATATTAGGTTGAGTAAAAAGTTAAGCAATATGAGGCACAATTTAGCAGCCCTAAATGCTTTTTATCGAGATTGTGAAGGTGACAAAACACACTAGACTGTGAAATGCCAAACTCACCTGATACTCTCCCAGTGTTACTTGCTGGATTTGCTTTTATGGCTTGGAGCATAGCTTCAGATTCCATGGTTTTAGGCTTAAGTGATCTTGCTTGATTGAGGTTCTTGCAACCTAAGCAAAATTTCTTGAATCATTTGGCTACTATAATATGATCAATTGGAAATTTATCAGTGTGGCTTTCAAATGAGACAATGTGTCAGTGCCCCAACTACCACAATACTACCAACCACAGCAGGTACTTTTGATGGCTTGAACTGATTCAGTCACATGTATATGTATATATACACCACAAACAAGCACGTACTATCAAAATATTGCAAAACATTTGACTCGCCTTAGTAATAGAAGTTTCTCTTATTGGACAGAAAATTATATATATATGATGGACTGGTGGAGGTGCCTACGGTGTAATGGTTATCATCATAGGAAATAAACATGGCACCATGAGTTCAAATACTGGATGAGGCTGCTTGCATTTCACATAGAACTAATACTCTTGGGAAAGGTATGAATCCAATTATTCTCCCTCCAGCTATGGGTAAATAGTAGGGCAGACTGGATTCTTTAACTTTGGTTAGGCAACCAGTCTAGGAGAAGGGAAACTTGGAATTCAAACCTGTTAAACTCCACTTAAAAATTGACCGCACGGAGGACTTCATAAATATATGATGGACTGTCCAGTCAATCTCAACATATTAGGGCCCCACAGTTCAGTTAAAGATGTGAATTGTTGGATTACCTACGCAGGTGATTTGTTTATAGTGGTGAAGGTTTGTGTAGAACCAGCCAGACTTTTTGGATAAACTGATAACAGAAGAATGATCCAAGAATGTATCACAGATTTATGGGAATTAGTTTAAATACTCTAACTGCCTCATATCATACTAACTCCCTCTGGATTTAATTCATTGTAATGTCATAAGTGGTTGATAAACATTCTAATTCATTTCATGCATATATATATATATATATATATATATATATATATATATACTCCCCCATCCCCTGGTGGGGGGGGGTTGAGCACTCTGGTGAAGGAATTAACAGCTGCCACTCACATAATGCAAAGCTCTTCGTATGAATTGAGCACTCTGGTATCCGGTAAGGCAAAATGCGAACAAACGAAAGCTACTACATAATGCCTTATAATTCCTGAGCTGACTGTGACAGCAAATTCTTTAAAATCCCAAAACGGGGTTTTATTTTCGCACGTGTGAAGACGGGGCAGGTTGGCACTTGATCCCTTATAGAATAAGTCCTCGTTCAGAGTTTTTTTCTCAGGCATATAAGAACTGGCATATTATGTGGGGGATTAATTCATGACCAGACTGACCGCCGCTGGCAAGGGGTTCCAAATTTCACACTATACACACACACACCAGGTCGCTAGTCTTCCTCCCCTAGACAATGGAAGATATGGACCTCTAGGTTGAGACGTAATAATATTAATTATAGTAGTCGGCAATTCCGCTTTCCCGCGTGATATTTTGAAGGAATTAATAGGACAATTTTAAGCAAGATAACATAAGGCGAATAGAAGCTGAAAAAGAAGCACGAAGTAACAAATTCGTAGCAGGCGCCACAAATAACAACTTAGACCACGTGGGAACATTAAAATATATGAATCTTTTACTACACATAGATATACACCTTCAACGTGTCAAATATATAATAAATGAACAGTCAATGAACATAAATGTCTTTCTTCTTTTCTTGTCTTTCGTTTTCCTTCAAATTGAGAGAGAGAGAGAGAGAGAGAGGGTATATAAAATTGGTTATAAGGAGAAATGGTCTCAAAGTTTACTTATCTTTTTTTCTTTGATGGAGTCCTGTGGAGAATCTTTCTTCTTTTACGGGCTAATAGACTTTATCTTATTTTTAACACTGGCTTGAAGAAAATGGCTCCTTCGTGTCCGAGATATTTTTTTGTCTTCTTCTACCCGGAGTGCTTGGCTTTGGTTCTGCCCGCTACAAACCCTGTCCAACGACTAACTTTCTTATTTTCTATTTCCGCTGACGGGAAGGAGTCCCCACTTCCGTTTTAGGGTTCCAGCCTATCGTTTGGCTTCTCTCTTCTTCCCCCTGGTCAGGCGATTTTTTTAGGGCTACTAGATGTCACCCAAGTCAGGTTACTGAGTACAGATAGCTTGCCCTAATTTACTATCATGCCGTAACGGTCATTCTCTGATGACTTGCCACGGTTAATTCAAACAGGAGGATAGTAGTAATCATATTTCAATCGTCTCAGTGGGACATCACGTGACATGACGTATGTCAACTGGTGGCTGAGTGGTATGATACTAAGTCTATCATAAAGTTGGGTAGGTTTCAATCCCAGCTTGAAGTGACCTATGTGTCTAGCAACACTGAAGTGTTGTGATACAATGAAACAGTCTGTCTGTGGATGACAATATATATATATATATATATATATATATATATATGAGAAAGTACTGAAAAGTTCTCAGAACAAGCAAGAAGGAAATGACCTTTTGAATTTTTAGGGAAAAGTTAAAGGAACTTGATAAATAATGAGCCAAATGTTTTGAATTGTGAGATGAATATGTATGTTTCATGGCTATGGGTCATTCAGGCTGAGAACTTTTCAACACCCTCTAGTGTGTATAAATATGTGTTTGTGTATATGGAAGGAAGGTCTATTTAAATTCCCATTCTTTATACTGGAAAAATAGAAAATGACAACAATAGTGGAATGTAGAAGGATGATAATTAAGGAAAAGCATGCAATCAAGATGACAAAATCTTAATAATTACAATAATGTTATTTGGTTTATTTTACACACACTAATGATCTCATTCTGGGTTTGGTTTCTTTGTTTAATGGTATATCAACTCTTTTTAGGTTATTTAATGCCAAAGCCATTCTCCTAGAAGAACAGTAGAGGTACTATTTAACCCATAGCTGGGAGGATAAGGGGTTCATACCTTTCCCAAGGGTATTTGCCCGAAAGTGAATGTAATAGCGTGACTGGAGTACGAACTCGCGTACTACAATTCTGCAGTCCATCGCTTTAACCATTACACCACGAGGACACCCCCAACAAGAGTGGTACTATTTAACCTATAGCTGGGAGGATAAGGGGGTTCATACCTTTCCCAAAGGTATTTGCCCAAAAGTGAACATAATAGTGCGACTGGAATACGAACTCGCTTACTACGATTCCGCAGTCCATAGCTTTAACCATTACACCACGAGGACACCCCCAACAAGAGTGGTACTATTTAACCTATAGCTGGGAGGATAAGGGGGTTCATACCTTTCCCAAAGGTATTTGCCCAAAAGTGAACATAATAGTGCGACTGGAATACGAACTCGCTTACTACGATCCCGCAGTCCATAGCTTTAACCATTACACCACGAGGACACCCTCCTGATCATTCTGGGTTTAATTCTTTGTAATGTCATAAGTGGTTGATAAACATTATACAAAAAAAAAAAAAAAATTTAATTCTCAGAATTTTTCTACTTTTTTGTTATTTCCTTTTTAGAAAATTATGACTTTTCACTATAACTAAAGGAATTGGGACAACAATACCCAACCACTTCCTATGTGTGTCTAAGCCACTGAAGTTTCATTAAAATCTATGGTAATAATAAAAAAAGGTTCCATTTTTTCCGTTCTTTTTTTGTCCAATACTATATAAGAAGCAAGGTGGAATCCTACTGATTAATTATGGATCTAATTTCTAAAAAAAGAAAAAAATTAACAATACATTAAATATTTATAAATATCTATCATCAGTTGCTTTCCTATTTATCTTAATAAATAGGAAAAACAACTGATGATAAATATTTAACACTGAATGAATACTTTATATATATCTCTAGATATAAATGTTTTATTATCATCACCACCTATTTTTATTACCAATTTAAATACATAAGAAATTTATTGATCAATATTACAGGCAAGAATAAAGACTTAAGAATACAATTTTGAGAAAAAAAGATATTACTTTACACAAAACACACACACAACCTCCCAAAAAAACAAACAAACAAAACAAAAAGTGGAAATCAGCAGATTATACAAATATGCTTGTGTGTGTGTGTGTGTATATGTAAGCAAATGAACAAGAAACACTAACCTATGAACACTAGACAGTGATAGAAGATAAATTTTGACATAAATAGTATATCTAGATTGAAATAATCATTCAAATTATCACTTCCAAATTATGAATAAACCCAAAAAGATATTTTTATGATTGCTAAAAAAACTCAAGTTTATTAGAAGTGTTTTTAAGTAGACATTATAGATATAGTAATAATGACATGTTTCAGTGCATGCATTTAAATACACACACCGTCTCATATCATATTAAATAAATTGAGACAGAGAAATATAAACGATTCATTAATAATGAAATAATTGGGTGGATTGAAAACATTTGTTTAAATTATTGAATTTTTTCCCTTAAAAGCATATTTACGAAGCAGTTTGAATGTGAGATGAAGTTTTTGAGAAATCTATTGATTTACAAAAATAAAAAAAGGAGTTTTAACAAACCAACATAAGTATATTTACAAATCCTATAGGGTTCTTTTTGAAAATCATTAAGAACAAAACCTGGAGATTCTGTAGATATATGTATTTACTGACAGCCTTATCCAGGATTTGAACTCAGGTAGTTGTTGTGTCTATTTCCAACAGCAATAACCATTACACAAGTGCCTAGATGTAACTACAATCTTTTTTTAGATTCACTTAGTCAACTTAGTTGATAGACACATAAGCAGAAATTAATTAAAACAATAAACCACCAAGTTATAAAATGTTCTTTGTTATATTAAACAGTTTACATATCCATTCTTAAAAGTTCAATTATTTCAAGGAGTATACATTATGGGATAACTTACAAAAAGAATAATCTTCTTGTATATTGTTTGGTAAAATGTTATTTTATTTATTTTGCTGGTTGTTTGGGTTTTATGGCATATCAACCTTTGTAGGTTATTCAATGCCAAATCCATTTTTATACAAAGAAACAGTTCTATTTCAAACAATTCAGTTTATCATAAGTACACAGTTTAATTGTCAAAAACATTTCCATTTCAAGCTATTTAGTTTATTCAAACAATTCAGTTCAGTATAAGTATAGTTTTTGTTTACACACGGTAGAATATCAATTCAGTTTGGTGGAAGTACAGTTTCAATATAAAAAATAGTTCTATTTCAAACAATTCAGTTTAGTATACAAAAACAGTTGCATTTCAAACAATTCAGTTTGGCATAAGTACATAGTTTGAATGTCAAAACAGTTCTATTTTGAGCAATTCATTTTAGCCTAAGTATGCAGTTTAGTTATATTTGATCCATAGATAGGACCCTATCAGAAGCTACCACTCTGGACCAGAGTGGACCTGGGAGCAATGGCTATGAAGGGGTACTCTGCATTACCCAAAGCTCCAGCATTACTTTACAGATCGTTTAGTGTCATATCTAGGACACTCATTGCGGGGTGGGTCTGAACCCTTTGCAGAGATTCAGTCAGTGTATTCAACAGCCCCAGCCCACTGGGCAAGGATTTATTTTGACAGACATAGATCCTCAAAATGTCAATATTCTGTAGGAGGCCTCTACTGATGGTGATATTTAGAATTTATTTTGAAGGTTTTCATTTTTTTTTTTTTTTCAAATTAATTTTGAGTCAATAAAGCTATTTTGGAAAATATTTTCTGGTAAAATTTTTTTTCTGTATTCTTTATCATAAATGATTTGGTTAATTTTTCCAAGATGATTTCAAAATCCAATGTTACAATAAAGCAAACTGTTTATGATAAAAGATCATAACTGTGGTAGTTGTCTGTTTTCTTTGTTCTTAAAATATAAATATAGATATATATATATACCAAGATATAAAATAAGAATTGTTCAATATCTGTTGAAATAAATGGATAAAAATAAAACTGAATCACTTGGATTAAAATTTTGTCTTATGTGGTCACAATTACAATGTGTTATAATCATCTCAACAAATATCTCAAATCTAATTTTTTTTTAAAAATCAAATAGCATTTTTGCTGTGGACTAGCCTATTGAACCTTTTCTGGGAGTAATTGAAATGGTCCATGACTACTTGTCTACTGCTGTTTAGAGCAGTGGGGACAAAACATATGGAGACCTTTATACAAACCATCTATATAATACCAATTCTTAGGGCTCTGCTGCAAACTACTAATTCATATGTACTAGTATACTGAAACATTCTGTGTTCTGGTACACAATTTTTTAAAAATTTACTAAAAAATAAGAAAGATAAAACAGTAGATAAATTGTTAGTATTTTAACATTATTCAGAATAAATAAATAAATATATTTTAGCCAAGTTAACTATATAAGTGGAAATATTTTAAAGCAATTTTCTTGCAGTCAGGTTGTTGATTCAATTTTTCATAATTTTTATTCAATACAATCATTGGATTAAAAAAAAATATTGAAGTATAAAAACGTTTGTATTCTAAAATTCAAACCTAAATACGAGTCAATCTTTAAATATAAACAATTTCAATTTGCCTAACACTAACCAACATTAATAGAATTTATTGCATTTTTAATTAAACCTTAATCTTGTATTTCTTAAAAGTAAAAAGTTTGTGAACAGAATACTCTTCATTAAACAAACTTTCCATTCTGATTCATTTTCTAAGATAGAAGTTGATTTTGGGGCAATTCCTATGCCTATACCTAAATGCAAACAATCTCTAGGTAATTATATGTGTGTGTGTGTGTGTGTGTGTGAGATAAACTCAGAAGAGAGAGAGAGAGAGAGACAAACTGGTTGGTTGACTGGCAATAAAAGTTGCAGTTTATAGTAAAGGGCAGTAGTAGTATACAGGAAAAGAAAAAAGGAACCTGCATGAAAATGATAAGAATTATAAATCACAAGAGGACAGTCGGAATATAAGATTGGAGGGATGGTATAGCAGACAGCAGATGTTGGTTGGATTCTAACAATTACTTTACATGCAAATATATAAATCAACCCCTAACATTTTGAGGTATTAATTCAGGCTTACATTTATATATACTAAATAAGTTACCCTCCCATGAAAAATAAATGCCACTACTATGATTAAATTTTGAAATTCAGAAGGTTCTAATTGGATTGAATAGATGGATAACAAAAAACAAAAAAATTGACACAGCTGCTAGTTTTATTTACTTATGTGCACCTGTGCATGTATGTTTTAACAAATCTCTATCTTTAGAAATGTAAAATAGTGGATTTTGTTATTCTAAGATTTTATACTAGATTTGTTATTACAGTCAATTTCAACTTAAGTATAAACAAAAGAATTAAGTCAAAGAATAGAATTTTTTAAAATGATAATAAAAAAGCTGTTGTACATAATGTAATATGATACTAGAGGAAAAAATAAAAATTGGATAGTCAATGAGAGTTGTTTGAAAAGTTCATAGGCTGACCAAGGTACTTCCATGGAATGCAACTCAATGAAGTTTATTTTTCAACATGGTCCCCTTTGTGGTACACACACTCCTTTCATTGGTGTTGCAGTGCTTGCATTCCATTGGTAAAAAATGTCATCAACAGCAGATATGATGTCATCATATCAACTTTTAAGCCCATCCTCATAAGAACACACTTCTTTCCAAAGAATGCAGAAATTCTAAAAAATATTCTTTCATCTGTCATATAATTATGGATGATGGCAAGCCATTTACAGTTTATTTACACTAGATGAATAGGATAAGTAATTTAGGAAAAATACCTCTTACCTACCAATCACAACCATACTAATTTGGAATTAGTTACAAAGAGCTCTGCTGAACCTGTATTCATTGAAATTACTATTGTATTATTTATAATTTGAATTATCATTTTGTTTTTAATATGATGGCATGCAAAGGATGCAGAATGTGGTTTTTCAGCCAATATGTCAGGTTGTATAAGATGTATTTGACACCAGTGTACTTGATTAATGGGAGAAAAACCTGAAATAATCTGCAAAATCCTCTTTTAGGATTACCATCAACTGATGTGTTACATTCCCCTTAATCTCAGCCACAGTCTGAATTTCCTCCCTTTCAATAAGCAAAACTTTTCTCTTAAATCCAACAAAATGTTTTTGGTTTTTGATCAGATTCTATATCAGGAATTTTCAATAGTTAACTTATAATAAAGTCATGCTAAAAACATCAATTCTTGCTTGATCACCAAAGTGAAGCTGGGTCAGTATTTGGATGACCACTTAGGAACAGCAAGTACCATAAGCAATCTGAAACCTGTATACTAAACCTTAGTGAATTCTAAGAATCTTCAATGATAATCAGATAAGTGAGTGATAATAGTAGTCAACAAGTAAAAACAGTTCAATTGTAACAAAATTATTGGGAAAACATTTTTTTAAAAAGTCGAAAAGCATAAAGAAATCAAGTATCAATAATATACACATTATTTGGACAAGTATCCTTGTTTTAGTTGTTTTTAATCCCATTTCTTTTAAAGAAGACATTAAAAGAAGGTTCCAGAGCTAGCTTCATCCATCTATGATAAACATGATGCTAAAATTGATGACAAAAAAATAATAATTTAAACTTTCAACAATAAAGTTAAATACAATCAAGCTAACTTGAAGAATAAAAACTATCATTCAAGTCAACTAATAGAAAGAGAGAAATAGTTAATTCTAGAAAGTGAAAGTGATTCTAATAGCACATCATAATCTTCCTATTGCATTTTGTATTGTCTTAGAAAGTTAAGCTTAGTAAATAAAGCTGGTGTATAATTATTGATCTAAATAAATATTGTAAAGAATATGAGAGGCAAAATTCATTTTATTGATCTAATCATAAAAACTCTTGGAAGGTGCCTTGTCTAGTGTAATAGTTGCTGAGCTAGGTTTGTAGAGTTAGAATCTCACTGAGTATCCTACACTTCTGGCATTGTACCCAAACTAAGCTAAGCGTAGTAAAAATTAATAAGAACTCTTGAAACCAAGTACTTTTTAGAAACCAAATCTCTAAAACAGATTGTGAAAGTAAATAACATTTTAGGAATTCTAGATGGCAAATACACAAGAATGCTGCGTGCAATCCTCAACAAGTCCTGGCAGCGGCACCCCACAAGACACCAACTGTACGGCCACCTGCCCCCTATCACGAAATCTATTCAAGTTAGGCGAACCAGACATGCAGGACATTGCTGGAGAAGCAGAGATGAACTCATAAGAGATGTACTCTTATGGATCCCCACACACGGCCGCGCAAAAGCAGGACGACCAGCACGAACGTACATTCAGCAGCTGTGTGAGGATACAGGATGTTGTCCTGAAGACCTGCCTAGGGCGATGAACGATAGGGAGGAGTGGCGAGAGAGGGTCAGGGATATCCGTGCTGCCAGCACGATATGATGATGATGATGATGATATACCATTTTAACCTTCCTAATTCATTGCTTAATTTCATTTTAGAGACCTAATATGAAAAATTCCAGGGAAGTTAACTGACAGCAATGAATACCATCTCTCACTCTTGAGAATTTTAAAAAGAAATTGAGACAAGCATGACATTTTAGTAATTACTGCAATCAAAACTGATATTTGAGATAACTAAATGAAACAATGAGTAATTTCAGCAAAAATACTACTCAAAAAGTAGTTGTACACAATTTATATCAACATATAAAGTGATGTGGCCATAAATAGCTGTTTGTGCTATGATATAATTATGATTGTAAAATCCATTAGGTTATTACATTTGATTGTAGTGGACAACAAAAAAACTGAAACATTTTTTACTATTGCCACAAATTTTAATGAAATTTCAATAGCTTAGACATATACAGGAAGTGATTATTTTGACCCTTTTCAAACCCAAACAACTACTTACTAGCCATTAGAAAAGGATAGAATCACAAACTAAAATCAAGAAAAAGAAAATTTTAAGAAATTTCATAATTTTTGAGAATTTTCTTTTTAGAAAAATATGATTTTTTGCTACAACTAAGCGGATTTTGATGACAGTAGTCAAGGAAAATAACCACTTTTTTAAGTTGTTGAAGTTTCATTAAAATTTGTGGCAATTATAAAAAAGGTTCAGTTTTTTCACTGCTTATTTTTGTCCAATACTGTACCTTTTTTTAAACTTGTACTTCAAGTTTTCAAATGATTTTTGTTTATTATCATTTATATCCTAAACCATGTCAAGTTATTTCTAGTAGCATTAAATTAAACCAATCTATTATTTCAATACTAGACAGCTGATCCTGTTTCCTGACATAATAATTACTATTTATTTTCTAAATATTAATTTAAGACACAGATCTTCCCTAAATTAGTGCTACATAAAGAAAATAGATTTTACATCATTTCTTTTTCAGTAATAAAATATATAGAATAAACTATCATTAATACAGTACACCCAAAGATTTAAGAGAGCCATAATAATGAATTTGGAGTCTTAAAAAAGTTTATTGATAATCATTTCAAGCTTATCCTTAAAGGATAAAACCTTTTCTTTTGAATTTCTTTTCATATTTCAGTCACTTTATGTAGCATTATTTGAAGGGTTTATTCATTTTAGTTTTTAAAATAATGTTCAGAAATCTTCATGTGTAATTGTAACCCCAAACAACTGTTTGGCAAGAATATAAAAATGAATGTGCCAAGAAAAAACATGTCATTGCAATGAGAGTTTACTATATAGCTTAAATATTTTAAATTTTCTAGTTACTTATATACACTCATTTGTTTTAGGTTAGAGTGATAAGGTTCATATATGTAGCATAAGGCAATCATATTCAATAATGTTAGGAAAATAGTTTTGTGCACGAAAAAATAAAATTAATTTCAAAGTAAGTGAGGAGATGCCATAGACCCAACCAAATATATATTTGCAAGACATAATAGGTCACTGCTTAAACATCTTTAACACAGTTTTGTCATGTCAGTGCTCTCTATTGTATAAGGAATATATTGAAGGAAAGAAACCATAAACATGTGTGTAAATGTGATTATGTAAGAAATATTATTGGTTTTGTGATCTAGCATTGAATTGAATGGTTTGATATGGTCCAACTTTTAATAGAAAAAGTGGACTCAAGAAAAGTAGTATCACAAATGGCAGGACAGCATTATAATTACCAGTGACTGTTGTTCATCTGACATGTGGTGTTTATGAGAAGAGTTAAGTTGATTGATTCTCTCAAAATCTATAAACTTCTCCAACCAGCTTCAGTGAAGGAGGAGGAAGAGGAATCACATTTAGGTTGCAGCAGCAGGTGAAGTAGTAGCAGCAGCATTCTATTGGCCTGGGGTGTAGATTGCCTGACCCAACAGATGAACTCCTGGATTAGCAAGAGCAAAAAAATGTACAAGGTGCAACATATGCATAGATCACATATTCTGGTGCAAGGACAACTGACAACATATAGACATGAGTGTTTGCTGCAAAGAAAAAAATATCCCTAATTTTAAAGAGTAAGTCCATTTTTTTAAGAATAGATTAAAAAAAAAAAATAGTGGAAAAAGGATAATAATGCACAAACTAATAATTAGAAATGGTTAAGCAGTTGTATTTAAATTACCCTATTTTATAGAATAAGGATGGCAACTACATTAGAATATGTACTGTTTTGAACAAATACTTGAAACAGCACCCATCAAAATGACCACTCACCTCTTATTTCATAAACTATCCAAGTAAGACAAGCAAGACATTTTAGGCACTGCTGGAGAACTAAGAACAAATTCATAAGTGACATTCTCCTATGGACTCCTATATGTGAACACACCAGTGTTAGCCAACCAGCAAAAACTTACACTGAATGCTGTCTAGAGGACTTGCCAAAAGTGATGAGCAAAAGAGAGTCAAGAGAATCCATGCAGTTGATATGTCTTGATGATGATAATGAACTATTATTGTAGAAGTCTGAAGAACTTGAACTGTAGAAAAAGGACTGTAAGTAATTTCAAAATAATTATGTAATATTGCTCACTATGAAATGACTTAAAACTTTAAAAAGGTTGTAAACAAAGAATATAAGTTGATAAATTCATGCAATCATTGATGCTGCGGCAAAAATAATAGCAGCAATAACTCAAAGATTCCAGCAGATGATCCTGATTTTAGTGGAGGTCAATGCATCAACAACACTGACTCAGTAGTAACTGTGTCAGATGGTAACCTTGGACTCAGGCATGGTTTCAACATCAAAATGTAGGAAAACAAAGAATAATTGCCTTTCCTTGAATTGTGTATGTGGTTTTGAGACATCACATGGTAATCCCATAATTCAAAGCAACTTCTTTTGGTACCTGTTCTTTAAATAGATAAAACTTACCTTTCACCCCCACTCTTGGAGTGAAGTGGATATATTTTTCACTTCTGTTAATTGAACAGAAGAGGGACTTTGTCTTCAAAGCTCTTTATTTCAACTCATCACTGAAATGAAAACTACTGAAGAACGCTAACTAAACGTATGGAGAAAAAGATTGATGGCAGTTACACAAGAATGCTGCAAGCTGTTTTGGACAAGTCCTAGACACCCCACAAAACAGTAGTTGTACAGCCAACTACCACCCATCATGAAAACTATCAAAGTTAGATGAGCCAGACATGTGGGACACTGCTGGAGAAGTAAGGACAAGCTCATAAGCGATATACTCTTGTGGACCCCTTCACATGGATGACCAAAGGCAGGATGACCAGCTAGAACTTATATACAAAAGCTCTGTGCCGATACAGGATGTAGCCTAGAAGACCTCCTGAGAGTAATGGACGATAGGGATGAGTGTAGAGAGAGGGTTAGAAAGATCTGTGCTGGCAGCACAACATGATGATGATGATATTATGTTTATAAAAGTATCATTAACTCTAACCTAAGGAGCTAATGATACTATGAACCTTTGTTGTCCACTATCTCAAGAAGTGCTGGATTCATGTGAATGCAGCCTTTACCCAATTTAGGAAATTCTTAAAACAAATATAACATATTTGATAAATCTAATTATTATTATTTTAAATACAATTTAAGCATGGTTTTTGTTATTATAAAGGAAAATTTTAAAAAATGTTTCTGTTTTCTTTTAAATAAAACTCTTTTTAACAAGAAAATTACAGAATATGATGAAGTCAATCTCCTAAAATTCTAAGGTGTTAACTCAGATTTAACCCTCCAATGACCAGATAAGTTGATCCCAATAAGGCAAAATCATTAGCATACTATCAAATGCAGAGTGTTTAAATGGACTAATATGACTTGTTTTTTAAATTCTTTTAAATTTTTTTACAAAAGTTATATTTAAAAAGGCTGTAAAAATCAAAATTGTTTCAAACACTGAAAAATTCAGTGTCTATAATATCATTTCAAATTGATTAACCCTAAAATATAAAAGAAATTTAAATGTCATGGTTATCTGAAATGGATGCCGATATCTATGTCAGATCAATAAAATTTCAGTTTTCCAATAAATGAAATAAGCTAGATTAAAAAAAAAAACTCTAAATAACAAAGGTTATAAGAACATTCAAATCTGATTATGACTCAAAGATTTTCATTCCTTTCAACCTTCTGAGAATACAGAGTAGGACAGAAATAATAGAACAGTCTTGTATTGTGTGATATCATTATTTCCACCCTACTCTGTATATGCCTATGTTTTGTAGGGAGTCATGTGAAATAAATATTGTTCACCTCCTTTTAAATGAATTCAAAAACCTTATTGAAAGAAAAAAATTGACCATATTAAAAAAATGTATTTATATTTAAAATAATATAGCGAGTCCAAAGTTTTGCAATATTTGTATATATGCTAGTTTCTGGATACATCCAGCGTATAGTCTGAACCTAGATCCATTGTATTATTACTTGTTCCAATCCATGGCTCACTTCCTGCTCTTGCAACACCTAAACAAGCAAGGTGGAAGCTTCAGTGAAGGAGTTCTTTGCCTCAAAAGACCAGAATTGATATCAGTGTAGGATTAAAGAACTGACAGAAAGAAGGTTTCACCCAGTGTATAGTCCAGGCTTAGCTACATTGGATTATTACTTCTGATCCATGGCTCATTTCCTGTGTTTGTGACATTTCAACAACCAAGAAGAGGTGGGTGTTTCAGTGAAGTTCTTCACCTCAAATGATAAGAATAGATATCAGCATGGACTCAAAAAAGTGGCAGAAAGATGGCTTCAGATGATGCAACACAATGGCCTCTACATTAAATGCTCAGCTGCTTTTGTTGTAAGTCAAGAATAAAGCAAATAAGATACCAAAATATTGCAAAACAATTGACTCACCTTAGAAAATGTTGCTTTGGAGTAAAAATGAATCTCTTTGGAAATCCTTCAAATAAATACAATTGTTCCAATACTCATTGTTTTAGCTTTACATTTAGAGAGTGAAATGGCTGCTATCGTTGCTTTTTTGTTAATGATTTGGATAATACGGTAAATGATCACAGGATATGCCTAGTTCTTGAAATGATTATACAGCACAAATTTACCGATAAATCTAAAAATACAAATCATCATTGTTCAGCAGAAAAATTTAAAGAAAATGTCAGTAGCTAATAATTTATAACATTAAGTCAGTACCAAGATAATTAATTACAAAAACTGAAAATGCAACAAAAGAACTGAACTAAAGGTGATTTGGCAATTATCCACTAAGGATTGCTATGACAAACACACCTTTTCATATGTTAATATGGAATAAAGAAACAAAATTTTGTGAAAAATAGAAGTCCTTTTGGTATAGTTGGCAAAAGTTGCCTAAAAAGCTTCTTTAGCAAATATATAGATTCTTGAAATTAGTTTAGAATAAGTTGAAAAATCAAACACTTCTTTTACAAACTGGTTAATTTATTTGTTAGCTCAGTAAAAATTATCTAAAAGGTATTTTATCTCAAGAAAATGTAAACTCCTGCAAAACAAGTTTACAAAGGCTATGATGTTACTATAAAGCTATAAAACAGTATTAAAAAACCAATTCCCATTATTAGATTACTTTTACACATGGACATGAAAACTTACATTCATCGGCTCTGTGTAAACACTGGGTGCTGTCTAGATAATTTACCAAGAGCGATGGCTGATAGTGACGTATGGCAAGAGAGAGTCAAAGGAATCTGTGCTGTCAGCATGCCTTAATAATGATGCAAGAAATAGAAGACACCAGTATATTAGAAACTAAGCAACAAAAGTTTAAAACAAACAAAGTAAAATGAAAATTAATATATATGTCTGTATACTATGCTAAATAATTTAGTATATATGTTTGTATACAATACTAAATAATTTAGTAAGCAGATTTGTATACAATACAAAATAATCTAGTATACATATTTGTATATAATACTAAATAATTTAGTAAGCAGATTTGTATACAATACAAAATAATCTAGTATACATATTTGTATATAATACTAAATAATTTAGTAAGCAGA
Source organism: Sepioteuthis lessoniana (assembly GCA_963585895.1). Taxonomy (NCBI): domain Eukaryota; kingdom Metazoa; phylum Mollusca; class Cephalopoda; order Myopsida; family Loliginidae; genus Sepioteuthis; species Sepioteuthis lessoniana. Next base: position 6,558,198 of record OY757934.1, read on the forward strand.
TTTGTATACAATACAAAATAATCTAGTATACATATTTGTATATAATACTAAATAATTTAGTAAGCAGATTTGCAAACTAACTTCTTGCATTCTAACCCCTTTGATCTTGTACTCCAGTTCATAAAATTTGCTAAAAAAAATTGAACATGATCAAACTTCACTCATAGGCACAGATGTCTCTATTTAAAATTATCCTATCTTTTCTTTAAAAGAAAGCTATAAATTAGTACTTGATATGATCACCCCAAGACTGAAATATAGTGTATCATATAAAAGCACTGAGCTTGAAATATTGAATTAACTAATTCAAAATGTTAAAAGAATGAAAAGAATTTATGTGAACAAGAGAAAAAAGGAGCAATTCAACTGTTTGAATAATTCTTTGAATGGTAATCATTATTCTCTAATTTCTAAACAGTTACTTAACTTTATCAATTATAAAGTGGAAATAAATAAACCCTATCCTGAGCAGAACAACAAAGATAAAAACTATTTCATTTACAATTATTTACTTATATTGGTGTAAAAACAAAAACTCTTAAGAATTAGATTTCCAATCATCTTACTGATCCTGTAACTTGGTCGGATTTTGGGGGTGCTATTTGTACCATGTCTTGAGCAGGAATTACCAAGTGGAGCACATCTCTCTCCAGGTCTGGTTTGAATTAAGAGCTTTCCTTCAAGACCAGTTACCATAGCAAGGTCAAAGAGCCCAGTCTGCCCAACAATTTACCCATAGCTGGAAGGAGAATAGTTGGATTCATACCTTCCCCAAAGGTATTAGCACTATGTAAAATGCAAATTGCTTTGTTCAGAATTGAACTCAGGTAGTTGAATCCATTTCCTATAATGATAAGCACTATGCCATGAGTACCTCCTTTCATCTACTGATCTAATAACTTTTAAGAATCATACAATCCTATGAGTTAAACACTAGAGTGAGCATTTTGAAAAAATATATAAAAATATAGGAAACTAATGTTCAAAATTATGAATGATGATGAAGTAAGATTCAAAAAGTAAAAATGTCATTTTCTCAAAATTAAGTTTTATTAAAATGAGAAATGTAAGGAACATTAAAAGAATATAAGAATAGAACAATAGCATTAATATAGCTGTGATTTTAGAGAGGAAAAAAAAAAACATACTTAATAATGTTATATGTGCAAGTGTCAGTTAAGTGAAAGGAGTGTTTTAGAGCTAAGCAAATGTAGGACAGCTATTAACAAGAGAGCAATTGTTCTATGCAATTTTCAATGAGAACAGCAAAAGTGAAATGGATAATGTTACAGTATTTTAAAATCACCATTTCCATCTTGAAAAATAGTTTGTGGAAATTACTCAGCCATTTTTAGCTCTAAATCTCAAATATACATACACTGTGTCTCAGAATTGTACAATAAGGATTTTAAGCAATATTTTGTTTGCCACGATCAAAAAGATAGGTATAATATTATCATAAGAATGTGTTATTGATGAGGAAGGCTTTTTTTTTACTTGCATCAATTTAACCACAGTGTTACAATAATTTAGCTGTGGACAAAAAAGCATAACAAATAAAGACAGAAGGAATTAAATTACAATCATGCCTTTTAGTTAAGGAAAAATATATTTGTACAGGATTTGATAGCCACAAAAATGTAGTTGTAAACATATGCATTAGAGGTTGGGTTGGTATAATACAGCTGCAAGCATATGCATTAAAGGCATGGGATGGTGTAGTGCAACTGCAAGTAGTTTGCATAACGTGTGGAATAATATAATGGTTAACAAGATAGAAACTCAAAATCAGCAAGCATAGTTCAATTTCCTGATGAAGATGTTTATGTTAATTTTTCACTGATACAGTAAAAGGCATAAATCAATTTTTCCCTGTACAATCCCCTCACCAGATATCTTGATAAATGGTCTCATTACAAGAATCCTCTGATGCTTGACAGATTTTTGAGTAACTGAAACAGCACTAGGACAAACCACTTTTCCACAACTACATGTCTGCGCAGTAAAGGGTTTTATTTCACTTGAAATAATTGTTTTTACTTCTCACATAAACACAAATTTAAAATAAATGTATATTTTGGTCTTTTTGAAGAGATTTTCTCTGATAAATATATCAAGCTGTTCAAAATGAAGCTGATGATTTATTTAGAAGAAAAATAGAAAATAATTCATAGAAAAAATATAAATATTGTCATTACTTGAAGAAAATCATCAGTTCTTTTCTTAAATAATTCTTCATTTGAAGAACTAATTAATTCATTGAAGGTTTTTTTCAATTTGATCCTGGATCCTTAACTCCAAGAAAGTGCTCTAGATGTGTGAAAGCAATTATAATCTGTAGGAAAATGATCATGTTTACAGGCAGAATATAATTATCTTCAACGTGAATCAACTTTGTCACATAAATGCAAGTGTTATCATGCACAGTAAAATGCCACTTCTACTACTCACCAAACTGGTCACTGTTTGAGTTTTGTGGATATCATTTCAAGCAGGTGCACATGTCTATAAGAATTAATTATATACCTATGATATATCAAAACATTTCTGTTGCACACAACTGACTATAACCTTCAAGTTTCAATGTTTTAACGTCTTGTCTGTACCTAGCCTTCTCTGTTTTATCAACATACACAGGATGTCTCGAAAATTTAGATCTATAGGCATTTTTCCTTATATGAAAACTATTGTTTTGAGAAAATTTTCAAAACTTTTCTAAACAGGTGGTCTGGATGGTAAGGTTCAGTCAAATGGATTCCAAAGTCTCCAGACCTAACACCATTCAATATTTGGAGGTCATTTGAAGTCAGTACTCTATCAGGTTCCGTCCAGAACAATCAGCATTAAAAAAGGAAATAATCTCTACAAGTAATAACATCAATACTGCAACATTAAGAAATGTTCACTGTTCTTGTATTCAGCATATAGACAAGTGTTACAAAATAATATAAACATTAAATTTTTGCCTATCAATCCAAACATTTGAGATAATTTGTCTAGGAGTTTTATAGAAAGTATATTTTGCATAAGTGTTCATACTATGCAAAACCAGATTCAATCTTATATAATGAATTACTGTCATAGATCTAATTTTTGTTTGTCATTCAGTTGAAATAGAATCCATTTATCAACCTTTTTTATTACCGATTACCCTTAATAAATTCAAGATGGTCCCAATAAACATTAAGACCCTTTAAGTTCCCTAATTGAGGTTTTCAGATCATTTTCCATCAGGTTTCAGATTTAATGATTTGAGGTTAAACTCACAACTGTTTTTTAAAGCAAAATATTCACTTATAAATCTTTAAAATAAAATATTACACAATTGGTAGAATTTATATTTCTTACGCTTTTTAGTTCTATTATGACATAAACTGGTCATGGACATCAATAAACTGTTAAGTCATTTCATATTTGTCTAAAATGTAAAAATCAATTAATAACATTAAGTTAAAAAATATGATCAACAATTTTGTTGTTGAACAACTTCACTTAATTGTCATTACCTTCGATATACTGAAATCCAAATTTGATGAGAGTATAACTCGAGAATCCACGTATAAGACTTCATAATCAAAAGTGAAGTGAATCGAAGGTCAAGTTAAAAAATTTTAACATTTGTAATAATTTATTACAAAAACTACCGTTCCCTCCATAAAAAAAAAAAAAAAAAAAAAAAAAAACAATGTAAAGAGCCAATTTTTCAAATCCTCCATTATTCAAGAAATTCATAAAATCCAAGAAAATACAATTATGAATAGATTATTATTATTAGTTTAATGCAATGAAGCCCAACAAAACATTAACAAGAATTCATTTTAAACAATGCGTTCTTTAGTTCACCCAGTCAAATTCCTATTTTTAAAAAGTCATTATTATTGTACTTAGAATTATAATATATATAATAAATATAAAAAAGGAAAACAGGCATTGAAAAATAACTAAAAATAAATAATCTAAGTTACCCCCACCAAAGATCATTTTTTAAAATGTAGCCTACTTTTTTAAAACCGTATTTTTAAGTCTAACAATAATTGACAACTAACGATGTACCTTGATACAAATTAATGTAAAAATGTTGTTATATTTAAGTTAAGATATAAATACTCTAAAATTATATTCTAAAGACAGAGAACAAATCTAAAAATAACTGTTAATATTTTTTTAAAAGACATCACCATTGAGCTGTAGCAGACGCCTGAACAATTTTTTTATTTTTTTGATACTTAACTTTGTTGAACATAAAAGTCCTGAATACATACGTAATGTCATCAACATCCAAGTGTGTAGCAGTAATTTGAATGTTAACAACAGTAGAAAAAACCCTAAAGCGTTGAAAATTACCTTGACCATTTAAAAACCATCGCATCGTGTCAAAAAAAGGACACGTGCCAAAATAAAGATGACGATCGGAGGTTAAATAAATCTAATTTTTTCTTCAACGATCTTCGTCTCAAAAACTGCATTTTCAATACACACACACACAACACACACACACACATATATATATATATATATATATATATATATATGGAAAATCGAACTCATAACAGAAATGTATCAGCTAAAGTGTTACCAGTCACATTATCATTTTATTAAACAATCGAAGCGAATAATAATGACATTAACAATAATTAATGTTTTGCTAATTTTTATCACAGGAATGGATAGGTCTTTGCTACACTGTTTTCCAATACAAATATTAAAGTCATATTTCAATTGATCTAGTATTCAAGGTTATCATTTTGGATTTTAATCATAATAAAGATCTCATCTATTAGAAATTATTGAGCATAAAAGGAATTTCTCGACTTACTTGTCGCTGTTAGCCAGTTGTTTTGTGTTGTTTCTGGACATTAAAACAGGAAGTTGGTCATGGATTGCTCCCTCCGTTTCTTGCGTTATTCGAATCCTATCAAATTATTCAATATGACTAAAAATATTTTCAGAAATTCCGAATGTTAATCAAAATTAGTGCTCTTATAGCAGAACTTCATACACTATCAAATTTTAATTCGTTAGATATATCATCAATTAAAACCAATACCTCACATCCCATAAGAAAGCATAAAAATATACCTAAACTATTTTTAAAAAACAAAAATAAACATATTAAAAGAAATAAAAAAATTCCGGGAAGGGAGATAATTAACCTTCCCATAATAAATTCTCCCGTATTCTGACGTCATGTGTTGTTTAATTGCCCAGGAATGTTGGGATTTTCTTTATGCAGATTTAACAAATTAAATAAAAAAATCTTTACCGTCAATATTTTTATTATATTGAATAAATAAAAAATCTCTTTAGTTTAAAAAAATTATAATAATATAATATAGCAGTTGAGGTATTGCGAGATTGGGTGTAACTGTAAAATATAAGCGGAAAGTAGCGAGAGTGAATTACGATTGGCTAATGTTACGATATCCATGACGTCATGGTAAAACTTAAAAGCTATTGGTCAATGTGACGTCAGCCTTCCACTTGCACCATAAGCAGCAGCGGCGTATATCACTCTTGCTTCCTTTCCTTCTCAAGAATCGGTGTCGATACTTCGTTCTACATTCGCCATCACTTTTCTTGATACAGTGAGTGTGTAGCATACTCTCTCTGTATTTTTTACTCGACGCGCTCCCTTCCGTGAGGAAACTTCTGAATTCATCCCTCGTTGTCAGGGTTAGAGATTACCTGGTGGAATAAACACTACCTGCTGTATGACCAGTATCCCGAGCCTCTCCATTTCTTTTGGTGAGTATCTTCTACATTTTTTTCTTTATTTTTCTTTTGTAATCCTCGTTTTCGTCTCTTAAGTTCATAGCTAGGTATATCTTATATTTCTAAATACCTTCCCTTCAAAATTTTAATTTGATTTTTTTTTTCTCATTCTTTATTAGAACGTAGAATTAAAGATAACTGGTTTCTTTAATTCTTTCTCTCATATCCGCGCCTCTTGCTTGTCCTATTTTATACTATCCGACGCCATGTTGCTATTTCTCTATTAATCTTGGCTAGCATCAACTCCGCCACAGTCTTTTTCTGCATTCTTTTAGCTCTACCCATGACCCAAATGGCAGTCTCTCTTTTTCTGTCCTGAATTTCAATAATTAGTTCTCTTCCTGGGCTGAATCTCTGTAGCAGTTTTGTTCGTCTATTGATATTTTAGGTGTCCTAATTTCTTCCGGCAATCACTGACTACTACTCTAAGGCTTCTTCCTCCTCTTTTTGCAACTTGCTCTCTTCTCTCAAATTTAAACGTTAAGAACCATTTCTCCCCTTCTACTTAAAGATAGCAAGTAGCTATGTTAAAATTTTTCCTGCAAATTCATATTTTTGGATTAGAAAGAGGATCGGTCAGCTTAATTTGATGTACTGTGAGTCTTATTGCTTTTTGAATATAATCATTATAAGACTGATCTCCATTTGTTTCCCCCCCCCTCTCTCTTCCTAGAGAAATCTGATATTTTATCACTTTTATATGTAAATGGTTGATATTTGAACAAAAGCCAATGTCGATTATTCTGATTCGAAAGTTCAGATGCGTTGAATACTGATTTAAATGTTAGAGCTCTTTATAATTCCTAGTGTTTTTTTTTTTTTTTTTGTTTTTTTTTTCTCTCTTTTTCTGCTACTATTTAGTAGTGCTCGTCTAGTCTCTCAACTACTACACCTACTCGACAGGAATTCAACTGGAATTCTGCCACAAAGAACAATACCACACCTTTTTGGACATTTGGCGCGTCATTTATTTTGTAGCAAAAATATAGTTTACTTCGCAGTATCAATTAAACCCTTCCCTTGACAATGTTAAAGAAGAAATTTTCAAACACTTCATATTAAAGAAAAATTTGAACCGAGAAACTTAGCCTTTTCAGTTCCTGTTTTTATTGTTCGTTTGAGGACTAAATTTTGTGGCAGTTTTAAATTTGATGTGGCTCTTTGGTTTCATTTCTTGTGTGAACTCAAATTTTTGGTTATACATGAATCTGTTTGTTAACAAGATTTCTTTTCCTCTATTCAAAATCAGGATTTGTCAGTTAAAAACTCTTTAAAACAACGAATATTTACTGAAAAACTTGACAAAAACCAAGCTCTTATAGGTAGATTTTATTTTAATTTTTTTTAAATCCCAGAAATTAAGGCTAGCCAAACGTCTTTTTGAAAGCCATGAATTAGTACTAAATCGGCCATTTGAAAAACTGTCGACGTTGTGGCTGTGGAGTAATGCGTATTAGATCAGCAGGAAGAAAAGTAACACTGAATTCAATGAATATCAGGACTTTAGTGCAAATGTACTATAAAGTGGACTTAATACGTATAGAATGTCTTGGTGACAAATGACTAATTTAAACACGCACATCAATAATAGCTTTAAAAAAAAAAACAAAAAAACATGATGCTATGAAAAGTGAAACTTGATTACGATAGTTCAGTATTCGCGGCACTTGTAGAACGGGTGGAAAATTTGTTGGTCTTTTATTTTGGTCAAATGTAATCTTTGAAAAATTAAATTCAGGCTCTATTTTTCATTAAAAAAATCTCTTCTATCCATTTGAGACCGTCTGCAAACTCGTGTCGAAACCAACTTTATTCCTTTTGTCACACTTGAGTTTAAATGGAAGGATGGGTATCTTTAAAAATGTTTTAGTCATCCTTGAAACTGAATCTTAAAATTCAGTGGGTGTTTACGATGAATTTTTCTTGTTGAATTGAAAGTTGTCAGGATAAAAATAGAATTAACCCTTTTAAGGTTGCCTATGAAATGTTGGATATTTTAAACTTTGGCGTCTTTTTCTCCTGACATAATTTTCTTAAATCATTTTAGATCTGAAAACTGCCAGCGATGAAGTTGGTGGTTCTGGCGTACAAGAGGGTATAATTCATATCCGGATACAGCAAAGAAACGGACGGAAAACCCTAACGACAGTTCAGGGTATCTCTAAGGACTACGACTTAAAAAAGATAGTCAAGGCCTGTAAGAAAGTAAGTTGCCTGTTTTTTTGGGGGGAGGGTTTCCCTCTATCTCTAGTTATCAGAATGTTCTGCTTCGAAAAAGTAATTATGGAAAATCTGATTTTTTATTTTTTATTTTTTTTCAAAGGAGTTCGCCTGTAATGGTACTGTAGTGGATCACCCTGAATACGGGGAGGTTATACAGTTGCAGGGGGATCAGAGAGTCAACATACGGGACTTTCTGAGGAAGATAGGGATTGCTAAAGATGAGCAGTTGAAGGTAAGATCATCTTTTTTTCCCCTCTCTATCCCTCTCTATCTATCTCTATCTCTGATGTTTATGAAATTAACTGCTATTTTGTTAACTTGTCTTTTCAGGTACACGGTTTCTGAGTACCTTGCCAACCAAGCACCCTTCTGCTACTATGTACTTGAACCTTCAAAACAGGTAGCAATGTACCTACTGGCTGTTGATGTCTTTCTTTCTATTACCATTTGTGTGTGAATTAGCCCTTCACTCAAATCAGGTTTATATGTCCATACAATGACAAGTATAAATTATCCCATCACTGGGAGAGCTGTCTTAATCTGTTTTAGTGCTTTATTACTTTTTTGTATGCCATTAATAAAAGATTTTTAAAATGAAAATTTTGACTTTTTATCTTTTACCATTTTCAACATAATGTGGTTGAGCACTGATCTAAGTTTCAAGATAGCTTTCTCAAATTGTTTTTATGAGAATTTAATCTTACTAACTTTTCTAATTTTCATTGCTCTTTTTTTCTTAAATTTTTATTAATATTTTAACATATTTAAGAATTTGTCTAAAAGGTTACTTGAATGCATTGATGTATAAAATAATGCAACAAGATAATAGTAAGCTATTTAAAATATCTCTTGCAGTTTTCTGAGTAACCTTCATTTTAAATTTTCCTGCTAATATTTCCATACTTAAAAGGAACTTATTTTTAACTTGTTTATACTTGATGATACCGTTTTTTTGTTTTTTGTTTAAGATGGATAGAAATTATTACATTATGATGATTAATGTTAAAATTTTAAGTTCAATTAACTACTTCAGTTATTTTCAACATGTTCAATTGAAATTACTGGATGTTGTATCAATTCTGAAAATTCTTACATATTGAAACTTGTGTACATTGTCTGTAGTCAAATGATGAAAATACCTTTTTTAAGTTTTCAACATGATGTCCTTGGTAAATGCTACTTGGTTTACAAGATTTAATAGTTCTTTCAATGTTTTTGATTACCCAAATATTTTCTTTGACCAAATTGCCAAACAGTAGTTTACACTATGAAGTTTCAACTGTATTTGCTAAATTCTCGGTACCTTATTTGGTAAGCCTGATTGGTTTCAGCAAATATAAAGTATTTCTTGGTGATTATGTATCATTGCTGTTTCTTATGGATTTGCATTAAGTGTTCATAGAAAAACTTATGGAATTTGCTGGGTTTATTTGCCTTCATATTCAAAATGTAGACCATGATTATTGAAAGGAAAATCTTTGCACTTGTTAATGGAGTAATCTAAACTTTTGGTGATAAAGTAACCCCACCCCCCCATTAAAATTACATCAGATTTATTTATATCAAATAAAAATACAAGGGGAACATCTTACTTGGAAATGAGGATTTTCTTTTAAGCAAGGCATGAAATAACTTTTTGCAGGTAGGTAGACAGCTCATTTGTAAGACATTTTCATATTGGCTGTTCATTGACCTATTCAATATTAATGTATAGAAAATAATTCACCCACTCTAGAAGGATTGGCTGATACTGTAGAATATGCAGACACTGCAGAGTGTGACTCCCACCACATGAGTGTCCTGATATAACCCTAAACCATCAAATGGTGAGGCTCTAATCCTTGAATTTTTGGAATGTGTAATGCCCCTTCATTGCCCTTGCTCTCAGGTCCACTGACCAAGAGTGGTATTACCTGTTAGGGTCCTATCTTTTGGTTTCAAAGAACTTTCACGCTTTAACTGTGAAAACAAATGGCTGTTTAATTTAATTGAGTTAAACTTAGTTAAATGATTCAAAATATTGCTGTGTGCAAATGAGTAATGTGGAATAGCTATGATAGTTGAATAGCAATACTTGAAACACTTCAGCTGCAAAAATTCTGTATGACAGCACTACTCAAACCATTAAACTGCAAACAATAGCAACTTAACAAATTAGCTCATTTAAAAATGAAGTTACAAACTATTCATTTACAAATCATGTCTAACTATTAAACTGGGTACAAGCAAATGATTCCTGCTAAATGGGATTGTTAGATAGGAATACTTAAAACTACTAAATTGTGGGCCAACAAAGCTCTAGCTTGTATAAACAGGATTTGGCATTAAATAATCCACAAGGGTTGATCTGCCTGTAAAATAAGGTTGGGGGGGGGAGAAAAACTGAATTTGTTTTTTTGATATGGAGATGCAATCACTTGAGCAGTGGAATGACTGAAACTCGACTTAATTGAAAAAGGTGAAAATCAAAAATGACATGCTTACAATTGTGAAGTTGGCAAATGATAATTTTGTGTAGTTTTTGCTTGGTTCAAATAAATAACTAAAGATACTTAGAGAATCCCAAATTAACCTTGTAAGATTCAGTGTGATTTTAGACTAAATTTAATGTTTAGAATACTGTCGCTTAAAAGTAATAAAACTTTAAAGTTTTAAAGTCTTTGAATCTTCCTGTTTTAATGGCAAATCATAATTAAACAGATTTGTATTAACAGAAATTGCTGTGTTAATTTTTCAGTTGTCATATTCAGTTTTACAATTAAACATCATATAAAACAAGCTTTAAACTGAGCTTTCCAAAGGACTTAATGATTTCATGTAGTTAACTTGAATCTCATTTTCTAGAACTATAGAGTTCACTGGTACTGAGTAACATTAAAAATAACTTTTCTTACAAAAGCTAGATTTAACTGACACAAGTCAGATTTTATCAAAATGCAATGGTAAACTGATTCATTTACTAGATATACTATTAAATGTGGGTATTTTTTATTCCTGAAATTGAAATAGGTGTTAAATGTCAATGGGATTATGACCTGTAAACTCATTAGCAACTAAGCAGTGTTAACTAAGTCTAGCATTTTAGCACTTAAATATTTAGGACCACAATGATTTCACTTGTTTAGTAGTCTGCAAAGAAATAATTTTAATACTTTTTTCAATTATTAAAGCTTGCTAATTGAATTTTGGATTCCATTCATCTTAATTTTGACTGCTTTTCATCACACCTACTAAACCTTTTATTCCATAGCAAACAGCATAGGTTGGAAATAAAGGAGGGTCTTGATGAGACTTGCCTCCAGGAGTTTTATTGGTTGAGCTACAGGAAAGTTTGATTTGCTACTGCTTTTAGCTCCGAGAATTGTTTTGTGAACTGAGAAATACAAGTTTGCATTTTGCCAAGCTTTTTTAATTCCAGTTTGTACTTTATTTTTTTTCTTTTTGCTAAGATGAAATGGGCCCTCAAAATTAGTAAGTAACTTCTACTATTGCAACAAGCAAGTGGGATTTCTAATCTCATCTCTCCATAGTTCTAAATGCTTAATCATAAGCAACTTCATTTTTAAGTATTTATCTAAAATTTAATGGATCTAGTTAATACATTGAACCGGTTTAACCTTTTACATAAATGACTTGATACTTGAATTAGGTGGATTTGTATATTTAGTTTTAACTATGAAATCAGATTTTTGTATTAATGAAAATCCACTGTATCTTAATTTTCAAATATTCAGTTTTACATTTGCGCTTTTTTTCCATGTAAAAACTACTTTCCAAAGTAGACTTGGAAATTATTTCATGTGGTTTATTCAAATCTCATTTACCTGAACCATAATTAGTCTATTGGTACAAACATTTGAAGTGGGTTTTTGAGCTAGATTTTACTGGCATTTCTAAGTCTTATTTTTATTGATAAATACTAATGGGTTTCATAAATTTCATGGTTTTAAATACTTCTCTTATTTAAAAGATTTTGTAAGATATTAAAACTACATTAATGTATTGAGTCCATTAACCATTACAATGGTTTAATATTTGTTCATGAATGTTGTTTACTAAGCTTTGCTTAGTTGAGCATACAGGTGTCTGATTCCTTACAAAGTGGTTTTATATTGATAAGGTTTAGGATGCCACTTTATGTATTGGCTTCTACTATAGATCCTAATATATACCATTTTATATTCAACTTAAAATGTTATTCAATGTTTATATTACCTTTCAAAGAGCAGAATAGCCAGACATTTATTTGGACAAAACTGACAAAACAAGGTGATATTCTGACTAATACTGCTTATTTTCACTTAGCATGTGAAAGCTGAAATAGTTTCAATGAAAAGCAACTAAAATTAAGATGAAATAAGTAAAAAAAATTTATTTGACTTTTTATTCTCAAGACCTAAACCTGCAAGTGATATTGTGTATTGATCAAATTTAAACATTACAAAGATGACTCGCTTTAATGGGAGGTTTTGACATGAAATTGAATGCTGCTTTGAAATTCAAGCTTTAAAATAAAGGATTTCATATGAATAAATCTCTTGGTTGTCACAGTACTAACAATAACATTTCAAGTAACACAAGTGTAAATACTACTGGTTTCCCTGTCACTTAGGGAGATGTTCATTTTACATTCAAAAACTTAAAGCCTTAGCTTTATGAAAGGCACACTAAGTTATGAGTATCATAGGAAATAGAATTAGTGACCAGAGTTCAAGTCTTGGATGAGGTTGTTTGGGGAAAGATATCAATCCATCTATTCTCCCCTTCAGCTATGAGTAAATAGTTGGGCATATTGTTCTTAAGCCTTGGTACAGCAACCAATCTAAAAGACCAATTGAATTCCAGTCAGCTTTACTCTTAAAAATTGACATTATGTCCCATTCCTGCAGCAGAGGGGTTGTGTAAATAGAAACTTCTTCCTGTATGAGTGTATTTAATAATTGCTTCAAGACTGTTTATCAAACCAGAGAGGAATCGATACAACCCACTTAGCAGAAAAAGCTACTTAGAATTAAGGACATTTAAATGTCAGTTATGATTTTAGAAATGCTGTTCTGTAGTTTTAAAGTTTTCATTAATATAAAAAATGCTGTTTATAGTTTACTTTTCTATTTTGATATACTGATTAGTAGCCTTTAGCTCTAAAAATATAGATAGCAAAGAAGACTAAACAATTTCTCTTATCTGTTCCTTGTGCTTAAAATGGATAGCCTCCAACTGTTCTAATTAGTAAATCTAAGATTCTAAATGGATTTTAGCAAATACAACTTTTGAATTTTTCTGGTGGTGTAATGGTTTGCAAACTAGACTAGCAAACCTTCACGAGTGAGTTCGAGTCTCATTGGGTGCCCCATTCATTTGGCCTTGTGCTACATCGAAGCAAAGAGCTTCGTAAATTACTACATTATAGGGAATTATTCTAAATTAACTTTATCATAAGTATTTGTGATGCAATATTTTTCTTAGTAAACTTTTGATCTCAGAATAAAGCTTAAAATTAGAACATTTTCTTAGAACATTATTGTAAATAGAGGCTTATGAACACGTATAATTATTTGGCTTACTTCACCATTTAAGAGTTCCTGTTAGAAGTTGAATCACTCCTTTACTGCACAAAAGTTGACAGGGCGGAGGCTGAAGTAATGAAAACGGTAATACTAGAAATGAGTTCTGCTTAAAGGATCAGATGACGCTGCTGTCAGTCTAACTAACTGCAGGTCTAAGCAGAAACCTTTTTAAGCTAAGGGAGGTAACTGTTAAACGCTTAGAACTAAACTGCTTATCGCACTCCAATTTAGTTTACTCACATAAACCATTTTAACTTTTATATAGATTATATTTAGTTTTGGGATGCGTCTTTATTTTCAAACTTTCGTAAATTGGCTTCTACAATTCATCTTAATCTGTACCATTTTATATTCAATTGATCTGTAAACTTAGTGAAGGTTTGGCTATTGTAGTGGAGTTTCTTGAGTGAGTTGATGAATTGTCTCATCACTTATGCTATCATTATGTAACTATAGTTATATTAAAGCTTTTTTGTTTTCTGATTTTTGCTTATAACAAGGAAATACCATGTTGAAAGGTGATATCAACAGGTAGTATGATTATAATCTGAAGAACAGAACAGTAATAAAATAGGTCATGATCTCACCAGGAACTTGAGTGAATTCTATTTATTTTTAAGATGGTATATTTAAAAATAATTTGGGTAAGAAATGTCTTCAAATTAAGCTTGTCTTCACTAGAATGTTTAGAATTAACTTTGTTTTATTAAATTCAAAAGTATAGTTGATGTAGATATTTGAATATAAATCAAAAGTTGAGACCATATATTAAATATTCTAAATAACTAATACAAGTTTTGAGATAGAACATTATTGGCATGAAATTGATCAGGAAGGTCTAATATTGCTATCAGCTGGCATGGAAGTTAAAATTAATCATGGAAACCTTTTTCTAGTTTATTATAACTAAAATTCTAACAAGTGGATATTTGTTTTATAACAGCTGTAAGACAAATTATCATTCTTAAAAATACCCAAATTTGAAACTGTGATTATTACTGATCTTATAAAATTGGTACTGGAAGAAATTCAGAATAGACTAGTTCTTACTTTGATGCCCAGATATATTTTTTGGTTCAGTATGAAATCAAATGTTGATCTGTTTTATAAGATAACTGGTGTTCTTCAAAATAAAAAGTTCCAATACTTGAGATGGTTCAAATATAGCTAACCTTGTGGCTTGAGTGAAGGGTTCAGTTTAAGGTTCCCAAATGGTTAACCACATTAAAAGAAGCCTAGATGGGTACAATGGATGAAACTGACGAGAACCACCAAGTCAAGAACATCAGAGTACATCAATTAGCTTGCTGTTTTAATAATAATAAAAAATAACAGTATACTCTTCTAAGTGGAGAAAATTGTCATAAGTTCATTTACCACTGAGATTTCTTTAGAGCATTTGTCTAAAATCTTCACTGTTTCTTTTTGTCATTATGCTAAGTTCACTTAAATTTCTTCCTCTGGATGTAGTTTGCTATTTTCTGCACCCATCCCCTGTAACGAGTGACCTGGATATGACATGAAACCATCTAATTGGGGAAACTCCAGTTCTGGAGCTTTGGGAAATGTGGAGTACTCCGTCATTACCACTAGGTCCACTCTCCTGCTGGAGTGGTAGTACCTGTTAGTACTTAAATTGAATATTTCTATTAACCCATAAATATAAATTTTTCTGTACTTGGGATGATTTAACTGTGTGCAAACAAATGAGTTCTGACTCATTTAAAAATTGTTACCTACTAACTACTCATTTACAAATCCTATTGTTTTAATAGGATTTAGTATTAAATAACATACAAGGGTGAATATGCCATAAATCCAAACCAACCAAATAAATGCTTGTTACTAAGTGTATACATATTGAAAAGTGAATAAAGTTTAATGATACTTCTCTCATTATAATAAACTTATTCATACTAGCTGAATATCCATCCTTCAGATAGAATGAGTTCTTTTAAAAAGATTTTTATATACACTATTTTCTCCAAAACATTTTTTTTTTTTTTTTTTTCTGTATTTCTTATGCTAAGTCTACTGGAAATTCTTATTCTGGGTATAGTGTTCTTGGCATGATATTAAAGTGGATCTGATGGTGAGGCTCCAGACTTAAGTTGTAGAGAGAAGTTTCATTGTCATTACTCCCAAATCCACTCTGGCCTGGAGTGCTAGTAGGGTCTCATCTATGGGTCAAATAGATCTGTTTAAAAAAAAAATATCATTCCTATTTGATAGGACTGCAAAATAAATAATTTACACAATTAGAGATTTAAAAAAAAAAAAAACCCAGATGGGTTGACATGCCATTAAAATAATTATCATTACTCTGGACATTGTTTGATATTTTCAAGAAACAAATGTATATTGTTTACATGCACATGATTCCCAAAATTGAATTTTCCATTTTGTTATAAAGTTTTATCTCCTTTTAGTTAAATGAACAAACGAGAAGACAAACAGGATTATTTTGTATATGTTCATACCATAATGATTTTAAGTTTTCCACCAAAAATTGCTTATATTTATTCAAATTAAAAATAAAGAACAGCACAATTATTTAAAATTTATAAAAATCAATATGCAAATTACCTATCACCAACTATGATAAATGTTTATAAGTGAATATGACACTTAAGTGTTCACCAATGGCCTGAAAGACCTGGGTTCAATCCCAGGTCGAGTCATACCAAAGACTCAAAAAATGATACTTGATGCCTCCTTGCTTAACACTCAGCATTATAAGGTACAGATCAAGAGTAAGTTTGAGCAATTCAGGGAAAGGAGTAGTGCCCTTCCCTACACCTTAGTGTAGTAGCTATTGAAAAAGGGAGCCTTTAGGTCCCCCTCGACTTCAGTCGCCTACTTTACTATCATTGTATTAACAAATTTTTGTTCTACATGATAAATAGGGGGTGGGGGACTTGTACATTTACAAAATGGAAATTAGACATGTTCTTTCACTAAAATTGTAGCATGGATGGCTTGAAATTGAAAAGTGGGGCAGAAATTAGTGGAATTGAAGCAAATGAGCCATATAACCATGTTTATATTGCATCAATGAACAAGTTTGATTTCACCCAAATAATGTACATCCATTGAAAGAGTGGTCATTCTGGCATAAGACAATTGTTATACTTTGTCATGAGTTGATCTCTTTCAAGAATGACGATAAAGTGCCTCATCGCTACAGTAGTAATAACGAGGATGACCTAACTCTCTGGAAAAGGTGCACTAGAATGAAACATTCACCCCTTGCATGTTGGTGTAATCTGCAAATCATGGAAGTTTTGTGAGAAGGGGATATGATTTGCCTTGTAGGATAAAATGGGCACACATGATCTTGCATGCAAGATATCTGGGAGAGGAAAGCATGGCTTCTAAGAAATTTATGTTCAAAGTAGATCCGATAAGACCAATTCATGACACATGCTGATTTTTGACTACTCCTATTAGCCCATAAAAAGCAGATTAATGAAGGTAGAACAGTCAAGATTTTTGTGTTCTGACTGACCTCAACACACAAGTATGAACCGATCATATTAAAAGTGAAAAGAACATTACAAAGCCTGTGCGGTCCAAGAAATAACTGCAAGTAGAGGATTTTACTCTGATCTAGAAAAAATCTTTCTTTTCTTAGTTTTTTTTTTTTTTAAATTCTAAAAAACAGGATGCCCAAATATTTGGTTAAATCTAAAGTGATTTCATAAGCAACTTGTAATTGATTTTTTTTTTTTTTTTTTTTTTTTTTTTTTTTAATAGCATATCAACCCATCTTGGATTATTTTTATGCTTAGGTTAAGTTACATTCATTGTATGTTTAAATTTACATTTTTCTTTTAGTTTCAATTTATTTTTTCACATGGATTTATTGAATATGAATCATTTTAAAACATCTATTTGACCCATAGAAACCTAACAGGCCAGTGAACCTGGTAGTAATGGCAATGAAAGGTTACTCCATACTCTCCAGAACTGGAGCCTCACTATCAAATGCAGTTTGGTGTCATATCCAAGGGGAGAGGTCTTCCCCTTTTGAAGGGAATACAGTCAGCATATTCTAAGCCTCATTAATAGGATGTAAATTAATTGAGGATGAAGTATGTAGTAGCCAGGCAGTTGTTATAAACTCTAGCCTTTTGTAAACAGTTTATGCTAACATTTTTGTTTGAATATCTTTTTGAAAAGAATATCATTCAAAGATTTTATACACTGATTTTATTCAGTTGTCCACATCTTTGTTGTTAGAGCATCTTCATCATGTTCATTGCCTTTTGTATTTGGTTATATTCCTGGAATTATAAACTGAACCTTTTACTTTGTCCTGTTAGCATGGAAAGCTGAATAAAAATGATCGTTTTAGTTACTTTGTTTTTGTGAGACAATCGGTTTCACTGAGTATATGCCATAATTATTCATATATAATACATGAATAATACAATATTTATGTATAATAAATACTTCTTTTTTGTGATGGCTCAACTGAAACTAAGATATATCTAAGGTCCAAATTAAACTCCAACATTTTTGTTCTGTTGGAATGTGACTAGATAAAAACAAAAGTTGAATGTTAAATTTAGCTGTGAAACCTTTCAAAAAGTCAATGTGAAAATATCCTGGAAAAAAACATAATTACACTGATGCTTTTTATCAGAATTTTATCAGCTTGGTTAGCTGGGGCTTTAGAATACAGAGGGGTGAGACCTCTCCTTTCCAATTAGTGTCCTGATGGTGAGGCTCCAGTCCTGGAACTTTGGGTAATGTGAAATACCCCTTCATTGCCATTACTCCCAGTTCTGCTGATTCGTAGTAGTACCTGTTAGGGTCCTATCTATGAGTTAAATAGAACTGTTTAACAATTTAACTGTGTGCAAACAAATCAGTTTGAATTAGTAGTGTTACATAGCTATATATATATAATATTTAGAACCATTTAATTGTATGCAAATAAAACTATTAGTCTCTGCAAAACCTGAAGCCTTTTGTGTGCAATCAAATGACTAATACTAAATAGTTATTCATGTTGGGAATACTTTAAGCCATTTAACAGCTTGCAAATAATTTCTAGCTTCTTTAAAGAGTTATCTATGAACCATTCATTTACAAATCATTTCCCCCCCCCCAAATCAACTGGGGCTGTAGAATATACAGGCTGCACCTCTGCAGAGGGGTAACAAGTGTCCTGGATATGACACTAAATAATCTGATGTTGAGGTTTCAGTGATGCTAGGGCTTTGGGGAATGCGGAGCACCTCTTCATCGTCATTGCTCCTAGGTCCACTCTGGTCCAGAGTGGTAGCACCTGATAAGGCCCTATCTATGGGTTAAATAGAACTAAACTGCATACTTACACTAAACTGAATAGCTTGAAATAGAAATCTTTTTGACAATTAAAATCTATTTGCACTTAAACTGCATACTTATGCTAAACTGAATTGTTTGAAATGGACCTGTTTTGACATTTAACTGTGTAAACAAAATCTATTCTTATACTAAACTGAATAGCTTGAAATAGAAATGTTTTTGACAAACTGTGTGCTTATGCTAAACTGAATTGTTTGAAATAGAACTGATTTGTATAAAAATGGATTTGGCATTAAATAACCTAAAAACCCAACCAACCAACCAAATCAGGATTTGGCATGAAATAACCTACCAGGGTTGATATACCTAACCAACCAGGATTTTATATCAAAAGATTTGGGGTTGGGGTATTATACATGAATGCATGTTATATCCACCTAATTATAGTAGTTTTCATTGCTTGAACCAGAGATTGAAGTGTCAACCACATTTGTCTTCTAGAACAAGCAATCAGTGTAACTTTAGAGTATTAAACCAAATAGCTGTTCTTTCTTTATCAAAGGCTTCTACATATGGTCTTCTGAAGAGGTTATCAGTCTGTTGGCCCTGTTTCTTTCAATCTCCTTATTTTCCAGTATTGTTCTCTATTATCATGACTTTGGCGACCTCTATATTTTTCCCTCTATACATGATCAGTCATATCTGATTTTTCTAGTTTTTTTCACTGACTAATGCTTTTTGTCCTTCCAGCTGCACATAAATCTTCATCTAAATTTTAGAATTAAAAAAATTAGAATTTCAGTTTTGATACTTTTTCATCATTGTGTTTGTCTGTGTGTTATATATATCTAAACCAGACGTAAGTTGGCCAACCATGGCAGAGGGTGACTCGAAGGCTCCCTTTAAATAGCTACTACACAGGTGTAGGGGAAGGTGCTGCTACTTTCCCTGGATTGCTCCACTTACCTTTGATCCATACCTTATAATTCTAAGTGTTAAGCAAGGCAAGTATTTATTTTTTTTTGTATGACTCAAGATGGGCTTTAACTCTGGTCACCAGGATTTTATTTCTAGATGACCATTATACAATCAAAATGGATATTATTAGGGTTTGTTTTTATATTCCCTATTAAAACTTCATAGAATACTACATACCCTGTATTTGGACCTGTTCATATATGGTATTTTGGCTTGAGTCAGGTATTTCTAAACAGCTTCTGATTTCTTTCCATGTGACCGCCTCTTGCCAATGAATGAATACTCCATAATTTTTTAGTTTCTGACAATGATTGTTTCAGCTAGGATTGAACCTTAAACCACCACTTGTCAATCACACTTCTATTGGGGTGCCTGGAGATTGCTGGGGTCTATTACATAATACCTCTCCTACTGTCCTGATACTGTATTGACTCCAGATCCTCTGAATACTTTATTTTCTTTGTAGGATAGACAAACATGTGCTTGGACTAATATCCTCATTTTGATTGTTATAGTCACAAGGTTTTTGCTGTTGGGTGTGAATTGGCCTACTAATTTCAGAGGCTTGCCACTTAAAGTGGAGATGACTTTTTCTTGTTTAAAACTCATGAATTCTGTTTTATCTAAGTTCACATAAAGGCCAATACCTAGTTGAAGATTATACAATCAAAATGGATATTATTAAGTATCATTTTATTATATAGATATGAAAAAGATGAATATTTAGCAGTCCAGAAATAAGTATACCCCTTATATGTAGTTATGCAATTTTATTTTTGATTATAATATTTTGATGCTGTAGAGTTTGGTAATAAATAGTACCTAATGATATGCTTTTTGATTGTATAATGTATGAGAAGTAAAATCCTTGTATCGTTTTATTTTAGAATAAAATTAACTTTTAAAAACAATTTTTAGAGTATACTCATTTACAAGCAATGAGGTATGCAGACATTTTGAACGTGTATCCTGTGCAAAGGATCTCTGATAAAGCTAGCTTATCCTTGGTTTCTTCTTTGTGAAGTATATCGAGTGAAGTAGTATTTGTACATTTTTCTGTTGAGGCTGATGGCATTCCCACCTTTTTATGAGTATAGCTTGATATTAAATGAATGTGTAACATCAAATCTTAGCATCTCTAATTTTACTCATGCTAAATTAAGGAATATGGCTCACACTGTCAAATGTGAGCCTAATTTTCATTAGTGATGGCTGGCCATATGTTTGATTTAACAGTGGTGTCCTCAAAGCCATTTCTACAATTGATATTCAGTTCTATTCTCAGACTATTGAAGGGGTTATCAGTTTAATTTTTGTACTGATTCTATCAATCTTTTTATTTTCTTATGTTGCTTTCTATTATCATGATATTATTCCTTGGGTTGGTAACTTCCAAATTCCTTGCATACATTGTTCTGATTAAATTTTTGCACACTCAAGTATACATACTGAATTAATTCATTAAAACTGACATCCTCAAAATATGTACACAAATAATTAAAATGTTTATTGATCCATATTTATGATTGTATTTAGATATATATCTTGACATTTTAATGTTATTGTAAAAATAGTCACTAAACTCAATATCTTTAAAGAACCATGTTTTCAGGGTCAAATCTTTCAAATTCAGGATTACCAAAGTATAAATTGTAGAAATTACTTTCCATTATGTTTGTTTGTTAAAATTGAAATTTCAATCTCATTTTAAATTTAAAAATATGCTCCATAAAACTGATGTAACACACTAATCTTATGCAAATCAGATCTGCCAACTTTTTTCTACTGGCCAATAATAAAATTAAAAAAAAATTTTTTTGAAGTGAGTACTACCATAAAGCACCCCTCTACCAAAAAATGAGTGAACTCAGTTCCTGTGTCTTAAGCACATATACTCAGAACTGAGTATACTTGGAATATAATGTATGAGCACTTAACAGTTATCTGCCTACATGAAAAGTTCATAGCCCAACCAAGAAGAGTATAAACTAGAACTCTGAATCATACATGGTAAATAATGAAAGTTTGTGTCTATTTAGAGAATGGTATAGCCAACACAAGTTGATTCTTAACTACTTGCCTGATGAATCTAGGTCATACTTTTTTTAAGATTGCAATGGAACATATGAAAAAAAATCAAGCTTCAGCATTAAATAGCCCATAAGCAGCTGATATGCCATTAAATAAACCAAACCTATTTTACCCTTCTAAAAAAAAAAATGAGTAAATAAAAGTTGGTTGGTTTGTGAACTTTTTGGTACGACCTCATAAATATGTAGTAGTTTACTGTATTATTGATTAATTATCTGCATGCAGTACATATGAAGTGATCTTTGCAGTGTGTATAGTACGTGACCAAAGTTGTTCAAGCCATAGAAGGTACTGCTGTAGGTGGTAGTATTGTGATAGTTGATGAACTGACACTCCATGTAATTTGAAAGCTGCTCAGATGAACATGCGACATAGTCTAATTCATAAACTTATACTTAGAATGTGCTGACTGCATTCCTTGCCAAGGAGTAAGATCGCCCCCATCCCTGAAAAGGGTGTCCTTGGGTGTATGACACTAAACTGCATCCAGTACCAAGGATTCGGTTCTGGAGATATGAGGGTGTGGAGTCCCTTCTTCATTGTCATTACTCCCAGTTCCACTCTGAGCCAGAAAGGTAATACTTATTAAGGTCCCATCTATAAGTCAAATATTAGCATAACTGGGAATAATTGAAATCAAATAACTGCTAATTATGTATCCAATTTCAGTATTAAATAACCCATAAGGGGTTGATATACCATTAAACAAATCATACTTTCTCATTGGAGAGTTTACCCTTGAATTGTCCTTTATCAGTATCTGTTTAAGATGTCTTGAGGCCGAATGAACCCCTACTTCAGGTGGGTGAAAAATCACTAACATAGCATAGCACTAGACCTTCAGGTCGAGTTCAAACTATGAGCAGGCATACGTACCAGACTTGCATTGCACTTTGTAAGTTCAAGTCTCAGTAGGGTCATCTGGCTCACATTGCATCCAGTGAGCCCATGACCAATATTGTTCAGCAGGGCACAAGTCTTGGCTTGTGCCCGACCTTCCTCTTCCCTTAAACCCCCACTATAAAAAAGACTTCATGTCAAATCCTGTCTGGTGGGAGGCAGCGATAAATAACTTACCTGTTTAAAATAATTATATATTTAACTTGCTTGCAAATTATTTTTCATAAAAACACTTGAAACCATATAATTGTATATAAATTACTTTTACTGGTTCAAAATAATCTGTCATGTAAAGGCTAGTAATTTATTAGTATTAGAAGATAAGAATGTTTAATAGTAGATATATAATTGTTTACAAATTATTGAAGAGGATATTACTTTAAACTATATAATTGCAAATTGTATTAAGAATAGTTACTTTGAAGCTATAAATGATTAATCATTAAATAGTAATAGCTACGTGAATAATAGCTTGAAGAAAAAAAAACAAACTGATTTTAGTATTAAATAATCCAACAAGGGTTACATTCTTTAAAATCAACCAATCAATAGTTTTCTTTTCTATTTTGATGGATTCTTTTCCTTTGGAAGGAGCTTAACATAAAGTGGGATTAGATTTTTTTTTTTTTATGGGAGGGTTTTCCCCACTATGCCAAGGAAGCAGTTGGAATATTCTAAGTGCCACCAATAGGGTGAGTTATAAAATGGATAATTTTTTTAAAAATAAACTTCACATATTCAATGCAAAGTAATGTGTACCTGTTCAGTTTCAATCAGAAACAAAGAACTGTGCATTTGTGATTAATCTGTTTTGGAAACATGAAATAACCAACACTATACTTGTAAATATATATATATATATATATATATATATATATATATATATATATATATATATATATATATATATATATATATAAACTTACAAATCAATTATAGTATTTAAAAATTTCCATTTCTCTTCCATTTTTTTAATTCATTAGAAAACTGAATATCTAAAAATATTTAGTTTGAAAGTTTTATACTTGAAGGAAGACTGCTACTAGTTTGTTAAAAATCATTTAAAACAATCTTTGTAACCTTGCAATTTGGAGAAGACTGAGATTGGTCTTAATCTTAATGCATGAGTGTGAGAAGTTGGGTCTTTTAAATTTCCAAATGTGTTGTCAATAGAAATATGTACACAACCAGGGTTGCCAAATTGAAATTGTTGAATGTAGTGAATTTATAGTTAAATTAGTTCTTCCTGCTGTCTACTGAGTGTGCTCAATATTTCAGATATTTTTTTTTCATCATACAACGTGTGAAAGCACGTGCAATACCCTGCCCTCATCAGCCACAAACCAGGGGTGATAACAGTTTTGGTAGCTCAAGGTGGTACTGGCGCTACCAAGCAGCTTTTGCCACTGGTCAGGGTATTAAGAGAATTTTATATATATATATATATATATATATATATATACACGCACACGCCAGATCAATTAAGAGCAGAGACTACATTGGATGTTAATCTTCATTTTTAGTGTGCAGTTTACTTTCAGCTGTTGATGTTATTACGCATTTACAGTAACCGTTTCTTACGTAATCACATGGGAATGGTGGTTCCGCATGTATTTTATTCATGCTGAAAACTTCTCACTTTCGACCAAATCCAACTTTATGCATATTGCGCCATGGTCTGAAGACGATTTGAGGCAACTTGCAAACTGTGGCCAGTGATTCCTATTTTTGATAGAAACGAAATAACTGAGTGCCCTAGAAAACCATGACAACCAACCTCAGTAGGAATCACATGGCATATCCAACCCTTTTCCATACAGTCGGCACATATATGTTGGCAGCATAAGAGAAAAGAATATGTTGCAATTAAGTTTCATGCTTAATCCTCATTTTGAAGAATTACAAATCTTATGAGAGTAGTAAATGGAAAGTATATCAAACAGATTTATATTTTGGAATATCCAAGAAACCTATAGAACAAGAGACTTAGATATCTTTGAAAAACTAATTTCAATTTTTATAATATACTAAAAATTTATAAGATTTCTTGAAAATATACACTTAAATGTAATAAGCATAAAAACTTCTCATGTAGTTGGTTAATAAGCTTTGCTTGCTTATGACATAAGGCCGGATGATTGGGGCACTCAGTGAGACTCAAACTCACAATTAATGGTTTGCTAGTCTATCATTACACCATACGATAGATCCAAACTATTTTCATGTTGGCTGGTATTCAGTCTCTTTTATTGATGTTGTACAAAAATTATAAGTTAGATATATAATTTGCTAGTTACGATGAAATAAAAAAGCTGGAATATTTTTCTAAGCTGTACTAACCGCCTTATTAAAAGATTTTCGAGAAAAGAATTTTAGCAATCTATTTAGTATAGTGGATGTAAAAACAATTTATCTGATAGTTTGTGGAATTACGTCCCTTTTCACAAGCTCTCTCCGTAGGTATTTACTCCCCTTGTATTTCACTACAATGCATTAAATATTTCTTGTCCGTTTGTTTGTATCAGTGACAGACTGACATGTAGAATTATGCTGAAAAAAATTTCTGTGGTTACTCATCTTATTTCAAAACGTGGAAAACATACTTTGAAATAAGATTATTTTTTGAAAATTATTGGATAGTTTTAGCAGCTCCTTGATACTTTTTTTCTGGTTGAAAATTAAAACAAGTCTCGACTGATGTTTGACTGAACGCTAGTTTTATTCTGCTTCAATGCAAGACCCCGTGAAATACTGAAATAAAAAGGGTTTAAATAACAAATAGTTATATTCTTACAATAAGGGGTCTTATAAAATACAGAAATTTCACAGGAAAGTTGGGAAAATGAATTTACCTGTGCACTGTAACCAGTATCAAAGAACTAAGGTCCAATTAACAAAATTCCTTCCAAATCTTACAACTAGTCCTAGCCTGGGCTGAAGTTACTTTGCATTCTACGATTTCTAACAGATATGGGTCCTTACATAATTGTTTCCCTTACACTGGCTACGTTAATCTACCCGGAAGGAGGAAAGGATACATGTCTAAACTATGGTGCGCTTAGGTCAACAGCTGCAATAGGAATATGTGTGTTAAAAAAAAAAAACAAAAAAGATTGAAGCTGAACTTAAGGTAATCAAGGATATATTTATTAACAATGATTATCCTGAGGAGGTCATCGATGATAATTTCAAGTTTACAGTGACGAGGTTAAAAAATAAGAACAAAACCTTCGGTCCTCCGAAATGTCCTGTTTACTTTAGACTTCCTTGGGTTGGTTCTGCCAGCCAGTCCTTTGCTGAGAGGATTGCTTCTTCTGTGTATTGCTGTTATCATGCTGTTAATTTAAGACCAATATTCACTATCAGTATGGCCTTTAATTCTACACACAAGGACAAGTTGCCTATCTTTAAACAAAGTATGTTAATATGTAAATTTGTATGTCGATGTAGTTTGACATATATAGGCAGGACTTGTCAATGCCTCGAAGTGAGAATTAGACAGTATGTACCCAGAGTTATTTTAACAAAAGGCTAACAAATATCCAGGCAATGGATTTGGCTATTGGTGAGCATTTGCTTACCATAAATAGTTGCAGGACTAGCTAAGAAGATGACTGCTTTTCTGTTCTGCATAGAGCCAGACAAAATTCATCTTAATGTCTTAGAGGCGATTTATATCGCTATAAATCGCCCCCCCCCCCTCTATGCAAACAGTTAAACAGTCATATTATAAATATTTTTGGGGAAGTGTTGGAGACTGGGGTGACTTGAATTTTTTTTTTTTTTTTCACCCTGTCCCTTCAATTCAATTATTTAATTTACGCCCTGTTTTTAATTATTTTTCCAGTGACTATGCTTTACAAGTGCCAGATGAAAGGGCCCTTGCTGTTTTATTGTTTTGAAATAGATTCCCTTTTTACCAATGATTTAATTATTCATTTGTTTATATAAATTTTCATGTAGCAAAAATATAATAGAATATGTAAAACCATATATCAGCAAAAAATCATTTAAATAGAATTATCAATGTTAGATAAGAATACTTGAAACCATTTAACTGACTCAGTGACAGTACCTGTTAGAGTCAAATATATAACTGTACAAATTATTTGTATTAGGTTGTATTAATACCATACAAATTAGTTTTATTAAGAATAGTTACATGAAGATGTAATTGTTTGCTAAGGATTATAATTAATAATTGTCATTTGTTTACACAACAATGTGGTTTATGTAACCACATTGTTGTGTAAACAAATGATAATTATCAAATAGAAATAATTATTTGAAACCATATAATTGTTAGTATTAGATTGGAATACCTGAAATCATACAACTGTTTGTAAATTATGTATTAGATAGGAATGCTTGATACCCTATAACTGCAAATTATTTGTATTAAGAATTTTTTTTACAAAGGATTATTATTAGGTACTTGAAATGATATTGTTGGCAAATCATTGATTTGCTGTGTGCTGACAAAAAAAAAAATAGAACAATCTAACTGCTGCCTGGGGAATGGATACACACACACACACACACACACCCACACACTTTTTTCTTTTTTTTTTTCTTCAATATGTCTGTTAGCTAAACTAAATTTTTGTCAAAGACATTTGGCTGAAAATTTCTTAATCAAATATATGGATGTTATTTGCTTTTTTTTTTTTTTTTTTTTTTTTTTTTTAAGCCAAGACTTTAAAATGATCATGTTTATATCTATAGTATGAACAATGGTCACTGGAGGTGGGGGGGGGGTAATGAACATTAACCTTGTGAAGACATTTATTAACTTAAGTCCACATAAAAATATGGTTCAATTTTATGTCTTTTTATTGTTGCATTAAGTGGGACAGATATATTTATAGTTAGTTATGCAACTGAAAATCTTGCCTGGAGGTTTAGTTTACAGCTAAGTTTATTTTAATTTGTAATTTTGTCCTCCCTTACTTCAGATTTGTTCTCTTTTCAGCCATTTTCTATACATCTCCAGTTTTGAACATTATTGAGTAAGACATTGAGTACTGTATGATTTTTTTTTTTTTTTTTTTTCTTCTGTTCTGTTCAAGAAGAAAGCTGTGTAGTAAGACATATAATGTTCTTTTTTGTTTGTTTTTAAATTCATTTTAGATTCTTATTCATTTTTATTTCAGTTTCTTTGTGTTATTTCTTTTTCATCTGTCTCTGTTAATTGTTTCTTTTCATTTTTTTTAAATTTCTTTTCACTTGTTCACAAAGGTCATTTTTTTTTCCCTCTTACAATATTTAGATGTTTTAGCCTATAATTGACTAAATAAATTTAAAAAAAAAAAAAAAAAGCTTTAAGAATTGGTTGAAATAGACAATTAAAACAATGTTTATCTTAAACCATTCTAACCTATTGATCTTGAGTATATGTGCTTGCATTTAAGTTATGGTTTTGATATATCTGGCCAGTCAAGCAGATACATTGAGGAATAAATGATTGATTTTAACAGGATGTCAAACCATCTGGAGTTATTTTATTCCTAGAGGTTAGGGAATCATGTTCATTTTATGTTCTTGTGTAGTTGTTTAAGAGTTTTTTTCACATGTTCTATCAAATAATAGATTTTTAGATCTATGGGTCCCTAACAGATACTAGCATTCTGGGTCAGTGGAGCTGGGAGTAATGGCAATGAAAGAGGACTCCACACTCTCAGATCTCCAGAACTGGAATCTCATCATCCCAGGACACTCCATTTTGGGGATGTCTTTCCCCTTGGCAGGTGATACAAATAGCCCTGTCAGCGGGACTTGGTGTATAGCTAATTCATGAGGAAGAACAAAATAGAATTTTATTTAACAATAACATGCTATTTAAAGAATAAAAATTTACAACATATGAGGGTTGAATAAAAAGTTCATAGGTGTTGACATTATATCTGCTGTTTATGACTTTATTAACCATTGAGATCCAAACACTGAAACACCAATGGAAGAAATGTGTCCCACAAGGGGGACCTTACTGAAAAATAAACCTCATTTTGTCACATTCCACAAGAGTATCTTGGTCTGCCTATGAACTTTTTAGTGACCTTCATATTCTATTTGACCTTGTAAGAAAAGTAGATGGGGGAGGGAGATATCACTTTATTTAAATTTTGATAATGTTTCTCAGGCAGAAGAGAATCTCTCTCTGACTATCCAGTATTCTTGCTAATTTACTATTATGGGTCATGTGACCAATCGGTCACAACACACACACACACACATATATATATATATATATATATATATATATATATATATATATATATATATATATAACACATTTGTGAAACAATCTGTTGCAAAGATGTTACCAAGGCCTATTGATGGTCATTTGTATAATGAAGTTGTCTCCTCCATGTAATTAGCAGAAACTCTTTAGTAGGCAAGGGAGATAATCTCAGGTTTGCAATAACTATCTTCATTAAAAGTAAAGTTGACGAACTTAATCAAGGGTGACTCAAAGGCTCCTTTTTCAATAGCTACTACACCGAGGTGAAGGGGAGGGGACTACTCAATTCCCTGGATTGTTCCACTTTACCCTTGATCCATACCTTATAATGCTGAGTGTTAAGCAAGGAGGCATCAAATACCTTTCCTTTTTTTCTTTTTTTTTCTTTAAGTCTTTGGTATGACTTGACTTGGGATTGAACCCCATCTCCCAGACCATTGGTGAACATTCTACTCATTAGGCCATAACTCAGAATAATTTGTTCATAATTTTTTGGCACAAAGGATTCAGAGTATGATTGTACACCCGGTTGCATAGGTGTATTTGACAAGTAATGTTTGACACCTGATAGATAAGGAATTAAAGTTTTGTTCCTCTATAAATAAACAATGATCATCTTCCTCCTAACAATAACTGCATATTTAGTATTGTTTATATTCATTTCTATATTTCCATTTCATCATTTAATTTAATTTTTATAGCAATTCATTTTGGTGATTGTTTTTATGATAGTGACATATCGGTGACAGTAATAACGATTAAGCTCTTAGTGAGACTGACTTATATCCTTTTTTTTTTTTTTAATTTTTTTTCTTAGTTAACCATACCAATTGCTCTACCAGTTGACAATACTTTAGCTCAAATAAAATGCGCATATTTGATAAACTGGTACAATTTTTGCAACAGAACACAGAAGATATTAGAACTATGTTTTTATGTTTGACTAACAAACCTTTTGATAGAAAAATTATACATTCTGATGTGATGAGAATGAATATCAAATTTTCCTGAATGGTGTTTCCTAACTCACTATTCAGTAGCAATTGACATGTGATAGTTGCTTGCTAACCATTACACCACTGTACGCTTATTGTAATGATTATTGGAAATCAAATTGGTGACTAGAGTTGAAATCTTGGATGAGGTTGTTTGTATTACCTATGGCAAAAGCATGAATCTACTTTTCTCCTTCCAGTCTAGGAGAAGGAAAAGTCTGAATTGAAGCCAGCTTAAATATCAACCTTGTGTCATTTCTTGACTATGGTGGAGGGATTGGGTAAATACATACAATGTCCTACTTTTTTTTTTTTTTTTTTTTTTTTTTTTTGCTGCTATTTGTAAATTTTTAAAATGTTTTATCATTGTTTGAGATATAGATTATTTTCTAACATTAAAAAACAAGGCATTTTAAATAGTTTTAATTCATTTACTGCCTAATTTACTATTCAAAAATTCAAGAAGGTTTAGAAAATATTTATCTAACCAGTCTGGTCTATTATTTACTCCCTAACTAGGTGGGTGGGAGAACATGTAGATCCATACCCCTTTTCCAAGGGCATTAGCATGAAATGAAACCCAAACTGCCAAATCTATTTGAACTTGGGTCACCATTTCCCACAATGCTAAGCATTCTTTCTTGTAAGATTGAAGTCAGCAAACAAGGATTATTTTGAAACAAAAGAATAATCAACCCTAGAAATTTTCCGTTATTGTTTACTATCAATATTGTATTGTGGAAAACTGAGGTGAACCACTTGAAATAATTACTATGCCTTGTAATGCCAAAGATAAAATAGGTTTTGTGGCATCTAATATTTTTATTCTGGTAGCTAGGCCAATCATATTATACACATTCTATGTGGTATCTATCCAACACTTATGGGGAAGCAGTCAAATCACTGGTTGAATTGTCAGTTATAGCAGAGATGTTAATTCCTTTTGTAAGTCATACTGACAAAATTCATACAAATAGATCTTTCTGGAAACATTTATCAAACTTATTCTCAAGTGTTGTATTCTCTGTAATTTCTGCTGTGGTAGTTATTTATTAAGCTTTGTTTAGTTGTAGCACAAGGCCAATGTCCAGATTACTCAGTGAGACTTGAACTCGCTTGTAATGGTCTGCCAATCTAGCTTGCTCACCATAAGGCTATACAAAGTGCCCTGTTATTTACTAAGCTTTGCTCAGTTGTGGCACAAGGGTGGTAGTAGGGGGCATGCAGTGAAACTCAAATTCAATAGTAATGATCTACCAATTTAGCTTGGTAACTATTACACACTGAGGCACTTTAGTAAGCTTTTAGTTGTGGCACAATGCTGGAAGTTTGGAGCACCAAGTCTGTTATTGTAGTTAGATTATGAACAATTTTTGGCCATATTTCAGCCAGTTCATTCTCCAACCTTTTTCAGGCTAAATGTTTTCTCCAAGGCAGTGTATAAAATCAGTCAATTGGATCACTAAAAGGTATAACTCAACTGAAGGCTAAAAACATTATTTTAATTAAGAAAAATTAAGTAACTAGTTCGTTTTGAATGTTACTAATACATTAATAAGACTAGCGGTTGCTTTTGCTGCACAGTTTAACATTCATGTCTCTGCTGTAGATGCTAGAATACAATGTTGGATTGCCTTAGGTTTTCCAGCTCCTGGTTTTGCCACTCGGTGTTTGAATTCAAAAACTCTTCTCCTAGACCAGTTATCCTACCTTAGCTGGAGGGAGAAGAGATTGATTCATGCCTTTCTTAAGGACACAGTGAAATGCAAGTTGCTTTGTCCTGTACTACTAATGCTTTTAGATTGGTGTGAATCCACTTCATTGAAAAAATTGCTTTAATTTTTTTTTAAATGTAGCAATGACCCCAGTTAAAAAGAATTTTAAACGCTCAAAAAAATTGCATCTAATATCTCCATAAGACAATTTAACAATCAAGATAAGGAAAAATACTGAATTTAAACTCAGATTAAACATTGACTTTGACTTATATCCTATTCATGGTAGGCGTTAGGTAATTATGAAATGGTAGTTGTCCTGTATGTATTAAATTTATTCTGGCATAGGGCTGTATTAATGAGGTGCATTGTATGCATTTAATCTATTTTACTTTCAATGGTCCATATAACAAGATTGTTCCCCAATACTCGAGTGCTTTATTTAGCTATATATTGAATAATTTGGCCTTTGCTGTTTGTTTGTTCATAAGGGAGGAGTCTATGCGTAATGGCTAAAGTGCTTGAGTGTGGCCTTGAAATAAGTGAGTTTAAACTCCAATCATGCTATAATCTTCTTTTAGATTATTATGCTTAGGAAAGGTATGAGCCCTTTTATCCCTTCAGCTATTTTAATAGTGAATTTGAGTTTCACTGCTTTCCCCCTACTACCTTATCGTCAGCATAAGATAAGAATACTTGAAAGCATATCACTGCTATTCTTCTATAAGGATAACTTTGGCAAAGGTTGATATGCCATTAAACAAACAAGTTCTAAGAGGATAAGAATGTAGTATCTGTGAAACTATCACTCACTAATATTTTTGTTTAGGATAAGTAAAGTATCTATGACTATAGAAATGTACTTGAATATATTAAAAAAAAAAATGATCTATATGGTTTTTATTAATTGGTGTTTATTTTTGAGAAAGTATCAAATTTAATGCTCTTTGAAATACCTGGGAGTTCCATTTGTACAGATATTTCACTCTGACCCAGAGTGGTAGTAGCTGTTAGGGTTCTATCTATAGGTGAAAGAGATCTGTTTGAAAATAGAATTGGTGACCTAAGTTCAAATCCTGGATAAGGCTATTTGTGTTACACTTATGCACTAGGAAAAGGCATGAATCCATTTGTTCTCTTACCTGCTCTTAGTAAATCGGAAGTCAAGCTGGGTCCTTTTGCCTTGTTTAGGCAACTAGTCTAGGAGAAGGAAAACTCTGAATTCAAATCGGCTTTACTCCACTTAAAAACAAAACAAAACTTAGGTTTTTCATCACGTCTTTCCTGTGATGGTTGGGTTAGGGTTCTATTTATAGGTCAAATAGATCTGTTGGCAAATTAACTATCATGATGGCATATTGACAGCACAGTTTTCCTTGACCCTCTCTCACTATCTATCCCTATAAGCCATTGTTTTTGGAGCAAGTTTTTTAGATGGCACACAGCTGATGAATGTAAGTTTTTGCTGGTCAGTCAATTCTGGTGTGTTCGTGTGTAGGAGTTGATAGAATATCGTTTATGAGTTTGTCCTTTCTCTAGCAGTGCCCCACATCTTGTCCATCTCACTTGGATGGTTTGTGAGATGAGAGCTAAGTGGCTGTACAGCTGCTGTTTTATAGGGTGCTGCTTCAAGGATTTGTTCAAAACAGCACCTACCATTCTTGTCTTGTTCCTATCTAGCTTCTTCTGCCGGTACTTTGGTTGCATCACTTAGACTTTAACATATATGGTAGTACTGACAGCTACAACTTGGAAGAATACTTGAAACATGGCCAACTAGTAAATACACCCCTACGTCTCGCATTACCAGGCTGATTGATAAAAGGCCAATCTAATGTAAACAAAAAGAAATAACCCATTCATGGTAAAAAAAAGGCAAAGGTCAAAAGAAAATTGATTTATAGAGAAATTGTCTTTCTTTTGTATTACTGCATAATTTTTTTTAATTACTATTTTTTTGTTTGTTTATACAAACTTTCATTACATTTCTGAAGAAAAAGAAAAAATTAAGTGTAAATATGCATTTTAAGGAATAAAAATAACTTTGGATAAATTTTACCAATGTGATTATATTTTCTCTGTTCAATTTTTAAAGTTAATTCTCTTAGGTTAATTTCATATGCAGCCATGAATTTTTTTTTTTTTTTTTTTTTTTTTAAATATTTAAACATTAGATCAGCTTGTTATGAATTAGCCTGGTTATGTGAGATGTGGGGTCATATTTACTAGTTGGCCATGACTTGAAATACTTGAAACCATATATAATTGTAAGTAAATCATCAGCATAAGATAAGAATACTTAAAAGCATATAACTGTTGATTATAGTCAAACATTCATAAATAAATCAAATTTCAGTATTTAATAATTAGAGTGAAGACATGTCAGTAAAAAAAAAATAAACCAAACCAAAGACAGTGCATGAAAAGTTAAAAAAAAAAAAAAACAAAAAAAAAACAACGCAAAAAGATTCACAGTTATTATCTTTATTAATTCATCGATAGTTTTGAAGCAAGAATGTATCTGTAAAATATATCATTGGTCAGAAGAAGGGTTTAATGATGGTGGTCACTTATTGTAGCCATCATGCCTTGAGTAAATTGTTTTGTAAGCTGGCATGACACAAGGGAACTAATGGCTTCTTCTTTTTGTTCAGTGGGGGACAGCTATGGCAGTACTGTAGTTAACTGGCCGCTAGTGTCGTTGGGAAAGGGAAGGAGAGAGAGAAAAGACAAAGAACTGGACACTATTAAATGATGCAATCACTTTGTTGCAATAATAATAATAATAGTAAGTAGTAATAATAATAGTAATAATGTTATTGATAGTTATATATTCAATGAAATAGACATGACTACAAATGGACAGTGGGGGTAAAAAGGTGGGGGAATGAGAAGGGAGGCGGGAAGATCTTCTGTAGTGCTTCAGTGGAAGACATCAGGGACAGAAAGAAGGGACTGAGATTTGCCACATGTTAGTAAGGTGTGGGTGGCTTGATAGTCTGTATATCTCAGCAGTGTGTGTTGGTGTTTGTGTGATCAGCAGTGTCGGTTGTATGTCCTTAGCATTACTTGCTTTCTTGCTTCAGTTTCGCTCACCTGTTTTTAAGAACTTGTTATTGGTCTGTATTAAAACAATTGGAATAATGATGGCCGTGTTTAATGAAGGACTGTGAACATTGAATAAAAATGAGCCAACATTTTGAAGTAGGATGGAAAAACATGAAAACTGTTAATCCTATCTCTTCCACCCTCTCTCTTCTCTGTTGAGTTTTTCTTTTTCTTTCCCTTTTATTTATTTTCTTGTGGTGGGATGATGACTGTGCGAACTAAAGCTGTGGTGTGCAGGCAGATAAGATGATGGGGGAGGGGAGAACTGTTGAGATGTTCTAATCTAGCCAACAATGGGAAGAGAAAGTAAAAGGGTAGGGGATGGATTGAGTGCAATCAGCCAGTTTTGCTCATAGTTACCTCCCTTTGAAGCATCAGCAAACAAGATGGATCAGAAGATTACAAACTTTTCTGTTCTTTTGTTGTTTTTTTTTTGTTTTTTTTTTGTTTTGCTTTTTTAAACAAAAACTTTCAAAACCCATTTCTGAGAAAGAAGGGAAGTTGACATGGGGAAAGTATAACATGCCAGTTTTAAATTTTTTTTCTTTTTCTTGTCTACTCATATTTGATGAAAATGTTTATGTAAATTTACACATAAATTGAGTTGTTTGATCCCAAGGTGAGGGGTGGATATCTGGAGAGCTGGGTAGGCAGATCAGTCACTGGGTACACACGTTTATGGACATCTGCTGGTAGCATAGTGTTTGTGTTTTTTTTTGTGATCTTTATTTTTTATTTTATTTTTATTTTTTTTTTAATGAGTGTTAAAAAAAAAAAAAAAAAAAGCAAACAACAATAGCAAGAAAAGTATAGAACTGAAAATTTTTTCTGGTTTTACAAATGTAGATACAACGTAAAATGTGAGCACAATATCATAATGATGATGATGATAACAGTAAATTGTCTTTTTTGCAACACTTGCTCCATCAAAATGACATGCAAATAAAACAACTATAAATAATTTTTTTTTTTCACAGCAAGAACATCAAATTCTTAGAATGTTTTTAAATTTTCTTATGTTAGAGAATGAAATATGAACAATAGGAAAATATTTAAAAAAAAAAAAAAAAACAAAAATAAACAAACAGCAACAATGAAAAAAAAATCCCCAAATAATAAATACCACCTTCTCATGAAGTGAAAATTTTAAATTTGATTCTCTGTACATATTATAATTGTGGACCTACAAATTGAATTATTAAACCTGTTTGGATATCTCATTAGTAACAACATTTGTTGTCTAGAATAATTTCATTTTATTAATATCAATTGTTCGACAATAGAATTTAAGGTTTGCTCAATCTGGCATACATTGCTTATGGTACTTGCTGTTCTTAGTGATCACATACCTAAGGTTTATTGCTGCTTAGATTTGGGGGTCTATCAAAACCTGGTGCTTTGAGCATAACTTTGGAACAGCAAATACTCTAAGTAATTTGACACCTAAGTGTTAACCCACCTAAGTACTGAGCAGACTTACTGCTGCTTAACTTTGGATGTATCTATAATAGTTACTTACTAAGCTTTGCTATATCTGACATATAGGCCTCAAAATTATGGTATTTGTTAAGTATACATCCATCTAAGCACTGAATGTGCTTATTGCTGTTTAACTTTAGCAATTTATTGTAAAGTGGTGCTTTCAGCATAACTTAACAATAAGTCTTGTCTCATTATAGTTGTTACATTTAGCTTATGAAAATTATAAGCCAATGGGACAAGGGTATTGAATAGAAATCTGTAGACTGGTTATTGACCTATTTCAAACGTTAAATAGGTTAACCTGCTATTGAGGAACTTGAAAAATTAACTTTGAAAGGTCTGATGGAATATATGTAGTAATGTTGATTGTTTTTTTTTTTTTTTTTTTTTTTTTATATTTGTGTGTGCATACAAATATTTGATGCCTTGTGTTTGTTATAATTGAATATTGATGACTCACTACATTCTTCCAGAATCTGTGAAAAGAACTTGATACTCTATGAAGCCATTATCAAGGGAGAAATCAGTGAGACACTAGAGATCAACTGGCTGACCCTTTAACAAAAGTTACGGTATCATCAGTTTGTGTGATGTCATGCAGTAAAGAAACATCTGCTCTGAACATTGACAGGAACAACAAATGAAAGGGGAGTGTTGATTATCTCCCTTGATCTGAAGTTGTGTACCTTTAAGTATAAATAGCTACCATTTTAGGTGAGCTAGTTTTTACTTGGCTCTTGTTTCACAGATATCACCAAACAATAGTTTAGATTTTTTTTAGTTATTTTCATTACTTTTTGGTTATGTTGAGTAGAGGTAATCAGCATGAATGAAAACGATGGTCCATTTTGGATGTCTTACAGTATATAACTAAATAAGTTATTAAACTATTTCTAAATGAAAGCCAGTTCCAGTTATTTTTTGAATTATCTGAATTCAATTATTTAAATCTTTCTTTGTTAGGTCCATAAGAATCTACATTTCAATTTTTTCACATTTTAAAAAAAAGAAAAATTCTCTTCTAGACTCACTTCAGAGATAACACTTTCACAGGAATTGGTATCAATCGGTACACTTCTTTATTTTTTGTTTAAGATCTATTCACCCCCATACCCATTTTGTTTGTTTTTTTTTGTGTGTAGGTGTGTTTGGAATGAATGTAAATATTGGACAAGATGAGTCCAAATTATACTTTTATTTACATTAATGGACATTTACAATCTTTTTTTCTTTTTGAATTTTAAGAATACTGAATAAAAGAAACAATGAAATAAAAGGGAATCCATGATTACATAGTTCTGCAGTTGTTGGTATTGTGTGTGTCTTTTGTATATGTAGACATAAAACAGTGAGAAAATATGAACAATCCTGTATGTATGTGCATTTGTCTGTTTTAGTAATTCATTTTTTTTTTTTTTTTTTTTTTTTTTTTCTGATAGCTTCTAGCATCAGAAGCAATTTATATAAACCCCAAAAAAAAAAAGAAAAATTTCTCTTACTTGACAGATTATGTCATTGGCATTAGACATTTTGTGCAGTGTCTATTTTTATGGGTGAAGTGATTGCTTGCTTCTTCTGTTTGACCACAGTGGGCATTGTCAGGAGAGAAGCTATCAGACTACATGACTGACTACCTGCCATCTAGTGAGCCATCTAACCCATCTCTAGTGGCAGAGGACAACAATGGAGGGAGGTAATCCAAGGGTGGGAAAATTTGGAGGGAGATTATACTACCTAAATGTGTGAATTCATCACAACACTAGGCAATTGTGGTTTTGGAGGTATCTTGGGGAATTGTGATGGTACAATACATGTTGGGGCTCGTAAACAATGCTACTTAAAAAAAAAAACATTTCAAATACCAATAAGAATTTCCTCTCAGTCATTTTTTTTTCTCCAAATGTTATTGGAAAGGTTTCTCCATAAAAACAAGTGATAGGATTGTAGTCATGGCAACAGTTTTTGATTTCTGTTTTAACCATGTCAAAAAAACACAGTGAATAGGATTTATTTAGACACATATTAGTATATTATATTGATAATGTACTAAAAAGGTCTGTTTTTTGTTTTTTTATATAAAACCATTGTCAAATATTTAGCATTACAAATAATTCTGGGGAGGTGTTATTTGTTTTAATTTTAAGGAAATGTTAAAACAATATCTACTAGTATAAACTTTACAAAATTAAGTCCGTTTTCTGAAGTTTTTGGTGGATAAGTATTAACTTTATTATACAATAGAAATGGGGTTTGCTTATTTTGTATCAAACTGAATTTAGTGTTTTTAAGAGTAAAGGTTGCCAAAAATCACCAACAATAACTAAAAAACCCAAAAAGACATTGATATGGGATGATCTTTGGCCATTAGAAATGAGTCACAGACTGTATTGGTCACAACTGAGGGGATGAGTACGGTGATAATATTTGGAAATAAGTTCTTTCTCTGCATGTTTTAGAAAAGAGGCATTCCTCATTCTTGCATTTCATTATTAGACACAATGTCAGTGTTAGTCCATTTGCCAGGATTTTTGGTAAAATGGTTTACTTTAAAACATTGACAGTGACTAATGATTTAAATTATATATATCTTCTATAGAATCCTATTTGAAATTATTAAATTAGTGTATTAAAAAGGTCTGTTTTTTATAAAACCATTGTCAAAATTACTAATTTTTATTAGTATTAAAGAAAACTAGAGAGTGACTAATGATTTAAATATATATATATATCTCAATATATGATCTATGGAATCCTATTTAAAGTTGAAATTAAATATAAAAGCAGTATTAAAAAATTGATAATTACAGTATTAAAATTAAATACTGGGAAAATAATCTCAACCAATGGAATAATTATATGCACTTTATTACCTCATTGAGGTTTTTGGCTTTAAGATGAGTCAGCCTTCCCCATTTTTTTCTTTTTTTTCTTTTCAAATATTTGATAGAAATTATCTATTTCTTAAAGATAGATTGAGGATCTAGAAAGTCACAAGGTCTGCTCCACAGAATCAAATATTTTTACCATTTTTAGTCAAATTATAAAAAAGTCTGCTTGCTATGTTTGTATGATTACTATATTTACTAACAAAGACACTTTTCCATGATAAGACTTGCTGATTTTAGTCAGTACTAGCTTCCTCGCTTTATGATGCACAATAATAGATATAATAATTAGCTAAATTGACAGTCTCTGTATATTTTCAAGGAGAGAGAGAGACTATTTGATTTTAAATGACTGGCAAATAAATTTGCTGATTAAAAAGGAAACGAGGAATGCTTTATGAAATTTGCAACTGGAATTCTGAACCAGATATGAGAAAGAAGATACAAAATTCCACTTAGAATTCCAGCAAGTATTTCTTTTCTCATGTGTGATATTTAACATTTAAAGGTGGTGGGTTGGTGAGGTTAAGGGTAGTTAAATCAAAGTAGATCATGGGTAGGAGGGGCAAAATGAGTCATTATAAATGAGGAGGGAACATTGAAATGTGGTTGAAATGGGACAAATATTAGAAGTTAAATACAAATATGTAAGGAATTTTAAATTTCCATCAGAACAGAATAAATAGGTGTTAGGATTTATTGATCCGTACAAACGGAATACATAAGTGCTTATTATCTAACAAGAATGGAAGGTATTTTTCATATTGATAAAAAAAACCAACATATATGTGAAAGCATTTATATATCCATGCTGACTTTTTCCTATGTAAGTATTTGGCTATCCATAGCAGTGACATCATGTGCATCAAAATATTTTCAATCCATAAGAATGATATATGTAATATTTTATGTGTAAATATTCTCCTATACATAACAGTGATGAGTTTATGTAAATATTTAAAATGATAAATGATTAAGTATTAACCTATTTGTAAAAAAGACATCATATAAAATTATTTAACTTGATCAGAGGAGGGACATATGCAAATATTTATCTATTCATTTAAACAACATTTGTATGTGTAAGTAACTATTTGCATTTAAAAAAATCTTTAAATCCAAAATGAAAAATTGTATTCAAAAAATGCTTTCTTTTTCTTTTCCTTTTCCTTTTTCTTAATCTCCCATGAATATCTGAGATTCCTCATTTTTAATGTGTAATAACCACATTTTCATTGAAAGAGATGATCATACTTTGGATCTGAAAGACGCTAACTTGGGTGTGGTCACCATCATGTAAGGGTCTTCCAGATGCGGTGGTGGTGGGGGAAAATCTTCATAGTCTGGTTCTGGAATTGCTGGAATGGCATAGTCGGTCTCCATAGTGTTGCGTGATGGAGTGTTAGAAGATGGGGAAGCAGAGTCCATGAAATGTCTGTCGGCACCCAGCCCTGGCAAGCTAACTCCACCCATGGGACCAGTCGACTTGCGGAGGTGCGTGTACGCGTTGTCCTTGGCACCGGTTCTCATGCTGGGTGAAAGTAATTGCTGACTTTCGTGTCCATCATGACGAGTAGCACGAACCAAATCAGGTCGACGGGCACTGCAATGAAAAGAGATGGTGATGAGATTTGAATATGATGAGCACAATTACGATATACTACATACTGAAGTGTATCCCAGTTATATAAATGGCCCAAGTTGGCTAGGGCTGCAGAATACACAAAATGCATCTCTGCAGAGGGGTAAGACTCT
The DNA here is from genome assembly GCA_963585895.1 of Sepioteuthis lessoniana. NCBI lineage: Eukaryota > Metazoa > Mollusca > Cephalopoda > Myopsida > Loliginidae > Sepioteuthis > Sepioteuthis lessoniana. The sequence continues at coordinate 6,599,208 of OY757934.1, forward strand.
CCCAATAAGTGTCCTGGATATGACATTAAACAATCTGATGATGAGGCTCCAGTAATGCTATAGCTTTGGGGAAAGCAGAGTACCTTTTTATTGGCATTGCTTCCAGGTCTACTCTGGCCTAGAGTGGTTGCATCTGATAGGGTCCTACCTATGGGTCAAATAGAACTAAACTGTGTGCTTATACTAAACTGAAATGTTAGAAATAGAACTACTGGATCATTCAACTGTGTGTTAATAAATGACTAATGTTTAATTGAATTGTTAGTGATACATAGCAATACTTGAAAACATTAAACTGTGTGTAAACAAATGATTAATAGTAAATAGAATTATTTGTATTAGATAGAAATAAGTGAAACCATTTAACTGAAAAAAGAGCTTGAGCTTGTTTTTAAAATGTTAGCAACAAAATGTTTAGAAATCATATTTGACGTATATGTATAAAAATGATTTGACATTAAATAACCTGCAATGGTTGATGTGCCATAAAACCAAACCTAAAACCAGTTATATGAAGTATATCAATTCTCAGTTATAAACCTGCCACCATGGGCAGGATGAGATGCAGTCAATTTTTAAGTGGAGAAAATCTAGCTTGAATTCAGATTTCCTTCTTCCAAAAAGACGCAGCTGGTTAGAAAATAGATGGATTCATTTCTTTTGCAAGGAATTAGTGCAAAGTGAAAAACAAACTGCCTCATCTAGGATTTGAACTTGGATCACTGATTTTATTTTCTATGACAATGACTGTTATGCTCAGTGTGTTTCCATCTTGGTCATGTATCATTTAATGCTTTATTCCAAGCCAGGAACTGAGAATACTGATTTAAAACTTACAAACAATTGTGCTTTTATTCATGAAGTGGCAAAACCATGCTTTAGTTATTTTATTTGTAGATGAAGTACTCTGTTATTAACTTTAGAATTTTCCTTTATATTCTCATTATCCTGTCAGCTGAGACTGCAGAATATTACCTTTCAGCAAAGGTTCACTTGGTATATTCCAAGAAGTGTCCCAAGTATGACACTAAACTGCATCTGATGGTGAGGCTTTAGTCCTGGAGATAAGGGAATGTAGAGTATCTCCTTCATTGCCATTACTCCTTGGTCAACTCTGGCTTGGAGTACTAGTATCTATTAGGGTCCCATCTATAAGTCAAATAGAACTACCTAATCATTTACTATACTTGGAACTATTTAACTGTGTACAAACAAATGATTAATATTGAATTATTAGTGTTGAATAATAATAATACTTGAAACACTACTTGCAAACAAATCATGTGTGTGTATATATATATATATATATATATATATATATATATATATATATATATATATATATGTATATATATATATATATATATAAATATAAAACAAAGTTTGGCATTCAGTAACCCTCAAGGCTTATGAAACACAACCAAACTAATCTTATTCTCATTCTGCCCCATTGCTGGTTTGTTGACCCATTTTTTTAACTCTTGAGTAGAATTAATAAGTAAGTTGGTTGACTGAAGTTGAGGGTGACTTGAAAGCTCCCTTTTCAATAGCTACTACACCAAGGTGTAGAGGAGGGCACTACTCTTTTCTCTGGAGCAAGGGAGCATCAAGTACTTTTTTTTTTTAGTCTTTGATATGACTCAACCTGAGATTGAACCCTGGTTCCCTGGAGAACACTTTAACCATTATGCCAATGGGCTGGTTTTAGTAACATCATTAAACTCATCCAACTGCCCAATCTCTGATTTGTTGGCACTTTGTTGGTTTTTTTGTTGTTTTTTTTAGTTTACACATAAGTCGTTAATAACGTTTTATTTTTTATATGATTATGATTAGTCCTTATTATTAATTTTGACTATTTTCATTTGAAAAATAAATCATCACCATTATTATAATTAATTTTGACTAGAAAAAACTTGGTGGGAACTACATTAGAATGCTACACACTTCTGAACAAATCTTAGAAGCTATGCTGCACAAAACAGAAGCTGTATGGCTACTTACATCCCATCTCACTAACTATCCAAGTAAGACAAACAAAACAGCATCATTGCTGGAGAAGTAAGGGTGAACTCATAAATGAGATTCTTTTATGCATTCCAATATACACACACCAGTGATGACTGACCAGCAAGGACTCTGATATATCAACTATGCTGACACTAGATTTAGTCTAGAAGACCTACCAGGAGCAATGGATGATAGGGATAGATTGCCTTTTATTCCAACTCCCTTGAGTCATTTATAACACTAATAAGTGTGATTTGGACTTTTGTGATACCATTGTTCTTATAGCTTAGATAGTAAAGCAATTGTACATGGAACTATAAGGTTTCTCTAAGGCAAAAAGGGATAATCAGGGTGAGTCTCAATTGAAAAATCCTCATTTTCATGCTTACTGTTCCTGTTATCATAGAAATAATGAATCACTGTTTTTTTTTTTTTTTTAATGGCATATCAACCTTCATAGTTAGTTTAATGCCAAATCCAACTTTGTAGAAAGACAGTAGTGGTATTATCTGACTCGTAGCTGGCAGATATAAGAAGGTTTGTACATTTCCCAAAAGTATTAGGCCGGAAGTGCATGTGACCAGAGTTTGAACTCGCTCACTTTGAGGCCACAGTTCAGCATGTTATCCATTATACCATAAGATTTCCTCCAATGACTCAAAGTAACTGAAATTAAGATGAAGTCAAAATTATTATTATTACTAGTGAATTTGTTGCCTTGCAGGCAGTTTGGTCCTTTTACAAAAAGCCATTATGAAGGATCAAAACTTTCAAGGTTTGATATTTTAGAATGAACTGGTTTGATTTAAAAGGCAAAGCACTGTAAGAAAAGATAGATATGATAGGTTTGATTTATCAAGGCTTTTTCATTTAGTTTGTGTTAGCCAGATTTTACCTATAATCCATTATCACTTTCTTACCTTAGAGCACTTACAAATTCACATCATATATTGGATAATACATATTACCTATTATAATCCTTATTTACCTTTTACACACCATCCTTTACCTTTTTTTACTTATCCATTCATTGTAGATGACTGGGCCATTAAGAGAAAATGTTTTAAGATTTCCCAATAGAATAAGTCATTTTACATATAGATTATTATTATTATTATTATTATTATTGATGAGGATTTAGTTATGAAATAATCATAGCGAATATAGTGAAAAATTAAGACTGTTTCATGTTTCCATTTTAAAGATGTAACAGACTTACTGAAATCTAAAGGTGTAACTTAGTATGATGAAATTTTGACTCTGAATTTTGTATTCTGACCCTAATTCTATTGTTAGCGAACCTCAAATGTACATAGTCCAATTTACGATCCGCCTTGTTGGCTAGAGCTGTGTGCACATCTGCAAAAAAGGTAAGACTTCCCCAAAATGAGGCCACTTATTGGCCATGAATGGGGACCTGTAATACTTGAGGATGGGATTCTGGTGGCTGAGCAAGTCTTTGACCCACAGCAACTGAGAGATAAAGTGACATGTGTTATATACCCATATGTAGATTCATGCAGAAAGAATCATAATGACACGATAATAAAGACGAGGGAAGTCTTCTTTAAAAAAATATGTACCTCTCACTTTATTGTAAAGGTTTGCGTGTGAGAGGGAGTTGGAGACTGAACAAAGACTGCAATATATTGACCTCACCAGCCTCTCCGGACATAGCCGTGTGTCGTTCTCATTCTCCTGATGCTCAACCGGAGGCCTGGGAGCTCAGCTTTCTGCTGGCTTTCTCTACCACATCTCGTCTCCAACCCGTCTTATCTCCAACTCACTGACTTCCTCATCAAGTGGAAATAACTGTCATGCAGTTCAGAGGTCACTCTCTTCCGATGTATCAGTCTATGAGTGTATTATGGGCTTTTACCTTGTACCATTTCGCCTACTCAATTTCTTTTGATTACTGGCCATTGGAATGTGTCACTTCCTTCCAGTGCATCACTTTGGAATGGCATGTTTGGCCGGGTCGAAGGTCAATATACAACACTTACAACACTCCATTTTGACCATTTGTCTAGCCCAGTGAGGGCCAATCAGCTGGTCATGTCAAGCCCTAGCACCTATATAATTGTCCCGACCATATTCAAGTTTATTGCTCTTGTGGCAAACAAACACTCAACCTTTTTTATATATGCTAAAAGGCAGTGGCTGAGGGTCAATCAAGCTGAAAGAAATAAAACCATTTAAACTGAGAAAACTCAATATTATTTGTTATTACCATTAGATGGTGTGGGAACAAATGAGCTCTGTCTTATTTTAAAATGATGTTACCTAAAAAATATTCATTTATAAATCATATATGTATAAAGAGGATTTGGTATTAAATAACCTACAAGAATTGATATGCTATAAAACACAACTAACCATCCATCTTGTCATGATGGCTTCTCTAATCACTTGAATTACAAGAGCTAATGAATGATAGAAGATCAAATATAACCATACCAACTTATTTCTCATGCACACACACGAGTAAAGTTTGGGATTAAATCCAAATCTGATAGAATGAGAACAAAAGACAGTTTGGAAAATCAGACTGACATCTTTCACAAGAAATCTAATGTGTTAAATAATGAATGTTAAAGTATTTATATAGAGAATCTACACTACGCATTAGAAATGGACTATTTCTGTCTTAAAGAGACCAGATTTTTGGTTGCAGTTTATTAACTATTTCCCTATTGAATCTAAGTCACTACAATGTTAGTGTTTGAACCTTATAGTGACTCATTTTACAACTAGAATTTTCATCAGAAAGTAAATGAATCTATGGCCAAAAATGAATCTACATTGTAAGGGAGAGAATAAGTTCTGAATACAAATGCTTTATTTCTTTTTCTTAACTATATCAATTAAATTTTTTTTTTTTTTTGTCATTTTGTATTCCTCATTCTATGGGTACTAATTTGATTAGAATATAAGCTGGGGCTCTAGAATATGCCAACTGCATTCACCCCCCCCCTGCCCAACAGGTATCCTGAGTATGACATGAAACTGCATCTGATGGTGAGGCTCCAAGTCTGGAGCTTCGGAGACTGGAGTACCCCTACATTACCATTACTCTAAGGTCCACGCTGACCTGGAATCTTTGTACTTGTTAGGATCCCATCTATGTATTAAATAAAAAATATTGAATCATTAGTGTTAGATAACAATATTTGAGATCATTTGACTGTGCAAACAAATGAGTTGTGGCTCATTTTAAAAAAATGTTACCTTCAAAATATTCACTTAAAAATCATATGTATAAAGAGGATTTGGCATTAAGCAACGCTCAAGGGTTGGTATGCTATTAAGCTGAATAACCTTTGATGACCATATATCCCCATTTCTCACCAAATTAATTTTTATAAAATATGAAAGCCCTTTTGGTAGGCCTTAGAATACACTGACTGTATCTCCTGCAGAGGCAAAAGATTCCCACCCCCCAAAGGCGTATGATACTTAACTACATCTGGTGGTGAGGATTCAGCTCTGGGGAATGTAGAATCACCTCTGCATTGTCATGACTCTCAGTTCCACTCTGAACCTGTTAGGCTCCCATGTAGGGGTTGAATGGATTTGTTTAAAAATTATTCATACTTGATACCATGAAACTCTTAACAGCCACACAAAACAAATATAAATGTACAATGAACATGATTTTCTAACCCCAGACAGGTTGATATGCTGTTAGAATTAATCAACCAGAAATTGTGGAATATTTTGGATTTTGGAAGCAGTTAAACTTTTTCCTTTTTGAATCTTAATTACTCCTATCTTTCACTGTTAGCACCAACCATATTGGTACCTGATTTTATGACTGGAATTTTCACATGGAATTTTCATCAGAAAGTAAATGAATTTATTGCCAAAGATGAATCTACATTGTACGAGAGGGAAGAATGATAATTTTTGAATATGAATGCTTAAAAAAAAAATTGATTGAAACAGAAAAAAAAAAAATTAAGCATCAATGTTCTACAGAAACAATCATGCTTCTCTCCCTTGTAATGTAGATTTGTTTTTCATGATAAATTTTTGTCTTCTAATGATAATAGACCTTAAGTGAAACTCAAAGATCTGATTTTTAAAACTGTATATTTTTTCTTATGTATATTCAGGCAGAGATATTGTAGTTTTAGGGTGGATAATCTCTCTGAGTGTTGAACCCGGGATTGAACCAGCGACCTTTAGATTTCAGTCTAAAGTGCTTGTTACACCACTTCCCTCTTTGCGTTCCTCCTCCACTTTCCTCCTTCCCTCTTTTTGTCAAGAGCTGCTGTTAGTCTCACTTTCATGTCCACACTCCCCACCTGGTCTCAAGATCACACATGTGGCATGGCGGACGTGGTCGTTTGTTGCAGGCACTCCTACGAAGGGGGATCGTCTGGACTTCTTCATCTGAGCTCTCTGAAGTGCCAGCGGAACTATTGGCATCAGCGTTGGGGTTCGTGGGTGGATCCTCAGGCACGCGAGGCATAGGTCGGATCCACAGTTCATCATTGGATGATTCACCACTGCCGCTACTCGCCAACGGATTTGTGTTTAGGGCGGGCCGGATGTCCCTCACATGGTGTGGAGGGCCATCGATCAGTACGGCCTGCTCACTGGTGGTGCACCAGCTATTGGGAGGCTTCACCCAGACGGTGTCCCCTAACTCATACGGCCCTCTTGTTCCCTGCCGATCAGACAGACGCGCGTCAATGCCCTTGATGCGCACTCGGTACCGATGGATTGCATTGGCGGGTGCGCTCGCAGCAGTCACAACATCCTTTGGTGCTGTATTATATCTATAGACCACTTCCGCGATCGTGCACACCTTCCTAGCTGCGATCTTCTTCATGCTTCGGTGGCACCGCTCTGCGATGCCGTTGCCACTCGGCACATACGCACATCGGTGTCTGAGCCTGATCCCCGACTCGTCTACGAAACGCCTAAACTCCATGCTGCAGAAGGCTGTGTCATTGTCCGTGAGGATCTCTTCAGGCGGTCCTCTTTCGTTAATTATGGACTCCAATTCACGGATGACACTGGAGGAGTCCTGCCTTACTAATGGGCGCCAAATCGCAAACCTCATCGGTCCGCAATCCATTAGTGTGAGGAAGTGCTGGCTGCCATAATGGGTTACGTCCATACCCAGTCGGCTCCAAGTCGTGTCTGTTCCCAGCTGACCCACCCGCCATCTAGCCGGGGCGGGGTCAATTGACTGGCATGTTTGGCATTCCTTGACCACCGCTCTCACTGCACTTTTTGACACTAACGGATTGGTCTATTGCACAAAATAGTATGTCCGTCTCACTCCGGGGTGCCCACTGTCGTAGTGTATATCCCTGATCTTGTCCGCCACCTCAACAGAGGCAGCACATAGTAATGGTACTGGCCCAGCTTCTTTCTTTATGGTGTCATATCATCTCTGTGGCACTCGAGTGAGCCTATCAGTGAGGTTGCAGTTTGAGGTGACAAGTACCACATCCACAGACAGATTGTACTCCATCACCAGCTTTCTTATGGTCTCCAACCTCCGTCTGATCAGCATCTCGCTGGCCGCTTTGGTGCACACCCTGGCCTTGCCTGTCAGTGTGTCTGATATCCAGTGGTATACACATAGTGAATCAGTGTGTATGTGTAATTTCCTGACTTTCCACTGGAGTGCCAGGTTGACGCCTTTCATCACCGCATCAAGCTCTGCCAGGTTGACATGAGCAGCGTCATTCGTCGGTCGCAACCAGCAGGCGTCCTCAATCGCAGCTCCATCCTTCTCTAACAGCACACCAATCGCCAGAGAGCTCGCATCCACCCACACGTTCAGTTCATCTCCTTGTACGCACCAATCTCCTTTTGTGGGGTCATCCTGCTTTACCCTTGCGATAGTCTCCTTCACCATGCGAACCAAGAGATCGTCCGTTGTTTCATCGTCTCAGCCTTTGGTGACTGCGCTGGCTCTCCTTTTTATGGTACCTGTTGCCGCACGAGTCCTTTGGGAGGTCCAAGTTTCTTATAGGGGTAAGGAATTAACCAGCCATCCTTAATCCATTCGCGGAGCTCCTCTTCATATGCAGGCCTTATTTGGTCGGGCACATGGTACTCGGCTACTCCATTCCGCAGTTTGGCTGGTTCCTGATTTCCTGACCACCTCCATGAGGCAGTCCAAGCCTTCTGGTGCGGGTCAAATTCAACACTAAAGTCTGGCTGGTCGATCCTCAGCACTGTGCACACTGGGGTCTTCTCCTGAAACTGTACTGCCCCCGTCTGTGTTATGTGAATACCACCTAGGGCTCTGATGGCATCATAGCCTAGAAGCAGGTCAAAGCTCTGTGGTTTTTTGAGTGCTACTCGTGCCTCGACGTTGGCCAAGTTTCCAGTTCTTGTGCGGATGTTTACCGCACCCACCCCGCAACATGTCCGCGTTTCTCCGCTGATGGTGGTCACCCTGACACCTTTGTTCCAAGCACGGCAGAGGCCCGCGAACACTATGGTGCGGGAGCAACCAGAATCGAGGAGTGCTGAGCACAATGTCTCGTTGACATAGACCTGAATGATCGGTAGTGCCTCATTTAATTTCTGCTTTGGGGAAAGGTTAATGCCGGCACCTTGCCCCCGGCCCCATTTCCCGCACAATCCCGGGCCATATGTCCGGTCTCATTACACCGGTAGCAGCGAACAGCTGTCAGTTGCCGCCTGCAGTTCCTCGCAATGTGGCCCTGGCCATCGCACCTATAACACATGACCCCACTACGCAGGCTAGGCCCCTGAGATGGTCTGTCATCACTCGGTGTGGATTGCGCAGCGGCGATTACCGGATCCCTCAGCTCGGAATTGTCCTTCATCACGGTCCTGGCCCAGTCTATCAGGTCTTTAAGGGACAACGAGTCTATGTTTGAGCTCGCTCGCAGGAGCTGCTTTGCTCCGGTTGGGAGCCCCGCCAGAAATTTGTATGCCAAGGCCCACTCAGGCAGCCCACCGAACAACACTGTCAGCTTCGGTTGGCTCAGCCAAATATACATCCACAGTTTCGCCTGGATGTAATGCTCTTGCCTCAAATTGCTCCCAGGCAGTGGCAGGGTCAATAACAAACGCTTTGTATAGTGCTGCCTTGATCCTCTTATAACTCTGTTTTTCCTCAGCACTGAGCTGTTGATACACAGCGAAAGCCCCACCGGACAGACGCAGAGGAATCACATGTTCAATGCTCTTTACGCCAGACAAGAGACAATGCAATTCCACTTTTTCCACCTAATCAAGTACTGGGGTCGAGCCATTGAATTCTGGAATTAATTTCAGGTCGAACCTGTCCCCCATTATGCCGAAATAGCTTGTAGTTTTTGGGTGGATAATCTTCCTGAGTGTTGAACCCGGGATTGTACCAGCGACCTTTAGATTTCAGTCTAAAGTGCTTGTTACACCACTTCCCTCTTTGCGTTACTCCTCCACTTTCCTCCTCCTCTCTCTCTCGCTCTCCTTTTTTTTTTCTCTCTCTCTCTCTCTCTCTCTGTGCTTCTTCCTTCATTTCTCTTCCACCTTCTTTCCTGCTTCTGCTTCTTGCCGAGAAAAAGTCATGCCAAAAAGAAAAACGAGTCGGCTTTTATTTACGTCACTCTACCCATAATCCATTTCCTTAGCCTATAAAAATTCCGGTCAGGGGCCTCCTCTGTTTTTTCCTTTAATGGGCTGAAGGTGGATTATTGAAACAGTGGTGAGTATTTTTCTTTTCTTTTCTTTGTATCAGATCACTGACCTGCACGCCAGACACAAATGAACCCTCTTTTGTCGAGAGCTGCCGTTAGTCTCACTTTCGTATCCACAGATATAAGATTAATACAAAAATCTTAAATCTTTTATTCATAACATCATTTGCTATTATGTTGAATTCTCATTTAATGAAGGATTATCATTTTTTTTTTAAATTTTTTTTTTTAAATCTATATGAAAGAATACTGTTGATTTTCATTGCAAATACTCAAATTATCAGTTTTGTAAAAAGTAATGAGTTATCAGCAAATAATAATGATTGAAAGAATATTTTGAAGAATACTGGATATTAAGATCGGAGTTACCTCCCTTTGAATAATTGCATGTTTGAAGTGGAAGAGTAATGGAAATTTTACTAAGCTTTTTGCTTAGATGTGGCACAAGACCATATGAAAGGGGCACCCAATGAGAAAGTGGAAGAGTAATGCTAGAGTATGATTTTCCTAGCAAGAGTATTAGCCAATCAGGATCTAGCTTAGGGTAACAAGAAGGCAAGGACAGACTACGTAAACTCAGTCCTGGGCAAATGTGAGAAGCAGCAGTACATGGATAGTTACCTGGTGAATCGATGACAGAAGAAATTAACATTGGAGACCTAAGTGACTTGCTGTCACTTGGACTTCAGTGAAAAACTGTCAGTTAAGACTGGTGTGGAAAACTGACAATGGTATGAACATCAACCAGAAGTGAAAGGAGCTACTATTCTTTGGGACTTTGCCATCCAAACTAGCAGAAAAATAAAGAGCCATAGACCAGATATAGTGGTTAAGGACAATAAAAGAAAAAATGCCTTTTAATTGATATGTCAGTACCAGCAGATAATAACATATCAAAGAATATAATACAATAAGTAAATACAAAGATCTGGAAATAGAAAAAAAAAATGTAGCACCTTAAAACTACCACTGTGCCAGTAATAGTCAGAGGCCTGGTGAGTCAACAAAGGAACAAGCTCATTAACAAGATACCTGACAATCCCAGTCTATATGAAATACAAAAAATTGTCCTTTGTACTCTAAAAAGATGAGCAGTTGCACTATCATTGTGATTGGAAAAATAACACCTTAATGAAGCAACAGAAAGCATAATTACATAAAAATGCATATTCACTACTGTCTCTCACGTTAGGTCTTCGGTAAAGATCTGGTGAAGGATTGTAAAAAAAAAACAAACAAAAATAAAACTGAAAATTAAATAATAATAATCATCAGTTATCTATTTAACAGTCCATTGAATGATAAAAAATAGAATAAAGTGAAAAATTTGATAAATACCTGGACCTTGCCAGAGAGCTAAAAAGTTAGCTAGGATGCTTAGAAGAATCCTGGTAATCTGAGGAGACTTCTTGTTATTCAGGCTTCAGTGAAAAAGCATCAGTTAAAATTTGGAAAGAGTTAAATTATATAAATGATGTAGAACCTGGAAAAGAGACTTGATGAACTGGAGATCAGAAGAAGGCTTAAGACTTTGAGACCACAGCACTGTTAAAATCAGTTCAAATACTCAAAAGATTCCTGGTGTAAAAAAACTTGCAAGGAGTAAAATAATGGCTGACAATGATGCATTTAATGGTGAAAAAAAAAATAAAGATATTACTTCTGACAGGTTTACCTCACAAAAATAAAACATTTGAATAAGGAGTTAGAGAAAGTGAGGAAATATTTCTAGGATCCATTGGATCCTTGTTGGAGTATAAAAACTGAGAAAAGATTTAATGAGACCTTTCAGGTTCTAAAAATCAATGATTATCATATATAACTATTCTTGCCTACCTTCATCATCATCATCAAGGCATACCGACAGCACAGATTCCCTTGACTCTCTTTACCATCTGTCCTTATTGTCCATAGTTCTTTGCAAGTCCTCTAGGTGGCATCCAGTATCTGCACAGACCTGATGAATGTAAGTTTTTATTAGTTGGCCAACACTGGTGTGTCCATAAGTAAAAGTCCATAGAATATCACTTTTGAGTTTGTTCTTTCTTCTCTAGCAGTGCTCAGCATGTCTTTCTCACCTTTCTTGGATGGTTTGTGTGATGGAAAGTAAGTGGCCATAGTGCTGTTGCTTTGTGAAGTGCTGCTTCTAGGATTTGTTCAAAATAGCAGGCAGAATCCTTGAGTAGTTCCCATCTAACTTTTTTCTCTTGGCATTTCATTAAAGTCCAAGTGGTGCAACCATACAGTAGTACTCACATGGCTACAATCTGGAAGAATTCCCATTTTATTTCATCAGAGAGATCAGATTTCCCAGTAGTCATTAACCTGACAATAACAGTCCATGCCTTTCTTATGCATATGTTTACATTGCTTTCAGTTGATAAGATATTACTACCAAGGTATATAAACTAGTCTACTAATTTCAGACATTTGCCATTTAATGAAGAGATGGCACCAAAAGGACCCTGTTCTAGTAACATAATGTCAAATAAATGTGGATGACAAAGTTAGTCATTCAAACTGAACAAAATTGAAAAAAGATGATCATAGTTTGTTTCTTGTTCAAAGAAACTTATTTAAGGGTTTATCCATAATGACAGTATTTAAATAATTTTACAGTTGTGTGTGTGTGTGTGTGTGTGTATGTGTATATATATATATATATATGCAGTAGGAAATCAGTTTTCCTTCTCTTAGGCCAATTGCCATGCCAAGGTTAAAGGCACTGTCTGCCCTACTATTTACCTATAGTTGGAAATCATACCTTTCCCAAGGCTATTAACACTGTGATATGCAAACAACTTGGTTCAGGATTTGAACTTTATATCAAGTTATGCAGTTGGAATAAAAAAATTTATATCAGCAAAAAAAATAAAATAAAACTATCAAATATACTGTGCAGTTGGAAATATACAGCCAATCTCGATAACAATTGGGTTGATATTAAATAGCTGAAGTACCTATCTATTTTGTGGTGCCTGTTTATTTGATTGAAAACAGTTAAAAAAAAATATATTAAAGTTAAGCATCTATATGTTCCATCGTGCTTCTCTCCCTTGCAATGCAGATCTGCTTTTCATAAATTCATTTGTATTCTGATGACACTAGACCGCTTGTGAAACTTGAAAACCTGATTTTCAGTATTTCCTGAATATGAAACTCAACGCAAAATGACAATTGATCCTTTGTCTTGTTTCTTTGCCATAAATAAAAACAATAATAAACTGTTTTTTAATATATATATATATATATATATATATATATATATATATATATATATTCAAATACATCTTACTGTAAAAATTTATTTGGATGCTGCACATGGTGTTGTAGTTAGCAAACTAGTGAGTTCGATGCTCAATGGGTGCCCCATATTTCTGGCCTTGTGCCAAGCTAAGCTTAGTAAATGAATACTTTAAAATTTTATTTGTTTAAAAAGTTTATATTTGCAATTTAAGAACGCCTCTAATACTAATAATTATTTAACCTATATAATATTAATAATGTAGTTTACTATATAAAGAGTGCTCAGTATGTATGTAGAGCATATGTATCTAAGATAGGATAGTATAGGCACAGTCTATGGCACTTGGTGACTGTTACTTTCTTGCCTATGTGATCATCAGATCAAACCAAAGCAAGAAACTGCCATTGACTCAGTGTCTATACTATCCATTATATATATATATATATATATATATATATATGGTTTGGAATGAAGTCTGATAGTGAAAGAAAAAAGAAGATAGCATAGAAAATCAGATAGGCATATTTGGCTATGAGAATGGCACAATCAGAATGAATTTATTATACCCCCCCCCCCGGCAAAAAAAATGAAATCATTTTGCTTTTTTTGTGGAATAATAAATCCATTCTGATGGTGCAATACCAATAGTGAAACATGTCAATCCAATTTTTCCCTACCACCTATTTTTCTTTTATATACCTGTTGGCTTCTGAAATAAAAACTGTTTTGCACCTAACATTCTATTCCTTATTGAGTAAATAATGAATATTATTACATTTTATTTCTATATCACCAGAAGAGACCATAACATAATGACTTGTGTGACCATAACAACAGAATTTCTCATTACACTATCATAAGACCTGGTTTCGTGACTGATAAATAAATATCTATATATAAAGTCACATTGCATTTTATATATAAGTAGATTATAACTTACTGGGGTAGAGAATGTTTGTCATGGATAGCTTCATGGTACTGGTCCTCTTCTGGAGGCATTTGACGTGGTCGACGTTGTGTACGTCTGAAAAGTATATAAACGAGTGTAAAACAAATCCTTCTTTCCTTTATAAGCAAGAAGAATTAAGAATGCAAAAACTAAGTTTTCTAATTAGAAGCAAAGAAGAGTGAACAGTTTTATAAGAAAAGTTCTTTTTCAATTTGATTTTGGTTTCCATATTGTTAACACTCTTCTATTTATTATATATATATATTTTTTTTTTTTACTTATCTTTAACCCTTACCTACCAGGTACCAAATGCACATTTACAACCAGACGTGCAGGCTGAAAATCATACTCTGCATCCTTTGCATGCCAGAACATTAGAATCTTCAAATTACAAATAATACGAGGGTGAGTCAAAAGTTTTGCAATATTTTGGTATACGTTTGTGTGTATATCACATAACTAAAGCAGTTCAAGCTGTAGTAGGTAGTTATGGTAGTTGGTCTGTTGACACATTGTGCATTGCTTCACTGGTAGTGTGATTTGTTGTGAAAAAGGTGCCATTGATCATATAACCAGATGAATGAAGGGTTGTAAGAACCTTAATAACCAGACAAGGTTTGGTAGGCCTAAAAGTGTGGATTCCAAACCATTGAGGCAAATCTGCTGAGTCATACTTTAGGTTGGTGTCTCACAGTCCAGTGAAGTTTGTCACTTTCATGGCTTTGGTCAAAGCATTTGGAACAGCTGAATTGCGCTTCACATGGCCAAAATATTGCAAAACTTTTGATTCACCCTTGTACAATGGTAGTTTCATTGAAGACAGGTACAGCAGTCTTCTTTGCCAGAGATTTTTCACCAATGTTTGGAAATAGTAGGTAAGAGGTTAAATATAAGTAAATCTTTATTGTGGAAGTAATTGGGGGCAAATAAAATATTCTTTTAATGTATTTAAAAAAATCTTTTTTACTTGTATTTTCTTAAAGTGTTTTTTTTTTTTTTTTTAAACTTTCTGCATTATTCACTAATATTATTTCCCCTTCCACTGCATTCTCTTTCCAGGGTGCCAAGTTTTTGTACACTTTGTAATTTTGAAAGCCTGATTTCAGTTTTTTGTTTTGACAGTTGCCATTAAAGGATATGGCCACATAACAATTATGAAATTTAAATGTTATCATTTGATAATTGTAGGCATCTGCAGTGGTAGGACAAACTTATTGTTTGGTGAACAAAGTCACCTAAAGGGTACAAAAGATTAGATATAAGTAAATTTTCATTGTGGAAATAACTGGAACAAATGATAAAAAAATAGTCTTAATTACATTGTATTTTTACTTACCTTCTACATTGGCAAATAAGGAGTCCAAGCAGTGTAAAAACTACAAAGAGAGCACCTGCAACTGCTCCAGTCAAAATTGGGAATGGAATGGAAATATTAGTCCAAGCATAGCCCTCTGAAATTGAGAGAAATGCATGACTGGAATTAAGTATAAATACGACAACTAATACAATACTACCATAATAATAACAATAATACAAACATTATACATGTTTTATAATATAATATAATCCAAGTATATTCCTCTGCAATTGAAATAAGAATATGAATACATAACACATATTCAGCCGACTAGGTGGCTGGAATAGCTACATATTTCTCACTGACATCAATGGTTCTTGTTGGTTGGTTGGTTTTTTAATGGTATATCAACCTTTATTGGTTATCATGCCAGATGATTTTTTTTGTATATGATTTGTATTTAAATAGTTGGGTTGATTAGTTAGTCATTTTGTTTAATGGCATACCAACTCTTGTGGGTCACTTAATGCTAATTTTTTGTTGTTGTATATATGATTAGTAAGTGAGTAGTTTGAATTGTCCAAGACAAAAGTTACCTGGCAACTTTACCTCATATGCTTCACAGAATCATCATATATTTTTTATATAATAAACATTTACTAACTTGAGGTTTGCATTTATATTGTCAGTTTCAATATCCATACTTTCTACACTTTCAGATCTATTTTGGGTTTTGGTTTTATTGTTTTGATTCTGGGGAGTTTATTTGTTGGTTTGTATGATCTTGTTTAATATTTGTTTTTTTTTTTATGTTAAGAGTTCTCTGGGTTGAAATGATGTTTGTTTTAGGGTACAAATTATTTTAGATTGGGGATAAGGTTCAGGTTTAGTTGGGGTAAATAGAATGTATTGGGCTTTGGTGTTTGCTTCTGGATTTATTTTGAGAATGGGTGAGCAGATCAGCAATTTCTGTGATTTTTACCTCTGAGTATTTAATTTAGTTAGATTTGAAGTTTTCTATAGTTATTTTTTTTATTTTATTTTTTCTTTGGCAATGGTACTGGTGGTTGTTTCTTTTTGTTTTATTTATGTTTGACAGATTTCAGCTGAGTGTAGTTTCTTTAACTGTTCTTTGAATTTTGGCTAATTGTTTGATCCCAACTGTTGTAGTTTTTTGGAGGAGAGCTCTGTATTGATCTGGTTAATTATTGTTATTGCTAATTGGACTCACCCTTTGGGCTACATTGGCACAGATGTTATCTTTTGTATAGTTTTCTACTGTTTTCCTTGCTTCTAGAAATGTATTTCTGCTATTCTTCACTATCATGATTTTCTTTTCTCTTTGGCATATATTACAAGTTCTTGAAAAAGTGGGATGGTTTTCTTGATTGTTTAAACATCTTTTTTGTTGGGACAATTTTCCTCTTTGTGGTCTGGGTCTTTTTTGGTCACATCTTCCACATGTCAGACATCTTCTGCAGATCTCCTTGTGGTATCCATATTTCTGACATTTAAAGCACCTTAAGGTTGTGGGCATATATTGTTCTACCTTTTTGACGTAGTATCCAATTTTCACCGATTTGGGAATTATGGGTTTTTTTAAAATTCCAAAATGTATGTGTGTATTTGTATTTTTTCATCTCCCCTTCTAATGGTTACCCTTTTGTAATCTATGGCCCCTTTGTTTTTTAAGGTTGTTTTTATTTTCTCTGATATAACTAAGGATTACTCTTTAAGGTGTTAAACTTTTTATGCAGGTAAATTTTGCCTGTGTTGTTTTCCCCTGGTCCTGTGGTCTACCATGGAGTTCAATTTCTATTGGGAATTTACCAAGGGATACATCTACTAGTATACTTATGTTGAGAGTAGGATTTTGAGCTCCTGCCAATTTCAGGTTTCCAGTGTTCAATACTTAGTGTCCTAAGTTTTAACTGTGATCAAAGTCTGGTTTCTCTAAATGCAATTGACCTTCAGCCACCACCTTCATGATAAATAGGGTTGGGTATTTGTTTGGCAGAATATGAACAATATAGTTGGGATTAATCATATCTCTGGTCAAAGTTGAGTATTACTGGTCATAAAACCACTTTATCTGGGTCATGGACACTAAGATTCTCTCCTTAAGCATTATTGGTTGCTGCCCATGGTCAACAAGTAACCTCGTTGCAGGAGAGGGTGGTCTTACTCCTCTGCAAAGATGCAGTCAGCAAACTATTTAGCCCCAGCTGACAGGACAGTACAACACAATCTTCTTTACATTTTTTCTTACATTTTTTCTAGTGCTTGAATTGAAACCCAGCTGTTAGATTCTATAATAATTCACATTTTGATGCCCATCATAGTGTGATAGTTTAGCCCCAGGTTAGATATATGGAAATCAAACTCACTAGCTGATCTCACTCGCCATCGCATTACTCAAGGTGTCCTTACCAAGTTCATGTTGCTAATCATTTTTTGTATGTAGTAAGTACCCCCATTAACATAGCCTTGTGCCAGAATAATTAGAACATAGATTTATCTAATTTCAAAAGCTGTTAGACTTCAGTAAAAGTTCTTGTCTGTATTTTGTTAGATGGGTTTATTTTATATTTGGGCTATTACTTTCATAATGTTTTTTTTTAGCTTAGTACTCTTCAGTTTTCTTTTGGTGATGTTGGTATTTATTAACATGATTGCAGCTAGCCTGCCTCCAATGTCCATTTTGAATTCTAATGGAGTTTGGATGCCAACTGCCACCAATTGAATAAATCCAACATGGCCAGAGGGTTATGGATGTAACAAAAAAAAAATCTGTAGGTTATCAGTATCTAAAAAGTATGAATATTTTGCTTTGTACTGATCCTAGGTTGGCTTTGTGATATGAGGATTCATAACCCTTGTTATATTCATGCAAAGGAGGAGAGAGAGAGAGAGAGAGAGTGGAAGAGGGACAACTTGTTGATCAGGAATGTCATACTACTTGCTAGATACAAAGGGGTGGAAGAAATGGTAACAAAAAACAATAGAAATGTACAAGAGGATTCCTTTTCCTTATTTTGATTCCCAGTTGGATTATTATGTTCACTTTCAGATTAAGACTCTTGGGAAAGATATGAAACTCCTTGTCATCCCAGGTATGGATTAAATAGTATCACTATTGATGTACAAAGATTGTTTTGGTATGAAATAACCCACAAAGGTTGATATGCTATGAAAAAAACCAGAACAAAAATCTATATTAGTTCAGAGGGCTTACAAAGAAGTTAAGTTATTGGATGTCTATTCTATGGTGTTGAGTTCATAGTCAGTTCATTGATAACTTGCTTTGGGATAACGTTTTTGAATATTTAAGGTAAGGTGGTTTGATTCTAAAATGATATGTTCTGAGTTTTATTTATGCCTGGCTATTGAGGTTATCCAGAGAAATACTGTCTGTTAGGGGCTGTGAGGAGTAGAAATGTCCATTGTGGAATGGAAGGTGTTGGTTATATACTTTTGATGGGATCAAGAAAGTATCCACATCTTTAGTCTGTGGTGCCTTCTAAATAGACAAAAAAGGCTTAATTTCTTGTCATGTGATTGTTTATTGATACATCTGCCAGTTAGACAATGACCTTGAATAGCCTACAGGCCATACTATTTTTTTTATCATGATGAGCTTTCCTATTTAAGACATGCAGAATTAAACAATTCAAAATGCACACAGTGAAAAAACAAGGAAAATATGAATCTTGTGAATGAATACAGGTTTTATTTTAAGAAACATGCATTTTATTGTTCCAAGGAATGTTCTGCATAGCCCTCATGGCTTTCATGGGGGGTATGAAATAGAACTTGAATGCTTATTTCTTTAAAAGAATATACTTAATATATTGTGTGGGCTTGAAGTCATCGTCTTTGTAAGAATATTCCCTTTGGCATATTGATTGATTTTAATGGCATGTCAACCCATCTTGATTTATTTTATGCCAAGATGTTAAATCACATTCTTTTTTTTGTGTAGATTTTTTTTTACAGTCCTATCAAATACAAATAATCTTAACTCCTAATATCTCCAAAATTGAAACCTCACCATCAGATGCAATTTAATATCATGCCCTTGTACCACCTCTTTTATGGGGGGGGTAGATCTTACTCTCTTCAGGAAATAGTCAGTGTATTTTAAGCCCTGTTGACATGGTAATTCTTTTGGTACAATCATTTGGGTAAAAGAACTTACTAAGAGTTGGTTCCTTTTATCTGAAGTTTTTTTTCTTCTTCCTTGGTGTGTATGTTTTTCTTACTTGGAGTTGCAAACATGACTGTCACATTTCTTTTCTGGGGAGAAAGAGACTAAATTCTTCTTTTCATCACTTATCTTTTATTAGCATGTAAAATGGAACATGAGTTAAGTGAGATTCCCTCACAAGAAAGGTAAGTATATTTAAATACTTTAAATTATATTCCTTCTTTTTTTCTTCGCTATTCTCCTCAGGTATAAAATGATCATGGCATGTCAACCGTATGAATTTCTTTCACTCTCTCTTGCCATCTGTTCCTTATCAAGCATCACTCCTGGCAAGTAACTGATGTGTCCATGAGTGGGAGTCCATAGGATAATACATTCATGAGTTCGTCCTCCAGTAGCACCTGGCATATCTTGTTTGTCTTACTTGGATGATTTGTGTAATGTACACTTTTTTTGTGGAGTGCTGCTTCTAGGATTCATTCAAAACAGTTTGCAGCATTCTTTTGTAGTTCCTTTTTAGCTTTTTTCTAAGTATTTTGTTAGTTTAAGTAGTGCAACCATACAGTAGTACTTCCTCTAACAGAAAGATCAGATTTCCATATGGTCAATAACCTATCAATAGCAGTCCATATGAACAGGGACAAATGATAGTCCAATTACGATTAAAAAAAAAATGATTAGGTGCAAATTGTTTTGTGCCTGTAAATAAATTTGTGCTGATCTCAATAAAAAAAGAGATGAGAAATGTTGGAATTAGAAATAAGTGAGGTGCAAAATGTTGTAGAACACCGATAAAAGATGGCGTAGATATTAACAAAAAGAAGAAAATTAAACTTACCTATAATTGGAGGGCCAAAAGTAACGGCTACTTCTCTCAGTTCTGTGATTTCAATCCATACAAATAAAGATCTGTAAAAGAAAATTGAAGTGGAGGACTTTTGTAAAATGACACCAGAAACATAAATGATATTATGTGATTTAAAAAAAAAATGTGTTGCTTATTCTATTAGACAGGATTCAGGTTGATTAAAGTATGTGCAGTTACTTATTGGTCACCCAGTTAAGTACTAAACAGGCTCATTATTGCTTAACTTATTCCTTATTATTTAGAAAGCTTCTCAGGTTGCTTACAGTATATGCTGCTAAATGGTCATCCATCTAAGTATTAATAAAGTTCATCTGGGCTTAAATTTGATCTATGGGTACTTTCAGTATGATTTGTCTGAAAATCTGATATTGTAATTCTTTGTTTAATGGCATATTAAACTACACAGTTTATTTAATGCCAAGCAATCCTTTAGGACAGTAGTGGTACTATTTAACCCAGTGCCAGTGGGGTGTTCATACTTTTTCCAAGGGTATTTGTCTGAAAGTGAATGTAATACTGTGACTGGAGTTCAAACTCACTATGTCACAGTTCAGCATATTAGACTCTATGCTATAGACTTCCCCATTGGAATTCTCACCATTGCCTTTTTATAGAGACATACCTAAGCAGCCTGATGAAATATAGAATTGGAATACTGGGTGATAGGGAAGATTTAGTTGGGTCCCCACTTGCCATAAAACCAATATCCATGATATACTAACACTAAACAAAACAGGAGACAAGATAGACTTGCTTACACATACAAATAGTACTACAAGTGTTATATACTCACAATGATAGAATATACATGAAGGAAGGAAGAATCACAACACTGTTTCATAAGAATATATGTCTTTTTATTCTTTCGTTAAGAGGTTGAAGCTTCTGTAGTGTGTGCAGTGGTCCTCAGTAGGGCACTCTCACTGACTGCAAGCTAGCACTGACTCAGTTCCAACACCAACTGACTCAACTGCTGCGGGCATCTGCATATATTATTTCATAATGCCCACAAACTTCTGATTAAATCCTGTGAGCTTCATCTGCTTATTTATACAGGTGCAACTCTGATTGACGGCTCAGTCAAGGGTCAATATGTGACACTCCTCCCCCTCTTATTTTTCAAAATGTCTATCTGGACATTTTCTTCATGTCCCTCTCCATCTCTTTTCACACCCAACAGCAAAAATAAAACAAACATTATACGTCTTAGATGACGACCTTTTGATCATGTGACAATTATCTTGTTTTAATTCTTATCTGAATTATTTCTTTTTTCTTTCTTGGTGTGGTTGGTTATTCTACATGCATCCAACACAATTACATTTCCTATTCAAAAAACATCATAGGGCCGCCTTCTGCAATTCCTTGAGGAAACTAAAAACATCATTGGACCAACATCTTGGTTCCCCAAATCCTGGTTACAAACCCTGTGACCCTGGTCATTCCAACAACATATTTTTCCTGGATTCCTACATGCTCCTACCTGAAGTAACTGGTTGATTTTTTTTTTTTTTTTTTTTTTTTAAAAAGGCAACAACAAAATCATCATGGCCCCAAACCAATACCTCAAAATGACATTATGAATTGAAATGCATGCAACAACAACCAAAACATTTATCAGCAAATGATTTTCTCCTTAATCAATTATTGCTTCCAGGGATTTCACTTTCCCCCAAAAAATAAAAAATCTCATTAAATGAGTTGCATAAAAAATTCAGAAATGTCACCTGAAATTCAAACTATGATTCCCTTCTAAGCTTCACAGTGGTTGGAGAGAAAAAAATTTTTTTTCCAAAATATGAGTATATAACATGTCAAAAAAAAAAGTTCAGAAAAAAATGTTCATGTTTATAACAGTTCTATTTTTAGGAAATGTCTCTTCCTCTTCTTTTTCCCTTTCAATTCCTAAGATTGTTACTTTCTCTTTTTCCAATTCTCTTTTCTTTTCACTGCAATAATTTTCATATCTACATATATATATATATTTTCTTTTTCTGTACAATTGCCGATTTTCTGCATTTTATTTTTTAATGGATAACCTAAGCTAATATTGGTTTACATGCGCCCTTTTCTTTTCCAACAAGTATCTACCCTTTTTTTGATTCCGACTAAAAGAACACCACACAAGTATCAAGCTCATTTCCAAAGGTGAGATAAAATCCAAATCTTTTACTCTTTTCACTACTTTTTCCGCTGCCCCTATCTTCTTTCTCTTTCTCAATAGTTAACGACGGTACTTTATCTGTTTGGTCAACTATATTTCTCCCTCAAGCATAATTTGAAACAGTCTGTAAATTTTCCAGTGTATACCACGAGACATGTAAAGATTTTGCACACATACTCCCTAATTTCCCATCTCTTTTTTCCAAAATATCCTCTTCAATACAATTATATTGTCTCTTACCAAAACCCCAAAATTCCTGACCCCATTCGAAGGGACCTCACAAAAGCTGGTCTGGACACTAACCAGTACCTCAAAATTCCCAACCCCTCTCTAGGGAGAGACCTTCACAAAACCTTGTATGGCTTCTGCCAGTACCCAAAATATCAATCCCATTCTTGGGAGATTTCACAGAACACTAACAATTTCCACAACTTTTCCAAACATCAAATCCGTCCCTCTGACCTAATTATGGATCCAAAGGTATATGAACATTTACTCAACATATCATAGTTGCCTGGAGCTTGGATCAAAATCCTAATGTCAAATCACTATGCATTACAATAGCATCCATGAGTTAGTAAAAAATTTCATTCACAAAAAATTCTGTTTACTATCAAAGTCCATTCATGAAAGGCCCCAAATTCCCATTGTTCGCCAATTTGAAACTGTCACTTTTTGACAAATCACAGCAACAATACTTTCTGTTTCTCTTTTTTTTCCTTCTTTCCCCTCCTGATTCACTATCCCTAAATGTAGCAGTAATCTCTATCAACTCATATGTAAAATATATTGGATTTTATAAGATTTCCAATTATCTTTTATAATTATTTAAATTCTATTGGACGCAACTCTTAAAACCTCGAAACACAGATAAAAACCAAAATTTTTTTCATGATCAGCTAAATTTTATCTGTGCAAACCTACAAACTTCAAAGATCCATGGAAGGAAAAAAAATTACTTTTCCTAATTTATCTCTTTTCAGATTCATTCCTGCTTTTTTAGTTCTAATTTTCTTGATGTGTTGAATTCTTTTTCTGTTCCTGATTTTCTCCAAGGTTTGTTGTGTTTTCAGGTTATTTTTTCTTATTATTCCTTTTCTTCCAGTCTTTTCCGCTATTGGTCAACATCTTCATCGGCCGTTGACAGGATATTGCCTCATGGACTGGACCCCCTCACCCTAATCCAGATTGTAATTTGTTGACCATTGTCCGTAAGTTATTAGACTAGCAAAACTGTCCTAATCATTATTTGTAATGCCCTTGCATCATAACTATTCTAGACAATAGCAATGATAAAGAGTGAGAAGATAGTGATAACCATTAGAAATGAGGAAGTGGAGACCACCACTACCAATGGTCTAAGCACAGACCAGAATCTTTGGAATTTGAGATGAAAATATATCGCCATTCTAGCCTGAAGAAAACATATGATGCACCCATTCCCAAAAAAGAAGTCAACTCAGATATTTCATTGCTGATGACAAGAGCCAGTTAAGAAAGTTTTTTTGTTTTTAAAAAAACAAAAAATTTTCATAAACAACATCCCACATTCTGTCACATATTCAAATGAGCCTGATTCAGCTGATTTTTGATAAAGACAATAGTCTGATAAATCATATTGAATAATGAAAATACGCCATTTTAGACACTATGATAAAGTCTGAAAAATACATCTGTTGTTTAAAAAAAAAACTGAATGATGAAAAGGTTTAATTTTGGAAAATGGTGTAAGAACTTACTTTGTCTTTGGAATTACGTCATTGTCACTGGCTGTCACCCAAAGAGTGTAGTTTCCAATGTCATTTTCCTGAATGGCATTCTGAAGCTGGAGGAGTCCTGTTTGTTTATTCAGTTCAAAGAGCCATTTCGTCTGCAAAGAGAAACCAGAGATAGATATATAATTTGACATTGAGTTGTAACAATGCAAGGAGGAGGACAATATGATTATAAGAGATATTATGTTTTATATATGGATGGTTTAATGCTGAAAATTTGTTTCAAGATTTTCCAACGCCTGGTCTAAAGCCAAGGTTTAGTTTACTTAATGGAATATTAACTCTTTAAGGGTTATTTAATTCATTTGTAAATGTTTTAATACATTCAAGGTTTTTAGTCTATTGTCTTCATGTTCACAATGTTTTGGCCAATGTGTCTTCAGGTTTTTCTTGTCAAACTCAGAAGCCTACACGGAACTTCAAACCACATCCTTTATTTAATCCATGGGGGCCACCTGCCCCAATTCCACCAGTGTTAAGTGTTAAGTGTTCCTGTTTTATTACTTGCCTGCTGTCAGGATTGAAACTGTAACCTTCCAGATGGTTCCCTACACTTCTGAGTGACAATCAACACCTATAACCATTATGCCACATGTCCTACTGGACAGTTCAGAGTAAACTTTTGGGACTTATAAACTTACTGTTCTTGCAGCACTACAAATTACTATTATTATGTATGATTTTTTAAAATAAGTTTATAAGTCCCAAAAATTCACTCTGAACTGTCCAGCAGGACATATGGCCTAATGTTTATAGGTGGTGGTTCCCTAAGCTTCTGAGTGACAATCATCTGGAGGTTACAGGTTCAATTCTGACAGCAGGCAAGTAACAATACAGGAATACTCAACACTTGTACCAAGTTATGGTTGGTGGAGTCGGGGCAGGTGGCCTCTATGGATTAAATAAAGGATGTGATTTGAAGGCTCCCGAGTTTGACAAGAAACACCGGAAGAAGTGTTGTGAAGATGAAGACAATAGTTCAACAACCCTGAATGATAAAAATCATGCTTCATCTTAGAAATCCAGACAATTAATATTTTCAATATTCCATTGCATGTTTTAAAATTGCACTTAAATTTGTCTGTAATCATTTAATTCATTCATATTAGTTTAGTTTGATTTCTTTTTTTAATAGTATATCAACCTTCATGGGTTATCTATTGCTAAAACCCATACATTTAGAAGAACACTAGTAGTGCTATTAAATTCAGAACTGGGGACATAAGGGGTTCTTATCTTTTCCAAGGGTATTAGTTTGAAATAGTATTTACTACAATGTTGCAGTCCATCCTGTTAATCACTATGCCATTGGGACTTTCTCATAATTATATGGTGTCCTTAGTTGAGGGTGACCCTAAGGCTCCCTTTTCAATAGCTACTACACTGAGGTGTAGGGTAGGGTGCTACTCCATTCCCTGAATTGCTCCACTTTACTAATGATCTGTATCTTAGTATGCCGAGTGTTAAGCAAGGTGGCATCAATTGAATCTTTGCTATGACTTGACCTGGGCTTGAATCCCAGTCTCCTGGACCATTGGTGAACACTCTTAGCTTCAAGTGACTTAACACAAATAATTTGTTAACAGTTAAATGGTTTCAAGTATTCCTATCTAATAATAATTTACACAGAGTTGCAATATCAATAGAAGTTGAAAATCGTTTTAAACATTATCTCAAACTGTTGGATTGTCTTTGGATATAAGTGGTACTCAGGATTGTCATTCCTATTTATGAACTTTCCTGACAGCAACAGGCACTTTTGGTAAAAATTGGCCAATCAGAGACGGAGACTGAAAGCATTTAAGATTGTTTGCAACTATACTCAAAGTTTCTGCCAGCAAGACGTATCTTTTGGATTACCAACACTGGATTCTATGAACAAAAGATTCAAAATGGCCACAAGAATTTTAATAAACAGATCTATTTGACCCATAGATGGGACCCTAATAGGTACTATTTCTCTGGATCAGAGTCAATCTGAGAGTGATGGCAATGGAGAGGTACTCTACATTCCCCAGAGCTCCAAAACAGGAGCCTCACCACTGGATGCATGTTTGGAGGGGGACTTACCCTTCTGCAAGGAATGTGAAAGGCATATTCTGAGCCCTAATGACAAGATGATTATAGAAGTTAAATAGCAGTTCTATATCGATAAGAGAAAGAAAGCCCATTTTACCTTGGCATTGTTTGTCTGCATTGAATATGTGATATTTTCATTGGATCCTTTGTCACCATCAATAGCAGTGAATTGAAAGAGTGTGCTTCCAACTGTTGTGTTCTCTGATATTGATAATATCAGTGGGTCAGTTACACCTACAAAAGATAAATTAGGCGTCAATACAAGATATTTAAAAAAAAATGTAACAGCATTTGTAATGTATTGGGGGTTTCAGAAAAAGTGTTATATTAAAATCTAACAACTTGACCAAATATTATTTAATTGATCTCAAATTTTAACTTGCTGGAACAACTTAAAATTCTATTTAATGTTTAAATACTTTCTCTTTTTCTAGGAATGGCATTTCTATCACTGAAAACAAAAAAACTTTGAATGTGAATTGGTGAAAGTTTTAGATTAAGAATTATCAATTTTTCTAAAATACCCTGTATTTCATTTTAATCAAAACACTACCATATTTTAAAATAGAATTACAAAGGTGAATTATCTATTTTACTATGACACTGCAATACTGTTAAAATACATTAACTTTGAGAAGAAAGCTCTTTCCAGTTTACTCAGGAGACCTGTTAGCAAGTAATTTTTTCAAGTATTAGTTGAAAGAAAAAAGTCTGTTAAAGGGACATAACTCTAGATTAAATCTTTCCCTTAGTTTTAAGAAAATAAGAGGAATATGCAGCCTATCTGTACTTTTTTTCTAGGCTGACTTTATTTGTTTTAATTTTAAGGTATTTCAAAATTGAAGCAGACATTATAAAAATCTTAAGCAAAATTATATCGTGTATACCCCTCTACACAGGATTGCTAGACTTAGTCTCAGAATATTAGACAATTTGAAGTATTATTGCTACTAGACCAGTGGTTCCCAACCAATTTTGGGCCATGCCCCACTTTAGTATTCCTCAAATTCTGATGCCCCTCCTGTAATACATATTACTTAATTTGATCTCTGAACAAGCCTCACCAAAATATTACCACACCCCACTTTGGGAATTACTGTTGTCGTTAGTTAACAGAAAAAAAATTGTTGTATAGTGGCTTGTACGACATGACTTCTGGTATTGCAGAAGTATAAAAGACGCCGTGTCTCGTAAGCATAAAAAAGCAGTAGCAGAGAGAGATAGCTCTGAAAGGATGTCGGTCAGTAGTAAGACCAACTTTGGACGTAACACCTACAGCGCGAAACTTATAATACTAGTCGGACTGTACCACTAGAGTTAATAAATAATTAACTCTATTTCACTGTGTATTTTTAACTTACCACAATACAACAAAAATCAAATCAAACAGTAATGAAAGCAGGTGGATTAGAATTATGACTAACATTAATTTAAGTCTGTCTAGTCTCTGTCAATCACTGTTATTAAAGATTTTGATTTGCATTATCCTTCCTCTTCCTAATTCCAGTTGCTTTTTATTGCAACTCACTAAGGGCATCCCTTTTAAGACAGTGAGGAACAGTATACATAGGAAACAAGAATAAAGAATAATCTTTTTGTGAAACTTGAAGTTGCATTCTTTCTTTTTGCCTTAGAGAAGCCTGGTTCTACATACAAGCTGCTTTCTCAGCTGCAAGAACATGGAAAATTGAAAAAGAAAGCTAGTGGAATTAGGAAGATAATACGTCAAAATTATCAATAATAATGATTGTAATAAAAAGCAAGTAGAATCAGTAAGATGAAGAAAAAATTATTGATAATCAGGGTTGACAGAGCTTCATCTAAGAAAATACTATTGACACTGCCAATTTGTAAAGCAATAACAGACACCAGTATTGAATGGCTTTATAAGTGTTATCCATGTTTTCATAGCTGAGTTCATATAGCAGTTGGTATGTAGAACTAGACTACTCTAAGAAAGAAATGGACATGAATTTGAATCTCTCTGGGTGTTCATTCTTGTTCCCAAGGCATGTTGTTCTCTGCTGTCATAGAAGTGACAACCTGAGTGAAATAGAATTGGGAAGATAAAGGATGATACTATTCAAAATCATTGATAATGATGCTTTTTTTTTTTCAAACTTTAATTAAAGTTTATTCAAAGGTATCAAATATGTATCAATTACACTCCTATTACTCTAAGGAGTAGCTGACAGCATTGTGAATGTGACAGTCACATAGTACACAAGCTCACTCAGTGGAATCTCAATGCTGACTGAGTGATCCAATGGGAGATTCTGTACATGCATGTGGGGTAAAGTTCCTTCTGGTTGGCTGCTGATTTACAATTGTTTCTGGAAATAATCCAAATCTTCTATTAAAAATTGTGCATTTAGTCTGAGTATGTATTTATGCAACCCCTCTGCACAAGCAGAATGTGACACGAGGTCAATTTCTAACAGGTTCAAATTGAGAGTTTTCCTTCTCTTAGACCAGTTGCCATGCCAAGGATAAAGAGCACAGTCTGCCCTGCTATTTACCCATAGCCAGATGTGTATCTTTCCCAAGGGTATGAGTATGATGTGAAATGCAGTCTCATTTAGGATATAAACTCTGGTTACCATGTTCAATTTCCTATGATGATAACTGTTGCACTACCTGTGCCTCCATCTACAAGTAGTAGTTCAACTGACAAAGCATTAAAAAAAAATAACTGCAGTAAGATTTACTACGTACCAATGAAGTATGGCTGGTAAAAGTTAGTATTGTTGGAGATCATTTTCACCCGGATGTAGATTTCATCTTTGACATCCTGTTTGGTTGCCTTTTCAAGGGATGCAACATTTCGGGCCCTATAAGACAGCTGTAGAGACATATACAAAAGAAAAAAGACATTAGGACTGTCATTATGAAAACTGCAATCTGCTCATAAAATACTATATGAGACATACTTACCTTGTGCATTTCAGAAGTAATTATCAGGCTCAGCTTTAAGAGGTTGCCCCTGTCAGGTAGCACTTTCCTTATACCACTAAAACGGAGAAGGTCAGTGTCAATCTTTGATGCTTGAGGTACCCCTCAAGGAAATACTACCAGAGCTGAGCTGTTTTTGGCACCACAAGCCTGAACATCAGTGTTCCATAAATTCTATACAATACAAGAGAGTGAGAGACACTCGCATGCACGCGTGCGCGCACATACATATTCTCCCTGCAGAGAAATTTCATTGTTATGTTAACACAAAGCATTTTTATAAGATTCTAATGTATATAAAGTGGAGGATCAATTTTCCATTGCTATTAAATCATGAATTTATTCCTCAAGAATTATTACATATTACTATAAAATTCTAATGGTCATAAAGTAGAGGAGTGATTTTCTATTGTTATTGAGTAATGGAGTGATCCCTCCAGAATTACTTCATATTACGCTGATTCTAATGGTCATAAAGAGGGGGATCTATTTTCTATTGTCATTAAGTAATGGAATGAGCCCTCCAGAGTTACTGCATATTAAGATTCTAATGGTCATAAAATGGAGGAGTGATTTCCTATTGTTATTAAGTCATGAACTGATCCCTCTCAAGAAATGGTACTTGATGCCTCCTTGTTTAACACTCAGCATTATAAGGTAGGGATCAAAGGTAAAGTGGATCAATCTACTCCAAAGAAAGGAGTAGCACCCTCCCCTACACCTCAACTATGGTCACCAACTTCACTTACTGTGAGATTCAACTTTTAAGGATTTCTTTCTTCTGTTTACTTGAGTGATTTGAAAAAATTTCAATTAACTGATGCTCATACATTATCAACTTCTCACATGGACTCTTGCCACCATTTTGAATCGACAGACAAGCAAAAGTGTCAATCTATATGTAAATCATCTTGTCATTTATATAGGAATTTTAAAAGTATTACTATAACATTCTACTGGATATAAAGTGGGTGATAGATTTTCTATTGTTATGAAGTAATGAACTACATATAAACTCTGGTTTTTTGTCTCTGATAGCAGATAAATCTTTCGCCTTTTACTATAAGATTCTACTTTCCATACCCTCTCTTTCTTTCTCAAGAGACTTGAAAGGATTTCAGTCAACAAATGCTCCTGAATTTTCAACCTGCCAACATAACAGATGCCACCATCTTGAACTCGTAAGCAAGCAGGAACAGTAACATTGCAATAAAATAAAGCCAAAAAGAAAAAATTCAAAAGGGTGATGATTGATTTGATTTAGTGGCATATCAAACTGTTTGGGGTTATTTTATGTGGGGGATGATAAGATTTATTTTAAAGTTTTTCCAAGGATATTTCTTGATTTTTAAAGTTTGCACTTGTTTGTTGCTAATTTCACTTTGACGGGTTGGTTTGTAGGGTGAAGTTTAAGTTCACTGTTTTACCAATGGTCCGCAAGGCCTCGGTGAGCTCCGAAAGTCAACCTTCTTCTTTCGAGGCAGGAACTCAACTTACTGACTTTTCTCAAATCCCCCAAATCCTCCACGTATACTTCCGGTGCATGATGTCATTCACATCCCCCAGTCACAATTCCTATCTGAGATTTTTATTTTGACACATCCTACCTGCGCGCATGTTGCACCAAACTAACCCATGCACTAAGGTTCTCAGCCTAACTAAACCGAAAGGCAAGATATATAAAACGAAATCCCTCAGTCATTATATTACACTTGATACCGCCTTGCTTAACACTTAGCATTATAAGGTACATTGAGGGTAAAGTGGAGCAATCCAAAGAAAGGAGTAGCGCCCTCCCCTACACCTTGGTGTAGTAGCTATTGAAAAGGGAGCCTTCTGGTCGTCCCCGACTATGGCTGCCAACTTTATTTACTTATATTTTTCTGGAAGGATAATATGTTATCTCTACTCATATTTTTAAATGTGTCTCATTTTATTTGTGTTGTATAAAGGGATGGAGATGAAATGGAAGAAATATATACACTTACCAAAGCCACACTGAAATTCTCTGGTTTCCACTTGTTGGTGGGCAAAGGTTTATTGATTATCAGCTTGCGTAAATCTTTTGAAAGAGAGAACACTTCATGGAAAAGGTTTGTCATCTCTGGATTTTCATTTGGAATAAACTGGATATCGTATTTCACCTTGGCATTTCGACCTGTATCAAGGTCCACAGCTTCAGGCAAGTGCCACTTTTTATTTCCTTGAGTATTCTAGCAATAAAAAAGATATTTTTTTTTAGAAATCATCAAAAATCCTGAAAGGTTGAAATGACATAAGAATTTTGAAAAAATATCTAGTGTTCTCATCAAGATGACCAATTCGCTGTATGAATAGATGAATGCTACCTTCATTGTATATATATATGTTAATACTTCATGATTTTAACCGCCCAGTTGGTCAGGGCTGTAGAATACATTGACTGCATCTCTGCAGTGAGGTAGGACCTCTGAATGAGTGTCCTGTATATGACACTAAACAATCTGATGATGAGGCTCCAGTAATGCTGGAGCTTTGGGGAATGTGGAGTGCCCCTTCATTGCCATCACTTCCAGGTCCACTCTGACCTGGAGTGGTAGCACCTGATAGGGTCTTATCTATGGGTCAAATAGAACTGTTTGACATTTAAACTGAGTGCAAACAAATGACTTCTTCAAAATTGAATAGTTAAAAATAGAACTGTTTGATCATCATTTAACTGTGTTTAAACAAATGACTGATATTTAATTGAATTGTTAGTGATACATAGCAATACTTGGAACCATTTAACTTTGTTGACTTATGCTAAACTGAATTATTAGAAATAGAACTGTTTGATCATTCAACTGTGTGTATATAAAAATGTGTTTACAAATCATATATCTAATATATATGTAAAAATATGATGTGACATTAATTAACCAACAATTGTTGATATGCCACCAAACTAAACCAAAAATTGAGGGTTTTAACCTTTGTGCCAAACTATTTAAAGGTTAATAATATGCACCAATATGTTTTAATTTTTTCATTGATGCTGCATTTTCCCACCAAAAATAACGGCTTTAAAATACATTACTTCAGTGCTATTGTAATGATATCTGTGGAGGATTTTTCAGCAAAAAAGAACATGAAATTTACATATGCCGAGACACTAGGATTTTTACTGTATTCAGTAAAAGATTCAGAATTTAGAAAATGCATAAGATTTTCAAAAAGAAAATGTGTTTTTTGATAGATTGATTTAAACAGCATATAAACCCGTCTAGGGTTATTTCAAGTAATTATTTCTATTTGATAAGTTATTTGTTTACACACATCTATATGGTTTCAAGTAATTATTTCCATTCAATAATAGTCATTTGTTTACACACAGTGATTTAGTCTTTTATGTAATTAATAACAAAAATAATTTAGTCATATGACATCAAGTATTCTTATCAAGTACAAATAATTTATAAATAGATCTATTTGACCCATAAATGGGACCCTAACAGATACCACTACTGGAGTTTTATCATCAGATGCAGTTTTGTGTCATACCCAATACCTCTGGGGTTTTTTTTGGATGGGGTCTTACCTTGTGGGGTTGTTTGTTGAATAATGTTGCTCCCACAATTTATGGTGGCTCATTGAAAAGCAAACGATGTAAATGACGTGGACAAAAGAATATTCAAAACAAAGCAATACAAACAAAAATAAATTTATATATCAACAAGTACATAAAAAGGAAATATTATAAAACATGATGAATATTCTAGTATAGCTTGATAAATATTCCTCTGTGTGTGTGTGTAACTAACATGAATATTATGGTGAAAGACTAAATATTAAAAGTGTCCTGTAAACTATAAATGTATGTTGACTAAATATTTCACACAAGGTATCAGAAATATAGCAATGTATTTTAGGAGGACGTGTTTTCTCCGATGTTGGTCGTTTGTCTCTTTCGGAATTTGACAAAATGTTTGAGGCTATGCAAGAGACTGGAACAAGTCCAGCTGAAAAGGCAGAACAGGAAAGAAAAAGGTCACAGAGTATATACACACCCATGTTACATGTATTGAGCTGTGTGTCACTAGCTGGCAAAGCCAAGCAGTCTATTGAAGTCAAAATGTAAGAGAATGAGTTATTTGAAGTCGAGAGTATATATAGCTAATCCTTGTCATGTGATCAGCTCCAAACACACCTATAACGTGTAAATCCTATAGCCTCTCTGCAAAGGACTCTGTTGGCATGTTCTAAGCCCCATGAACAGGGCACTGAATAAATTTGAGTTGTAATATTAGTTTAAACAAAGCACATAGAACAAACGTTAACTGAATTGTTTTTTTCTGGATTATAAATTTTTAACCATCAAACTACTTACTTGTGGTATTTCAATAACATAAGTTGTGTTATAGCCAGCAAAGTTTGGCATGTTGTCATTGATATCTGTGATGTTAATTAACATTAGGGTGGAGCCTGTCTTTGGTGGGAGGCCGTTGTCCACTGCATAAACTGTCAAGGCTGCTTGTGAGAGATTTAGGTTGTCTCTATCAATTTTCTTGTTCAAGCTGATCCATCCAGATGAAGAAATACTGAAGTAATCTGCAAAACAAATAAATATCATCACAGAGTTTGTACAAGTAATATTCATTAAACTTAGTCTGGCATAAGGCTATAAGTATAGCGGCACTCAGTGATTGGTCAGTTTCACGGTTTAATGGTATACCAAACTTTGTAGGTTATTTAATGCCAAAGCCATCTTTTTAGAGGATATTTAACCCATAGCTAGAGGGGACAAGGAAATTCAATACCTTTCTCCAGGGTATTAGTTCAAAAGTGAATGCAATAGCATGACTAAAGTTTGAGCTGGTTTACATCAAAGACACAATCCAATACCTTAGCCACAATGCTATGAGGACTCCCCTATACTCAGTGAGGATAAAAATCACTGTAGTAATGGTCTGAAAAACTAGTTTGTTTATCATTGCTTCATAGCAAGGTGCCCATATAGATACTTACTAATCATAGATTGATTTGGCACAGGAGTGGGACTCCCTGTGAGAATCAAACTCACTATACAATAGCAATTGTCTGCTAAGCTAGCATCCTACTCACTACTCAAATATTTACTAAGCTTTAAAAAAAAAAGACGAAAAAAAACAAAAAAAACTTTTTTTTTCCAGAATTTTTTCAATAAACTCTGCATGGTTTGACAAAAGTTATTTTAATCTCTCAAAAATGTATTTTGAAGCTATTGAAAATGGGGGAAAATCAAACAGAGCTCTGTCATCAAATTTTTGGTGGCTATGAGAAATTTACAGAAGATTGTGTGATATCTATGGAGAAACATGTTTTAGACAAAACATGCTTATAAATGGGCTATATATGGGTTTGCCACTATGTCTGAGTCAAAAAGTCCATGGAATAGAAACACTGACACTAGCAAAGAAAAAGTTCCAGGTGCATCTTATTTATTGAATGACCCTCATATATACTAAGTTTTTTTTCTAATACCTTTTTCTTGTTTAATTGATAAATTAGGCACAGTAAGATTGATTTATTGATTTCATTGGCCATATGTGTACAGAGTTCATCAATGGTCCGGGAGACTGGGGTTCAATCCCAGGTCGAGTCATACCAAAGACTCAAAAAAGGGTACTTGATGCCACCTTGCTTAACATCCAGCATTATAAGGTAAGGATCAAGGGTAAAGTGGAGCAATCCAGGGAATGGAGTACTACCCTCCCCTACACCTCGGTGTAGTAGCTATTGAAAAGGGAGCCTTCGGGTCACCCTCAACTAAGGTCGCCAACTTTTATTGATTTTAATGGTATGGTAGAGAATCATGTTTATATTTTCCTGTGTAGTTGTTTCTTAAGGTTTTTTTTTTTTTGCACATGGTCCTATCAAATATGAATAATTTCTAAACAGATCTATTTGAACCATAATTGGAACCCTAACAGGTACTATCACTCCAGGTCAGAGTGCGTCTGAGGTACTAGCAACAAAGGGGTAGTTCGCACTTCCCAGATTTCCAAAACTGGATCCTCACCACTGGTTTCTTGTTATATCCAGGACAAACCTTTTTGGGAGGTGTTTACCTCTCTGCAGGGGATACAGTCAGTGTATTTCAAACCCTGCCAACAGAGTGGGTACAAGAAAAGATTTACAATAAGAAATTATAGAACTAGTATAACTTTATACTGTAATAAAAGTTATGGTGTAGAAGTTTTTATCCTATATCTTAGCAAGAACAGGATAAGAAATTTTTCCTTTGTAAGATAAAATTTGATCAAATGGCCCTCATCGATTATGATGGACAAAGAAGAAACTATACATATGCACACAGACATTCTTACCTGTCCAGTTGATGGAGTTATCAGCTGAAGGTGAGCTGATCAAATGATAAGCAATTTTATCATCTGGATCTTCATCACTGGCTTTGATCTGCATTAGTTTGTGAATAATCTTTTCTTCAGTCACATTGGCCCGGAACATGACAGATGTAAATTTAGGTGCATGTTGATTGAGTTGAATTACTTCAATGTGCACCTGAAATAGGAAGCAGTTTTGTCAACAATGGATCAGCATTACTATAAATACACGTGGATCTTTTTCCCTGGACAAAGCCAAGTGTAGGATTTCAGGGAAGGTAATGTGTATAAATCTGTATACTCTTTAACATTGGCTTTCAGGGTAAGGAATATATAGTGGAACATGTGATGTGGATTTTCAGGAAAAGAAAAATGTAGCAATCTACACACAGTGGAATATGCAGTCTGAGCTTTCAAAAAACAAAAAAGAGAATATACAATGGAATGTGTGGATTTTCAGGAAAGGAAAAATGTAGCAATCTATACACGCAGGAATATCCAACCAGAGCTTTCAAAAAAAGAAAAGAAAATACTTGAAACATGTGGCATGAGTTTTTAGGTAAGGACAAATGTAGCAATTTGCAGCTTTCCAAAAAAAAAAAAGAAAAAAAAAGAGGAATAAATGGTGAAATATGTAGCATAAGCTTTTCATATAGCAATCTGCACACCCTGGTACACATCAGTATACATGTTCTACTAGGGAAGAGAAGATGTAAATATTTGTATAATCTAGAATGCATAAAAACTAGATTTTTCTTAACAGTTTTTTAATCATATTAAATTAATAATTTTTTACCTTTGCTATGTCACTCAAAGCATCAGGATAGCCACCATCTTTGGCTTCTACAAATAACATTCGGGATCCAGACAAACGATCTTGAAATGCTACTTTGGTTGTAAGGACTCCAGTTTTCGGATCCAGTGAAAATTCCTCAAATGGATCTCCTCCTAAAAATCAAAACAAAATAGTCAAATTATTTTTTTTGTATGATTTAATAAATAATTTATATTAATATTTATACTTTCAGCATTTATATTATTAAATTTCTCATCATGTTTGTATGTGACCATCACTTAGATGATTTTGAAATTAGGGTGACTGACTTCAGTTTAAATTGATTGATTGATATTAACTGCATGTCAACCCATCTGGAGGTATTTTAAGCCTAAAGATCAGGGAATTGTGTACATTGCATGTTTATATTTACATTTTATGTGTAGTTTCTGGAGATTTTTGCACATGGTTATATGATACCAAGTATTCCTATCTAATACAATTAATTTGCAAACAAATCTATTTGATCCATAGATGGGACCCTAACAGGTATTACCATATCAGGTCAGTGTGGACCTGGGAGTAAAAGCAATAAAGAGGTACTCCACAGCCTCACCTCCAGATATAGTTTAGTGTCATACCCAGGACACACCTTTTTTGGGGTGGGGTCTTACCTCTCTGCAGGGGATACACAGTATATTCTAAGTCCTGCCAACAGAGCACTTCAGTTAAAAGATTCCTTTAAAGACAAAGTACAATGGGTTTTAGACTCACCTATAATATAATAAGAGATTTCTCCATTTTGCCCTTTGTCTTTGTCTGTGGCAGATAGAGTGGCAATATGTCGACCAATAGTGGCATTGGTATAAAGTTGAGCATAGTAAGTTTTATTTACAAAAGACGGACGGTTGTCATTCATGTCCTCCACTGTCACACTAGAAAGTAAAATAATTATAAAAAGACAATTGTCAACACATTTCATTATTAGACAGTTTTCTATATAAAGATAATATAGAGTTCATATATAATTTTTTACAATTACTTTTATGAAAAAGTGATTGACAAAATTAATTTTGTGTCACTGCATTAATGTATAAATGTAAAATTAAAATAATCAATTTTTTAAAGTCTATTTTTCAGACAATGAATTATCATATATATATATATATATATATATATATTGTGAAGAATTTTATCTTACAATCATTGTAATTACAAAGCAATTAATTCTATGTCATTCCATTAAAGGGACAGAACACTGTTAGTGAGTTTGATTCTGACTGGGTGCCCTGTATTTCTGGTTTTGTGCTAAACTAGATGACAGTGATGCTCAAAGCATCAGGATAGCCACTACCTTTGACTTCTATGAATGATATTTGGGATATAGACAATTATCTTGAAATGCTTCTTTGGTTGTAAGGATCCCAACCTGACTACAAAAACAGTCACCTTTCTCAGCCTTCAAGCTGGGATTAAAGTGTAGTATCTGTTTATTTCCTCAGACATGTTCTTGTCTTCTAAAAGGACATGTAAGAACAAATCATGACAAGCCTGGTCTTGGTTATTCCAAACCTGCAGCAGTTCTTGTTCCATTGTATCAAATTGGGAAGAATCCTTGCAGGACATTTTGGTCATTAAAAATGATATATGCATATAAGCTCACCCCCAAAACTGTTCATGCATCACATGGTTATCAACTGTGGAGATGTAGTTAAATACTAAATTCATTAATAATCACAAATGACTTTATTTTATACCGTAAATAATTATAGAATCAAATTATTTGTATAAAATTAAGAATTATAGCCTTGATAAGGCAACCAGTATAGGTCTAGTTTGACTTAATGGCATATCAATCTTTATAGGTTATTTAATGCCAAAGCCAGCCTTTAGAAGGATAGTAGGGATAAGGAGGTTCATATCTTTCTCAAGGGTATTAGTGGAAAAATGAAAGTAATAGTGCAACTAAAGTTTAAACTCATTCCCTATGACATCACAGCCCAGGATGTTAGCCATGATGCCATGGGAATTCCTCCCAGTCTTGGTTCTCCCAGATTCTGAATTCAAAACAAAGAGAGTTGTTTGAAGAATCTATATCTAACTAGTTTACCATTCTTCTATTAACAACTTATCAAAAAAGCATCACTGGTTCAATGCAAGCCTTTATAAATAAATCACCTGTGTGGCTCATTTGTTAAACTTTGGCTGAGGAAAGATTGGAGTAGTCCAATCCCCACATGATACTGGTCATTAAAAATGGAGCTATTTTTGGTCTTACTATAGTTATGCATATAAGCCCCCTCCCTAAACTGACCACAGGTTACATGTTTATCAACTGATTTGTTTTTTGGGTTCGGTTTTATGGCATATCAACCATTGTAGGTTATTTAATGCCAAATCCATTTTTATACATATATATTAAATATAGGATTTCCAAAAATATTTTATAGATAAATCAATCATTTGTTTACACACAGTTAAAAATAAAAACAGTTCTATTTCTTACTATTTAGTTTAGCATAAGTTCACAGTTTAAATGTCAAACAGTTCTAATTGACCCATAAAGAGGACCCTATCAGGTGCTACCACTCCAGGCCAGAGTAGAGCTGGAAGTAATGGTAATGAAGGGGTACTCCACATTAATCAAAGCTTCAGCATTACTGAAGCCTCACCATCAAACTGTTTAGTGTCATATGCAGGACACTCATGGGTGGGGGAGTCTTATCCTTCTACTGAGTTGATGTCGAGCCGATTGGACTAGTTATTAAGTGAGGAAATGTAGTTAAATACCAGTAATTATTTTAAAAAGCATTTTGGAGATGAGGAATTACCATTATTATATACTGATTTTTCTTGGACATTACTTCAATATATCCTACTTGGATATAATGATCATGAATTCTATCTCTGCTTTAATGGGATTGATACAAGATACTTACTAAGCTTTCATAGAAGAATGAAAACAATATATCCCCATTGATTAATTATGAATAAAAGATCCTGTAAAATTTTTTTAGAAGCTTACCAACTCCGACATACATATAATAAATCATGTTTTATAAGTTATACCTAAGTTTTTCTGCCAACTATATTTTGCGTGGGTAGCAAAATGGCTATTGTCAAAGAAAAAAAGAACTTGGTAAGTCAAATTCTAATTCTTGATGAGGCTGTTTGTGTTTGACTTTGCATTTATTCTTTCGGGAAAGGCCATTAACGGTTTTGTCTTGGTAAGGCTAGAGAGCCTAGTATATAATGGCTTAATTCAAGTTTGTAAAAAATGCACAAATTTTTGTCGGTATTTCTAAGATGATGCTTGGCTGATTGTGGCAAATAACAAGATTGAAGAGAATACCTTTACGCGATTTAAGTTTTATTTAACTCAAAGAAAGCATGTGTGTAAACCAAGATGGTGCGCTAACTAATCAAACAAGGGAGATAATCCCTTAGAGAAGGGCAGACAACTCTAAAATAATAACCTTTTATCACATTGAGTAAATTCAGTACATACTAATTTTGAAAGTTTTAATAAAAAAATAATTTATAATTTTCCTGGATGAAAGACAATTACTTATTAAGTATCATGAAGAACAAATAAAACATTTAAAGCCATAAGAACCACATTTTTTAAAAAGGTCTTTATCAAAGAACAAATATCACTCATTTCATTTGGAAGCAGGAACAAACTTACTTTAAGATAACTGGTGAGGAATATCGTGGGAAATCTCCACCATCAGTACACTCGGCATATAGTTGGTAGCTTCCTGGGTGAGTTTCATGGTCTAGACGGACAATAGTCTCCAAAACTCCCGTCTCAGCTAAACAAAGAAAAGTGATAACAGATAAAGTCTGGGTTAATAATAAAGTTAAAAAAGTAAGTGAAAATGTAGTGATAATATACAGACAATATAGTAGTATTGTTATTTACTAAGCTTTGCTTAGTCTGATACACAGGTCTCAGTTTACTTACTGTATCAGCTGTTAATAAGTGGTCACCCACTTATGTACTGAAACAGGCTCATTGATGCTTAACTTTGGTGATCTGTCAGGAACTGGTGCTTAAAGTGTGACTTAAATGTAAATCAATGAAAATAACTACAAAAATTGTCATCTTTCTCAACCTCTAGGTTGGGATTCTGTTATGTTACTCTTAGCTTGGTGGAGAATATTTGGGGTCATATCTTTCTCAAGAGGATCCTATCACATACCAGGACATTTGTCACAAAATGATAATCTGATACTTTTTTATGTGACTAGCAGAAAGGTAAATTCTTTGTTATATAAGCCAACAGTGTTATTATAAGTTTTATTTTGCATTATATAAGCATTTATTTAGTAGATTCCTTCAATTGCTATAGCTAGTGCTGAATTTAGGCCTAAGCTAAACAAACTACAGTACAAGGTCTTACAATCAGCAGGGGTCTTAAGAAAATTCCTTACTGGGTTTTATACTCTTTAAATACTGAAGAAACAAATGCCATAACAAAAAGAACTGGTTGATTTACAAACCCATTAAAAGTTGAAGTCCAAATTTAAGAGAGAGTATCATCATTTCAGGTTGCCATAAAAATTGACATATCTTTATCCTGGTTTATGAACCAATGGGGAAAAACAGTTCCTAATTTCATTTCCATTGTTGTCTATCTAACATAAAATGCTGTAGGAATGTTGTATTTGTGTATGGTAATGTAATGCAAGAGGAATGACTCATTGACATGGATATTATACAGCCAGTTTGATTGCAGAGGAAGAAGTGGTAAGAAAACAATAAAATCAACAATGAGGCAGAATTTATATACAGAAATGTATTATTATTTTTTTTTGTATATTAATTCAGAGGGCTTACAAAAAAACTAGGTTGTTTGAATGTCCGTTTTGTGGTGTTGAATTCTTAATAAGTTCATAGTTGATTTGTTTGGGTTATTCTTTGGTGTCTATGTGAGGTAAGGTGGCCTGGTTCCAAAAGGATATGTTCTGAGTGTTATTTGTGCCTGTTGGTTAAAGTGAGCAAAGAAGCTATTGTCTGTCAAAGTTGCATCAGGGCTTTGATAATGAGAACTGGTCATTGTGAAATGGAGTGTTATTTATATGCTTTTGCTAGGATCAAGAAAGCACCCACAGCTTCAGTCTGTTGTGCCTTCCAATTGGTTAAAAAAAAGGCTTAATCCTTTGTCATGTGATTGCTTACTGCTATGTCTACCAGTCAGACAGTAACTTCAAAAGGTCAATCAGCCATTGTATTTTTTTTACCACAATGGCTTTTTTTTATTGAGATTTAACTTTAGAATGTAACAGTGACAAATATGAATATTTGTTGTCGATCAGCATGTAATAACAACAGCACAGCATCTAATGACATTGCAATATTTACTAGAAAGAAAATGAAAGCTAATCTAATTGAAACTTTCAAAATACTTAACGGAATTGCTAATTACGGTTGAAATTTTTTCAGTATTTCTCTTTGAATTGTAAATTTACTGTCAAAACAAATTTCAAAAACTGAGTCTTCTAACCAACTAGATTTTTTTTGCTAATAGAGTAATATATTTTTGGAACAAATTGCCGAATCAAAAACAGTGATAGTATAAAAAATTTTAAATTAAATTGGATTAAATCGTAAGAAAAAAAAAGAAGGCATTTTTGGTAACTATCTGATGAATTACTTCACAGAATTTGATCTGTTAATACATTTATAAATGTTGTATTAACAATGTATATATTCTCTGTAAAGATTATTCCTTTCTTTTTTTATAAGGTTGATGTGAGAGGATAGAAAGAAGCAGAGATGCCCAAGGGAGCATAACAAACAAACAAACAAATAATAGATAATTTTTGTTTACCATTTAGAGCAAATAAAGAATCAATAGTCAACAGCTGATAACGGATGTTGCTTCTCTCATCAGCGTCCAAACAACGAACCCGTAATACCTGCAAATAAATTTGATGAACATTTCATTTGATACAGAGTAATATTTAATCCTGAATTCAATAGATAAATTTCGAAGTCACAGTGAAAAAAAAATGTCTGTCAGGGGAAGCTACTCTTCTTCAGAGTTATTTCCCTTATAAAACTCTTACAATGGGCCAAATACAACTGAATAATACGTTTTTAAAACATCTTGAGGTTTGTATTAAATTAAACAAATTGTTAAAACTTGAAAAATATACATCAAATTCAAATCTTTCAAATTCAGTGGATGAATTAGACTTGGATTGGTTTGGTTTTATGGCATATGAACCATTGTAGGTTTAATTGCAAATCCATTTTTATACATATAAACAGTTCCATTTCAAACAATTCAGTTTATCATAATTACACAGTTTAAATGGCAAAATAGTTCTGTTTTAAACAATTCAGTTTAGCATAAGTATACAATTTAATTCTATTTGACCCATAGATAGGACCCTATCAGGTACTAACACTCCAGGCTAGAGTGGACGTGGGGGGGGGGGAATGGTAATAAAGAGGTACTCTGCATTTCCTAAAGCTCCAGCATTACTGAAGCCTCACCATCAGATTGTTTAGTGTCATATCCAGGACACTCGTTGGGAGAGTCTTACCCTTCTGCAGAGATGTAGTCGGTATATTCTGCAGCCCCAGCCAACTAGGCCAAGATGAATTAGGTTATCTGAGTAAGCTTCAAAATATTGA
This sequence comes from Sepioteuthis lessoniana, assembly GCA_963585895.1. Classification (NCBI taxonomy): domain Eukaryota; kingdom Metazoa; phylum Mollusca; class Cephalopoda; order Myopsida; family Loliginidae; genus Sepioteuthis; species Sepioteuthis lessoniana. Next base: position 6,642,200 of record OY757934.1, read on the forward strand.
TGTGGAGTTTAATGACCATGAAATCTAGATTATAAAATAAAAATAATTTGAATATGATGGAAGGTGATTGATAAAAACACGTTTTAAGATTTTGTTTTATCTGCTTGTTTAGATTAATCACCAAATATTTAGATAAAGTTCTTGTTATTTACTAATATTTACTTAAGTACACAGGTTGTTCAAATATCTGCAATTATTGAGTGGCCATTCAAATACTGAACAGGTTCATTGCTGTTAAACTTTGGTGATCTAGTGGAATCTGGTAGTTTTAGTCTATCTTGACTGTAAGTCTTTAAAAACAAAGTACAATTTAGGTTTGGCACAAGGCCACAAGTGTGGAGCATCTTGTGAGAAATGAACTCACTATTTAGTAGTAAATGACCTATATGACTATCATTAAGGGTTTTCGGACTATTGTCTTCATCTTTATTGTTATTTCCAAGACAACAGTCTGAAAACCCTTAATGATAAAAATCATCAAGCTTCGTCTCAGAAATTTAGACAACTGATATGACTATTTTGCTAACTATTATATCATGAGGAGGTGGCCTTTTTAGTTAACTTTTTTTCAAATATAAAAGATTATTGTTGTTTTGACAGCTTTTTTTTCTGTATAAAACATGCAATTGTATGTGCTATACCCTGTCCTCATCAGCCACCAAGCAAGGGTGATACCACAGTTTCAGTGGCTAAGGAGTGGTACTGCTATCCCTGGTGCCACTGGCAGCTTTGGTCACTAGATGGGTATTATTTTGTCTATAACTATAGTGTTTTGCATCTTCTTGCCTTGTATTTCTGTTAATGATATAGCATCTTAATTCCATTAAAGTTTAACACCATCTCATGAGATCATCACACATTCAGTCACCTTCATTTGGGAGTGTCTGCAAAATTTTATTACATTACAAATACAAATATTTTGATAATTCCACAGATATGATTCAAAAGATCATTTATGTGAAATTCAACTCCTACGTTTGTATTGACTCCTAGTTATTGATCAGATCTAGCTTGAAGCTTGTTGAGCTGCAGCCTGTATTTGTTTTAAGGTCCCATTTAGGAGCCAGTTAGTCATGCCTATTTTGGATAGATAGAAGAAACTACAGCATCCAACCTCAATTGGTAACATGTGACATACCCAACCCCTTTTCCACACAGTCAGCTCGAAGAGATTCATATCCGTTTGCCTTCTGTTCATGTATTTTCTCTGTGTTCTCCTCACAAGAAGAATATTGATATTTTTTACGTTTATATGATTTCATTAAAACATTAAGTGTACAAAAGTTTCCGGCCCAGCATTCTTTTAAAATAAAAACATAGATTTTCTACTGTCAATAGTCTTTTTTTAAAGAGTGGGTGCTGGGAATTTTTGCACATTACAAATAAAAGATTTTTACTCAAAAAGTCTGTAGTGATTAAAAATAAAATAAATAAGATAAAAAAATAAATTTTAAAAGTGCAGAAATTCCCAGAAGCCCCTGACAGGAAGTAGAGGCAGTGCATGGCTGGGAAAAAAGACCATCCCTGAGCAAAAGGGACCTGACTTTAGCCTCTATAACAGCACTGAATGGACCCTCTTTCATGTGCTGATTAAGTTTTTATAGCCTGATACCTGGCCATGTCTGCTGCTAGTGAGCTGACATCACCAAAACAAACATTATAAAAAAAGAATGCTGACTGCACACAACCACCCCAACTTTGGACCTATCAACCATCAAAACAACTAGTATATTTTAACACCTTGTCTGGGAGATGTGACCATTTCCATTGGCTTCAGGAAGAATTTCTTCATCCACTAAATGGTTGTTGAAAACCCAGATAAAATAGAAATTTGGAAGGTATCTTCATCTTTCTTTTCTTCTTTCCTTCAGTGATTCTTTTGCAGCCTTCTACAGACACAGAAGAAGCCAATGAATTAAATGGGTTAGAGAGGAAAACCAATGCAGGCAGAGATCTAAACTTAAATATCCACAACTTATGAAACCAAATTCAACCAACAAATCCTCATAGCCCCATAAGTGTAGGGTAAACCAAGATCATTCTTATCTTCCAAATTGCAAAAATACCAAGAAATGTTGGTGAGAGAGAAAAAGACATGAGACAAAATGCTTTCATAAAATAATTCTGATATATATTTTAGCAAGATTCCCTTGATATAGAAATATAAAGACAGTACAAATCTATATGTTTTTAAACATAAGGAAAAGTTCAGATTTATTTCTGAGAGTCTCTTTGTACACAAAATTTCTTGATCTTCTATCTGTAGTGTTTTTACACATACATGATAGCAGCAGCAGTATCCAGGAGATATAAATGACAAATGGTTATTAAACCATATGACCGCCAAGTAGTTTTGTCAAACTTGTATAAAACACAGGTATGCAAAAGCCAAGCCTTTTTACCATGTATGATAACACCTTGAACAGACCAGATCCTATCCTCTAAAACAAGGTGAATTTTCATCCTTAATAATCTCTGTATCATATTGAACATGATACCATAGGACAATACACTTGTTGATTATGTAAATCTTTCTCTAAAACTTCTATTTCCTTTACCAGTATGTACACTAAAGACTTCTCAACCCACTAATGAGCTGCATACTTTTTTGTATTGCATGTAATTGCTAACTATTATATCATGAGGAGGTGGCCTTTTTAGCTAACTTTTTTCAAATATGAAAGATTATTGTTGTTTTGACAGCTTTTTTTTTCTGCATAAAAGATGCAATTGTATATGCTATACCCTGTCCTCATCAGCCACCAAGCAAGGGTGATACCACAGTTTCAGAGGCTAAGGAGTGGTACTGCTATCCCTGGTGCTACTGGCAGCTTTGATCACTAGATGGGTATTATTTTGTCTTAACTATAAAACCTGTTGTTCATTTGTTGTGAATTATTCTCACATTTATTCTGTATGAGAAACAATATTCAACTAACAACCACAATTCCTCTACATATCTTTTGGAAATGTGTTGTGTCTTTTTCCCTTTTTATTTGCAATCATCTGTAGGATTAATAAATAAAAAAATAAAACAAATGATAATAAAAGACACGAAAAGAAATCCCATAATTCCCCTTTTTCCAAAGTTTGACTTTCAGTGCCAGCTAGCCTATGAAACAAATATGTTTGTAAACCTCTCAAAATAAGCAGCTCATACTATATAATTTCTATAGTATTCCATTGGTTTATAAGAAAATATTCTAGAGAAGCCCATCATCATCCATATCATCAAGACACACTGACAGCAAGGATTCCCTTGATTCTCTCTCACCATCTTTGCCTAATAGCCATTACTCTTGGTAAGTCCTCTTGACAACACCTAGTATCTGCACAGTTCTGAGGAATGTAAGTTTTTGGTGGTTAGAAAATACCAGTGTGTTCTAGTCTAGTTGGCTGGGGCAGTAGATTACACTGACTGCATCTCTGCAGAGGGATAAGACTCCCCCATGAATATCCTGGATATGACATTAAACCATCTGATGATGAGGCTCCAGCCTTGGAGCTTTGGGGAGTAGGGAGTATATCTTCATTGCCATTGTTCCCAGTTTCACTCTAACCTGGAATGGTTGCACCTAATAGGTTGCTATCTATGGGTCAAATAGAACAAACTGTGTGCAAACAAATGACTGATGTTAAATTGTGACTGTTATATAGTAATACTTGAAACCATTTAACTATGTGAAAAAAAGAGGTCCAGCTCATTTAAGAATGTTATCAAGAAAATGTTTACAAATCATATATATATATATCAAATATACATGTATAAAGAGGATTTGGCATTAAATAACCTACAATGGTTGATAAGCCATAAAACCCAACCCAACCAGATCCTATATATCTAATACATATGTACAAAAAAGATTTGGCATAAAATAACCTACAATAGTTGACAAGCCATAAAACCCAACCCAACCAGATCCTATATATCTAATACATACGTACAAAAAAGATTTGGCATTAAATAACCTATAATGGTTGATAAGCCATAAAACCCAACCCAACCAGATCCTATATATCTAATACATATGTACAAAAAAGATTTGGCATAAAATAACCTACAATAGTTGACAAGCCATAAAACCCAACCAGATCCTATATATCTAATACATACGTACAAAAAAGATTTGGCATTAAATAACCTATAATGGTTGATAAGCCATAAAACCCAACCCAACCAGATCCTATATATCTAATACATATGTACAAAAAAGATTTGGCATAAAATAACCTACAATAGTTGACAAGCCATAAAACCCAACCAGATCCTATATATCTAATACATATGTACAAAAAAGATTTGGCATTAAATAACCTATAATGGCTGATAAGCCATAAAACCCAACCCAACCAGATCCTATATATCTAATACATATGTACAAAAAAGATTTGGCATTAAATAACCTATAATGGCTGATATGTCATCAAACCAAACCAGTGTGTCCACGTGTAGGAGATCATAGAAGAATGTCACTTAGGTATCCTTATTCCTCCAACTGTATGTGAGCATGTCTTGCTCACCTTTCTTGGTTTGTCAGATGGGATGCAAGTGGCCATACAGTTGTTATTCTGTTCAAAACAGTACACAGCATCATTTTGTATTTCCTGTCTAACTTTTTCTCCAATAATTTCACTAAAGTTCAAGTGGTGCAACAAAACAATAGTACTAACACGGCTTCAGCTTGAAAGAATTCCAGTTTTATTTTATCAGAGAGATTAGATTTCCATATAGACATTAACCTGTCAATAGCAGTCTATGCTTTACCAATGCATTTGTTGACGTTGCTTTCAGTAGATAAGATATTGCTACCAAGATATATGAACTGGTCTGCTAATTTGATGAGGAGATGGCACCATCTTGATTAAAACACATGAACTCTTTTTAACTGAGTTCATGAAGAGACTGATGCCTCTTGGTGCTTGCTCTAGACTATGCAGCCGACATTCGGCTTGAATAGAGCAAGAATTGCTAAATTGTTTGTGTAGTCATGTGAAAAACAGATCTGACCTCATTCGTCTCACCATGTATAACAAATTTGTGTCAGAGATTTAAAAACATATTTGTTCTTCATATCAAAGTCTCTGTCTCATTCCCTTTGAGCAGAAATCTGATGATCTCTTGTGATTTCAAATAATTTAGAAGTCAACTTTGTCTAGTCTTGGTTGGAGCCATAGATGAAGTCAATATCCATAAAAAGAAATCAAATCCCTGGGAATTTTCTTTTGGCTTTGATTTTCAGATAAACACACTCAAACCTTAGCAGAGCACAAGTAAAGATTTTGATCTTAAAAGAGACACACACATCCACAAATCTTAATGTACAAGTAGTAATGATTAATTAGAACACAACAAAGAAAGATGAATCAATATTTAACACAAATCATTAATGCATATATTTTCAAGCATTCTGAATTTTAATTTGTTAGCATTAGATATTGTTTGGGGACTAAAAATATGACTTTGATTTTCTATCAAAATTTTGTCTAAAGGAAAAAGAGGAACAGTCTCATTAAATGAGTAAATAAATCGGGAAAATAATGAACAAAGATACAGAGTAAAGAAAATTATTTAAGCTGGTTTATTTTTTAACAAAAATGTTAAGATTTAAAATATGCTCAATTTTAATTTATTAGTATTAAGTATTCTTTTAGTATTAGATATATTACTGTAGTATTATAGTGTAATGAAGACAAAAAAAGGAAAAACCTTATCAAGGCTTTATTCAACTGAATTTTATAGTAATAACCACACAAGGCAAGAAGAGACCAAACGCATATAAATAAGAATTAAAAAAGGACCTGTTTAAATAGGAAAATCACGTGAGCAAGAATTATAACTTTTTTTTTTGAAAGTATAACAATTACTTTGGTTTTCTATTTGAGCAAAGTAAAATGAGGAATAGGTTTTTTTACATTGCATAATTAAAAAAAAAAAAAAAAGATTTGTCCTGAGGAGATAAATTAGTCGAATAATGAACCAAGACAGAGAAAACATTATTTAAGCTGGTTTATTGTTTTTAAACTTATTCTAATTTTTATGTTAACTTATTTTAACCAAAATTTTTAACAAAATTTATGTATTCTCAATTTTAATTTGCTAGTATCAGGTATAATTTTAGTATGATAGATATTTTCTATTCAAATTTGTGAAAATTAAACTGAGGAAAAGTTTATTTTTTACAGTATATAATGATAAAAAAAAGAATTGTTCTGAGGAAATAAACTAAGCAAATAATGAACAAATCTTTGAGAGAAAAGATTATTTAATCTTGTTTATTTTTGAATAAGTTGACATAATAATTAGAATAAGTTAACAAATATTTGAAGAGAAAATCAAAGTAATATTTCTTGTACTAAAACAATATTTAATGCTAACAAATTAAAATTGAGAATATATTAATTTCATGAAAATAATTGAGTCAAAATAAATTGACAAAAAATTAAATTTTCTATTCAAATTTGTGCAAAGTAAAAAGAGAAATATTTTTCACTTTAATTTTGCACAAGATTTTACAAAAATTTGTCCTGAGTGAATAAATTATGCAAATAACAAACAAAAACAGACAAAAGATTATTAAGCTGCTTTATGCAAAATATGTAAGATTCACACATAGATGATATTGTTTTGATACAGCTGATTTTACATATAGATGAATAGCAAAACTGTAATGAGAAAGATAAAAGAGGTTGTGTATTGATAGAGCAAAGAGCTGCAGAAACGCATCTACATTCAAAGATTTCTTATTCCTTGAGAGAGAGAGTTGTTTTTTAATTTTTTTTTTTTGCTTACCGACTGATATGGAGGAGCTTCTTCTCGTACAGCAGCATTATATTGGGGCTGCTCAAAGACTGGATCATTATCATTGACATCTTCCACAGACACAATTGCAGAGCAGCTTCCATTAAGAGATGGGTCACCTCCATCTTGAATCTAGAATAAATAGACATATACACATATAATCGATTAAAAATGTTGGTGATAAGGCCAATTTAGTAAAAACTAATAGAGCTCTCAATACAAAACATGTGAAGTAAATATCAAAATATTAAAAGACACAAATATACAGATGGCCAAGTAATTACTCGACAACTGATGATTGTACACTTATAAAACTTAAGCCATATTTGGATATCAGTAGATTTGTGTCTACTAATCTCTCTTTGTGTCTACTAATCTCTAATATATAAAAACTGAGATATATATATATGTATATATATATCATCATCATCAGGTCATAGTGACAGCATGGAGTTCCCTGACTCTCTCTCATGATCTATTCCTATCATCCATCGCTCTTGGTTGGTCCTCCAGGCTGTATCAAGTGTTTGAACAGAGCTGATCTAAGTAAGTTTTTGTCACTTAGCCAACACTAGCACGTCCATGTGTAGAAGTCAATACAAGAATATTGCTTACAAGTTTGCCCTGACTTATCCAGCAGTGCCCCTCATGTCTTGTTTGTTTTACTTGGATGGTTTGTGAGATGGGAGGTAGGTGGCTGTACAGTTGCTGTTTTGTGGGGTGTTGTTTCCAGGACTTATTCAATGCAGTATTCTTGTGTAGTCCTATTTACCAACCCCTCCGCTCGGGCAGGATATGACACAAGGTCAATCTTTAAGCAGAGTTTGACAGGTTTGAATTCAGAGTTTTCCTTCTCCTAGACTAGTCGCCTCACCAAGGCTGAAGAACCTAGTCTGTCCTACTATTTACCCATAGCTGGAGGGAGAATATTTGGATTCATACCTTTCCCAAGGGTATTAGTGCTATGTGAAATGCAATCAGTCTCGTCCAGGATTTGAACTCGTGTCGCTGTGTCCATATTCTGCGACGATAACCATTACACCACGGGCACCTCCATATTCTTGTGTAGTTTCCATCTAGGTTTTTCTCTGTGTGATTAGTTTGTGTCCATGTGATGCATCCATACAGTAGTACTAACTCAGCAACAGCTGAGAAGAAATTCTGTTTTACCTTATTGGATAGATCAGATTTCTATGTGATTGATAACCTGTTGATAGCAGTCCATGCTTTTGCAAGGTGTATGTTGACATTAATTTCAGTAGATGAGACGAGGTATGTTAACTATTCAACTAATTTTACAGTGGAGATGACTCCTTTTTGTTGAAAACACATGAACTCTGTTTTATTGCCTTCTGTAGCTTGCTCTAGGCAGCATATCTATATCTGTATATATATATATATACACACATAAATACATACACATATGCATATACACAGTCATATATAATAGCAGTCATCTTGAATTTGAATACAGCTATCGAATGATATAATTTTCTAAAACAAAAGACTTTAAATCTCTGGCACAATTTGTTACACATGATATTTCATATTATGGTAACTACTGTTACATATATTTAAAAAATATGAAATACCCATCTTACTTTTAAACCCACCCATCAACTTGAATTTTTTTCTACAAATATGACAGGTATTGTTATACTATGTTTGTAACTATTCGATAATCTGCCCGTGGTCAACTTTCATGAATATGTAAATGGCTTTTCATTCCAGCTCTACTTAGGTAGATACTCCAATAGATAAATTACTTCTCAGGAGAGAAAGCTTAAATTCAAGGTCTTTCCAGGTATTAAAAAAAAAAAGAAGTTTTCCTTTTTGATTTGGCATTGCTCAAATGCAACTTTTTCCATATAAATCACTTGCCTGAAGCATCTAGTCATCAGTTGAGATGTTTGCTGCTTTTTGTGAGACCTTAAGTGAAACCATGTACCTAATTTTTGACTTATTAGGGGACTACTTTCTATTTACAAGCTTCCTATAAAAATTCTGTCTGGAAAATCTTCCATCATCCATTCTAACTACATGTCTGCTACATCTTAGCTTATACTTCAGGATTATGGCTTTGATACTGTCATATTGATGTCTCTCTAGCACTTTAATGTGAAATGCATTTTCCATTTTATGTGGATACAAGGGTGGTTCAAAATTTTCTTATCTGAATCAGTTTTTCTAGTTTTATAAGAAGTGGTAGTGAGTTGCCTCAACAAAAATGTTCAGTTCTTCTTTCTGGCTTAGAACTTTTTTGAATGACTCACATAATTCTTTGTAAATATTGTTGGTTAAGTTAGGTTATTTGGTTTAATGGTATATCAACTCTTGATGGTTACTTAATGCCAAATCCTTTTTATACATTTGATTTTAAGTGAATAGTTAGTAAATAACATATTTTAAATGAGCTTATGCGCTTGCATACAGTTAAATGGTTTCAAGTATTGCAATTTATTGTTTGCACACAGTGAAATGGTTTCAAATATTGCTATTTATTGTTTGCCCAGAGTTAAATATTTTTAAGTATTGCTATGTAATAATTCAATTTAATATTAATCCTTTTTTTGCACATAGTTAAATGGTTTCAGGTATAGTAAGTGATTAAACAGTTCTATTTGACCCATAGATGGGAGCCTAACAAGTACTACCACTCTGGGTCCGAGTGAACCTGAAAGTAATGACAATGAAGAGGTACTCCACATTCCCCAAAGCTTCACAACTGTAGCCTCACCATCTGATAGGGAGGTGTCATATCCAGGACGATCTCACCCGTCTTACTCCTAGACTGGGCTAAAATATTGTCAGTGAAAACATTCAAGTTATTTTATATAATGGTGATAGATAACCTATGTTTTGTATCTATCGAGTAAATATGTCAGCACACAGGAGGCAGGTTTATCTTTATCTTAGACCTTTGAATTATTTCCCCCTAATTTCAGAGGCATTGCTTCTGTCGATATACATTTTTAATTCTTTATAGAATTTGATTGTCAAGAGTTCAAAACTTGTTAATCGTGCATCCTTGATATACAAACTTGTCAATCACTAAGAAATGCTTTTCATAAACATAGATGTTCAGCTGATGATAATGCTTGTCAGGTGCAGGCTGAAACACTATAATTCTTTTCAGATTAATAGTATGTCTTAGAGCAATGCAGGTTTTAGTAAATCTATATATGAGGTTTTGCATGTCCTCTTCAGTGTAGCTTATATATATATATATATATATATATATATATATATATGCTCCCCCGGCAAAGGAATTTATGGCTGCCACTTGCACAATACAAAGCTCTTCAAATGAATTGAGCACTCTGGTATCTGGTAAGGTATAAACATAAACAAACAAAAGCTTCTAATGCCTTATAATTCCTGAGCTGACATGGTTCACTTGTTGGCTGAGCAGTGTGATACTAAGTCTAACGTAAAGTCAGGTGGGTTTCGATCCCAGCTTCAAGCGTCCTACGTGCATAGCCACACTGAAGAGTTGTGATACAATGAAACAGTCTGTCTGTGGATGACTATATATATATATATATATATATATATATATATATAAAAGACATGTATCCAGTCATGTTTCATGGTTGTGAATGCTAGATTTCTGAAAAATGTTTTTTTTTTTCAAAAATAGAATTAAATGGTTAAAATGAAAATAATTCATTCTGTCCTTGTAAAATCTTGTTCAGGAGTGAAAAAAGGAATCCACACTGCTATAAACAAGGATTAATTGGGACGCTCACCAGCCCCAAATCCATAATCTTAAATTTTTGTTCTTGTTCAAATATCTGTCTCACTTTAATTTGTATTCTTTAAAATCCTACCAACCAATTGCTCTAAATTAGACATGTGTATCTGCCTCTGTCCATACACTTGATTCCATACATTTTTTAATTACTTCCATTAAAGCCACTGTTTCTTAGAGACATGGAAAGACATCTCTTTTTTTATTCTAAGATTTCAATTAAAAATCTCCAAATAAATAAGTCATTTTGATTTCATCTATTAAAATAATTATTTTCTTTCTTAGAGATTTGAAAAAGATGTTCCTTTTCTTTGAGCTGAATATATAAAAAAAATGAATCATATAAATATACTGTTATCAATGTGTGTTTGTGTGTGTATATATATATATATATATATATATATATGTGTGTGTGTGTGTGTGTGTATGTGTATATATATATATATATATATATATATAAACATAAAGAACTCATATATGCATGCTTATGTATTTATACATATACACAAGCACCATATATATATATATATATAAAAATTTGGGGATTGTAGTCGAGGATGACCCGAAGGCTCTCTTTTCAATAGCTATTACACTGAGGAGTAGAATAGGGTGCTACTCCTTTCCCTGGATTGCTCCACTTTACCCTTGATATATCTCTTATAATGCTGAGTGTTAAGAAAGAGGTATCCAGTACCATTTTTTGAGTCTTTGGTATGACTCAACTTGGGATTGAACCCCAGTCTTTCCAGCCACGGGTGAACACTCAAACAATTAGGCCAATGGGGCGGTATATATACCTAAAATAAATCATAGTTAATTCACTCATGATTGGCTACCCCCTGACTGTCAGTTTCATGCATTCTTTAAAGGGAGTTAGAAAAAAAATGCCATCATCAGATAAGAACAGCCCAAAAGAATGTATGGAACTGAGTCATGAAGTAGCCAAGTAGAGGGAGTGAATTATGATTTATTTATTAGGTTTTATCTTGCTCTACAGGCTGCTTTGGAATTAAGTTTTTTTTTTTCATTTATTCATTCTTATATATATATATATATATACACACAAATTTCATTAAACATAATAGACATTTTCTATCTACATGAATGTTTTTTTTTAAAATTACCCAACAACAGAATTACGAAAAATTCTCACCAACAACACAACAATATTAGAACATCAAAATAATAAACAAAAACTACAGATTCTCCAAGCACTACATATTAGAAACATGCAACCGACACTTAACAGAATTAATTTTCAAACCCGGGCTAATGTACTTAAATGTTTTTAGCAATTGACACTATTTATAGAAACCCATTTAAAAGCAAACGCTATACTCTCCAACGGTAAAGACGCTCTTACATAAAAGTAATATGCAAAAACAAAAGTTACATCACTTTTGTAATAGATCCTCCCCTGTTGATGGCCCAAAGTTGGGGAGAAAGTACTAGGGATATATACAACTATGGACAATACATAAATCAATTCCCGCTGAATACAATAAAAGCAATACGGCAATATGAACGGATCCAGAAGAAAATATGTAGACAGAAAATGTCTATTATGTTTAATGAAATTTGTATTAATGAAGAAATGCTGCCTATATATATATATATATATATATATATACATGAACATATCATACACACACACACACACACACATTTGCATTTTGAATTTTTTGTATGCTATTCTCTATATTTTTCTTTTTGCAATATTGTAATAAAAAAAATTCAGTCTGAACATTTTTCTTTTTCTTTTAAATAAAAACTTGATAAAACTCAAACAGATAAAATTCTCTGCAGACAGATTTTATAATTATCAACAAAACTTTTTTGTTTTTTGGCCTGGTGTAAATGGTAACTGGTTGACCAAAGTTTTTTTTGCTTTAATTGAAATGAAAATTGAGACATTTCATTAAAACAATTCCTTTTTTTGCTCTTGGGATATGAAATACTGCAGCAATATTATCAGATTTTAAAGCCCAATCAGACAATCAATCTTTTCTCTCTCTAAAATTGGTTCATTTTATTTTATGAATATTTGCCCAGTCTTTTCTTTATTATTATTTCTAATCACAAAATTCTAAGTTGAATACTTTCCAACTGTTAAAGTAAGTAACATGAAGTAAGAATAAAGAAGTAGCATCGATGAAATTATTTGAACTCTAAAATAAAAGATTTTCATTATTAATATTTGGTTAGTCTTTTCTTCATCTTATTGTTGCTTTTTATCACAACTTTCAGGGCTGAATAACATCCAAAAATTAAAAAAAAATGTTTAGTTGTCATTTGAGAACTTTCTGGCAGCCTCTCATAGTCTAAATAAATTTTGACTAATATTAGTTCATGTTCTATTTTAAAGAACTATTGTCTTTTTTGGTTTTCATTTTGAGTTAATTTTGTAACTCACCATTGAAAAACAATGTTTTATATGTTATAGTCTTTTTTTAAAGGTGAACATCCATTTGTATCAAGCATAATTCACAGTGAAGACATTTGTTAAAAGTCAAGTTATAAGAATCAAATAACACAGACACCAAGGCTTCATTTACTAATGTGATTTCAGAGTAATGCATTTAAAAAACTTACCAATATTGTCAGATTGTAAGTATTTACTGTTTCCCGGTCCAAAATTTCATTTAGCATCAGATCACCCTTGTTGTTGACTTTAAAAGTGTTTCCTATAAAAATAAAGACAGATTTTATTTTAGACAAAAAAAGATTACTTAAATTTCAAGTAAGAAGCAAATACTTGATATCATACAATTGAATGCAAATTATTAGTATGAGATAGGAGTACTTGATACCATATGCAAACAATTGGAAAAGTGTGATTTAAGAAAAGACAAGCTTCCTGGATATGACATTAAACAATCTAATGGTGAGCTCCAGTGGAGCTTAGGGGAATGTGGGGACCTCTTCATTGCCATGACTCCCAGGTTCTCTCTGGCCTGGAGTGGTAGCACCTGATTGAGTACTATCTATGCTTTTAATAGATCTGTTTGACATTTGAACTGCATGTAAACAAATGACTTATGTGAAATTGTCTGAAATAGAACTGTTTGATCATTCAACAGTGTGTAAACAAACGACTGATGTTTAATTGAATTATCAGTGATATATAGCACTACTTGGAACCATTTAACTTTGTTGACTTATGCTTACAAATCATATATATCTAATATAATGTCTATGTGAATCAAGTTAAAGAAAATAAGTCTGAAAAGAAATTCAAAGGAGAGGTCTTAGGAATTAATGATAAACTTTAGATAATTAGTTGGTTATTTGTTTTTTTGTGTTTTTTTAATTAGGAGTTTATTTGTGGGGAATCATGATCATAAAAAAAAATTGTGAAATAGGTTGGGGAAGGGATCAGTTTGTTAGAATATATCTAGTAAAGAAAGAAAAGAAAAACATTTAAAAAGTGTTATAAAAGTCAGTCACAGATAAATGATTTATTCATATAACAGATTTTAGCAATCTTAGCATCCAATTTTATTTCCTTCCTTATTAAGTTGAAAACTTTCACCTCTTCACTAAATAGAAGCACCTTACAGCTTCTCTTTAATATATTCAAATTGCTAGTATTCTTACTAGTGTGCTTTGAGACTATTATCAAGAAAAACTTATGAATTTCTTATTTTTGGTTTTGATGGGATAATGAAAATCTTAGAATGTAGGTGGGTACCATAGTGAATAGTGAATGTCAGAATTATTTGATACCCTTAATTTTTTTATTAATATTGAGTTATTCCATGATATTTTCCTCTGCATGTCTTGGAAAAATATCCCAATAATCTAGATAATTTATGAGGTTAAGCTGAAAAGTTCATAGACTGACCAAGATACTCTCATGGAATGTGACCAAATAAGGTCTATTTTTCAACATGTCTCCCTGATGGTCTGGTCTACACACTTCTTTTTGGATCTCATAGGTAAAAAAGCAGCATGTCATAATATGGAGTTTTAATTCCACCCTCATAATCTAGTTTGTTAAAGGAATATTTTATCAAGCTATAATATTCAGCGATTAAAGAAAAATGGTTATTGTTATTATCAAACTACATTAGTATATCAATGGTCTGTTAACTTGCTATCATATCATGGCAATATATCAATAATACAGGGTGCAGAAGCAAAATTAGGAATATTTTAGTATAAATGATTATTATAAAACAAGATTAATTTCAATCTAAAATCAAACAAAATAAAAAGATAGACACAAAACAGTAAATCTACTCTATATAGCTGCTATTTTTTCAATTATTGTATCAACATGCCTTCAAAATAAATCCTACAGACATTTTATTCCATTTCTTCTCAATAGCAGTCTTAAGCAAACCAATATTTGGATGGGAAGTTACATTTGTTTTGTTTTCTAAAATGCATCATATTGCGCAATCAAGGGGGTTAAGGTCTGGGCTTGATGGAAGTCATAAAGAAACTCCTATTATTTTGGAAATTTTTTTTGGCTTGGATTCGGGATCAAGCAAAACATAGATTCTTTGTTGTTTCTTTTCTTGCTCACTCATATTGGGCCGAATTTTAATGAAAAAGTGCTTGAATAATGGAGCTAATTATGAAAATTTAGATTCATCACATTTTTTAAAAAAATTTGATGAAAAAAGATTCTAAAAATTATTCCATATTTTGCTTCCACACTCTGTAGTAAAGGCATGAATCAAATCCTATTCTATATTTTGCTTCACCTTCCTGTATATTAGTTTTTAAGGATTATTATATTTTTTCTGTCTATCATCAACAACATAATTGAGGGAGGGAGTCTCGGTGGTGTAATGGCTAAAGTGCTGGACTGTGGCATCAAAGAAACTGAGTTTAAACTCCAGTCAAGCTATTACGTTCACTTTTGGACTAATACCCTTTTATTCCTCCAGCTATGAGTTAAACAGGATCACTTCTATTTGTTTACAAGGATAGATTTGGCATTAAATAACCCACAAAGGTTGATATGCCATTAAAACAAAGATACCAAAGTTCAACATCATCAATGTTATTGGACTTGGCATGTAGATTCATCATTTCCTTTTCAGAATAAAAATTCTCTCTCTCTCTCTCTCTATATATATATATATATATATAATGCACACACACACACACACATATATATATATATATATATATATATATATATAAATGCACACCCATATTTTTAATTATCTAAATCTTGGGATCCATTCAAATCCATTCAATCTTATTGGTCTTAAACTAATTCTTGCTCAGATAATATGCAAAGTCTAATTCTTTTTATTTATTGTTTTCAATACTAGCTGTCAGGAAAGTCTTGAAGAGAGGGATTGATAATCTAATAATATTTTTGGTTGCAAATTATTTCTATTGATTTATTTTTATTAGTAGAACATACAAAATGGAGATCATTCTAATTATGTCAGAAAATAATGAAACCCACCATTGCTATTAAAAAAGATATTAAAATTTCTAAATCTTTATGATTTCAAGAATGGTCAGTATAGTCAAAGAACAAAATCATTGGATGAGAATAATTCTTTTAAATAAATACATTCATATTCCTTCCAACAATAAAATTGATTCTGTGTGTCTTTCTGAATATTGTACAGATTCTTTCTGTTGCTACTATTGTTATCACAACATTTTGGCTAATCAATGGTCAGTATAGTCAAAGAACAAAATAATTAGATGAGAATAAGTCTTTTAAATGAATACATTAATATTCTTTTCAGCAATAAATTAGATTTCATATGTCTTTCTGAATACCGTACAGATTATTTCTGTTGATACTGTTGTTATCACAACATTTTAGCTAATCAATTCTACAGCTTTCTTCAGGAAAGAGAGAGATGTCTTTATTTAAAAGAGTGCAAACAATGAATTTATCTCTGAATTTCTGATATTACTATCATACACAGCTGTGCCATCATTTTGATTCTCATAGTCACAGAGTTTTAGCCATTGTATCCACTGGCCTTCCAATGTCCTTGGTATGATACTAAACTCCATATTCTGAAGAGTATGACCCTTTGTTGCTATTACTCCCAAGTCCACTTTGACCTGGTGTGGTAGTACCTGTAAGGGTCCAATTTATGGGTCAAATTGATCAGTTTGAGATAATGTTTAAAATGATTTTGAAATAAATTGGCACTTAAAACACACACACACACACACACACACACACACACATATATATATATATATATATATACATACACACATATTGGCTCTTGAAACAAACAAACACACACGTACACACACACACACACATATATATATATATATATATGTATATATTGGCCCTTAACACACACATTCATATATACATATTGCAACACAATATAAAGTGTTTACCTCTTTAAAATGAGTGTAAAGATACATTTATGACCTAATGGTTATTGTCTGAGCAATTTGAGTTCAAATCCAGCACACAGTTTAAATGTCAAACCGTTCTAAGTAGTAAGTAAAGTTGTCTCCCTTTAGTCAAGGGTGACTAGACGGCTTCCTTTTCAATAGCTACTAAGCCAAGGTGTAGGGAGAGTGCGACTCCTTTCCCTGGATTGCTCCACTTTACCCTTGATACATACCTTATATTGCTGAGTGTTAAGCGAGGAGGTATCAAGTACCATTTTTAAAGTCTTTGGTATGACGCAACCTAGGATTGAACCCAGGTCTCCTGGACCATTGGTGAACACTCTACCCACTAGTCCAATGGACCAAATGGTTATTGTCTTAGCAATCTGAGTTCAAATCCAGTACACAGTTTAAATGTCAAGCAGTTCTATTTGACCCGTAACCCTACCACTCCAGACCAAAGTGGACCTGGGAGTAATGGAAATGAAGAGGTATTCCAGATTCCCTGAAGCTATAGCATTAGTGAAGCCTCACCATCAGATTGTTTAGTGTCATATCCAGGACACTCATTTGAGGAGTTTTACCCCTCTGCAGAGATGCAGTCAGTGTATTCTGCAGCCCCAGCTGTTGGGGCCAAAATGGTCTGGGAGAAGGAAAACTTTGAATTGTACTCTAGTTAAAATTCACCTTGTATCACACCTTGCCCATGGAAGAGGGGTTGGGTGAATATATACATTTATGATAGGGGACCATAAAAGTTAAACAAACTTTGCAAATGAAAATGTCCAATAAAGACAGACATGCTGTAAAACAAACTGATCATATAATTGCTTGCAAATTATTTGTCTGAGATAAAAATACTTGAAACCATATAACAATGCACAAACAAATGATTATAAAATGGGGATTGTTACTTAAACTCATATAATTTTGTATAAATTGTTAGTATTAGATAGGAATACTTGACACTATACAACTTGTTAACAAATGATTATTAGTTGTCTAAATTTCTGAGATGAAGCTTGATGATTTTTATCATTAAGACTATTGTCTTCATCTTTATTGTTATTTCCACAACATTTCAGTCGATATGTCCTCCGGCCTTCTTCAGGAGTGACCAGCAGGACACATGGCGTAACGGTTATAGGCGTTGATTCCCTAAGTTTATAAGGAGACAATCATCTCAAGGTTGCAGGTTCAATCCTGACTACAGGCGAGTAACAATACAGGAATACTTAACACTTGTACCCGGTTATGGCTAACGGAATCAGAACAGACGATCCCCGTGGATTCAATAAAGGACGTAGTTTGAAGTTCTGTGAAGGTTCCTGAGTTCGACAAACACCTGAAGAAGGCCGGAGGACATATCGGCAGAAACATTGGGGAAATAACAATAAAGATGAAGACAATAGTCCGAAAACCCTTAATGATAAAAATGATTATTATTCAGATAGTTACTTGAAATCAAACAATCACATAACAAAAAAAAAAAAGGGAAAGACGAACTTCAGCTTAAAATAAGGCAATAAAGGTTGACATGCCATAAAATCAATCAAGCAAACATACTATGGGACCAAAGGGACAATTTTTTGATTTGAGAAAATCTGTACAGACTGCATCAAAACTTGATACAATTTTAGGATAATTTTCTTCAGTAAAAAAAGTGTGTGGTGAGTGGTTGGAGTAAAGAAAATGTTAATAAGTCTATTAATTAAAAATGTTCGCTTTACTTACCAATGTTACCACCAATAATGCTGAATCTAAGTTTGGAATTTTTTCCTACATCTTCATCTGTAGCATGGATTCGTCCAACTAACGAACCAACGAATGAATCTTCAACATGTGTGAATTTGTACAATGGAAAAGTGCATCTTGGTGCATTGTCATTTGCATCAGTGACATTCACAACAATCTGAAAGGAAAAGAAGAAATAGAAGATTCCTCAGGAACTTGGTAAACTTAATAATTAACATGTTTTGCAATTCAATTCAAAAGTTATTAATTCCATTAATTCTAATACTGTTTGTTGTTTCACAGTTGATCAATAATTTGGCAAACAATTGTGTAGGGAGCATTTATTAAATCATCTGTGAATTGTTTTCAATATTTTTGTATAGGCATCTTATGATACCAGCTTCACACTTTGAGTTTGTTATGTATTCCGCTTGATGAAAGTTAATTGAAGTATTAAACTTTACCACAAAGTATATGCAAAAGAAACAATCGTGAGTCAGTAACATCATACACTATTGTTAATCATGAGGCACTAATCATGCGGTCACTGATTTTAAGTGTTAGGGCTCTAATTTAGTGACAATGTCACTTACTAAGTAAATTACTTTTTTTGTCATTTTGTTGATTTTCTGTTTTTCTTATTTCTTTGAATTTTTGTTTTTTATTGTATTTCTCTCTTTCTCTCTCTATATATATATCATTAAGAAACAAGAAAATCAATAAGTATATATATAAATATATATATGTTTCTTAAGAAAACTTATATAGGCCTGGCCTCTACTAAATGGAAGCAGAGATTTTTAAATCATAAATTTACCTTCTCCTATGAACACCTAAAAAACCATACGGCACTATCAAAACATTTCTGGTTTTTAAAAAACAAAGGTTTAACCCGAGATTGAATGGTCTATTTTGAGAAAATCAAATACTCCAAATAGTTTTAACGGTAGACGCAATTTATGCCTTGAAGAGAAAATTCATATTTTAAAATATAATTACCCCGATAAGTTATTAAATAAGAGAAGCGAATTGATAGCTAGATGTAGACATAAGACTAAATTTAAACTATAAAAATTTAAAAACATAGAAATAAATAGTGAAACCAGGAAAAAAAAACATATGCACATAAAAAATAGGTAGCTAATTAAATGGTATCGAAATTGATATAAGCATTAATATTTCTCTTAAAAGTTAATCATCAAATTTAACATGAAAAGAAAATAAACTAAACGAATAAATAAAAAAGTTAAATTACCGTAATTATAACTGATAGAAGAAATTTGAAAAATTAAAATAAAAACGGAAATTCAATAAAATGAGGTAACTCCTTAATCTCGTCCCCCCTACACCCCACATGTTTATTCTGGTTTTAAATTTAAATTTAAATTTGAATTTGAATTTAATTAATTATCCATTGGGTCTGAAAAAATCCTGTATTAATTTTTTTTCTTCATGTTTTTTGGTTCACACCAGAAACTGAAAATACGGCACCGAAATAAATTTATAATCATGAATTAACCGGTCTTTGGTTTTTTTTCTTAAAGAAATATTGCTCTGTAATAAATTACATTGAGCTCTCTACCAGGAAAATTTAAATGTTCAGCCCTTTGATTATCTTGTCCTGAGGGAATTACTCCAAACTTTTTAACCTGACCGAATATTACCTATATGTTTCTTAATGATATTTTGCTCTGGATAGGGTTCTTTATATACAAGGATCATTGAATAAGTTTCCAGACTTTTTTCGTGTGGGCACTTTTTTTTATTGATAGTACACACATGAAACTCTTGTCCCCTTCAAAGTAATCTCCACCGGTTGCAATGCATTTGTTGTACTGTTCCAACAACTTTTGGAAAGTCCCATGTAAGTCCTCTTGTGTGAGCATGTCAATGACTTTCATCACAGCCTCTTTCATCTCCTCAATTGTCTCATAACGATAGCCTCTGAGCTTAGGGAATAACCAAAAGTCACAGGGAGCAAGGTCTGGACAATAGAGAAGGTGGGGAACTGCCTTGATGCCCATCTTGGTCAAATAGTCTGTGACAAGGATGGAGTTGTGGACTGGTGCATTGTCCTGGTGGAATGCCACTGACCCGATTTGAAGAGTGCTGGCTTCTTCCGATGGAATCTCTTCCTGAACTCCCTTAAAACCTCAACATAGTATTCCTTGTTGACTGTCTGTCCAGTGGGAACCCAGTGCATGTAGATCATGCCAGTGCTGTCAAAAAAAGGGATCATCAAAAGTTTGTGGGTGGATTTGGTCTGTCTGGCCTTCTTGGCTCTGGGAGAGCCAGCATGCTTCCACTGGGAACTCTATCTCTTGGTCTCTGGGTCATAGCAGTAGATTCAGCTTTCATCGCAGGTCACCAGAGCATCAAGAACTGCGGGATCTGCCTTCCTTGAATCTCTTATGCCACTCAAAAACTGATGCTTGATTCATGCAAGATGCTCCAAAAGCAGTCTGAAGCATTCCATGCGTTTCTGTGGCATTTTTTCCAAGTTTAAAACAGAATTTTTTTACAAAATTGTTCTTGTAAAGTGTCCTCACGTCCAGATTGAACTTTTATAATTTACCAGCTGTGACAATCAGGCTTTAGTAGGGTGTATTCCAATTGCTGCTGTAGCTGTTCATTTAAACGTGAAATCATAAAAATTGGTCAGTCATCTCATAAGATGTATAGCAATAACAAGAGTCTACGACAATTTTAAATGCTCATACGAAAAAAGTTTGGAAACTTGAAGGCACCACATATATTATAAGCTTTTCATGAGCACTCCATTTCGATAATTCTGTTTAAGTATATCTGTGTGTGTGTGTGTGTGTGTATATATATATATATACATACATACACACTCAAAATTGGAGCTAGCTCCCCTCACACTCCCCATTTTTAAAATGGAGCTGCTTCAATTCCTTTCAAAAAGTAGCCCTTCTTTTTCAATGCTCCATAGTGAAAATATACCTTCTTTCATAAACATTTTATTTCGCCAATAAATGGTCAAAGTATAGGTATGGGCGTCAAAGGATCTCATCAAAATGGGAGGGGATTTCACTTTAAGTGTAAGACCGTAAGATAATATTTGAAAAAATCTCGCTAATATTTTGAGATTTGCTAAGAAGTTGAGATCTCTAGCTCCTAAAGGAGAAGATATCGGACGAAGCATAAGATTATGCATAATTTTTTGTTGCTTCAAGTATAAAATAGAAATCCCTGAAATATTTTAAAACAATTTAAATGTTCATTAGATTAACAACCCATTTTTCAGGGGAGAAAAATTTGACCGGATATTTGTTCAATCTGTAGCAGAAAGAACTTCGTATTTTTGTTTTCACGTAAATTAATTTGACCGTTATGATCATCGCATATTTTCCCCCTATGAGGATGACATATCCTATTCAGCCCAGATCAATTTCCTGGGCAACATAAAAATGGTGAAAGCCCGCCAAACTCTCTCTTCCTTAGAAGCTTTCAAGCAGGACGGATGGACTTTCTGTCCATTCCCTTCATAGCAGCAGAATCACAACACCATGAGGAAAGCCATCTAATTTATGGACCCTTTGAGTCTACCCTCTTAGACCAAGAGTTCCCAGTTGAACATGATTTAGATGCACTTACAGGAACACCTTTATGTCGCCTCTAACTTTTGCTATGTCTACAGCGACACGCAATTCTGCTCAGACATCCAGCTACCTCATTCCTGGGCAACCTTTTCTGGAGACTTTCATGCCTCTCTCCTACAGCAACCAGGACAACACATTAATGGGTGACTACATCATTCCTGTCCCTAAACAGCCAACATGACTTTTGCTATGTCTATAGCGATGCATATTCAGCTCGGACATTCAAGATTGCCTTGACTCTAGCGATGCACATTCCACTCATGCATTTAGCTGCTATAATTACTTCTCAACTCAATAACTATTTCCTTCCTCCCTTCTTACGAGACTTGCAGCATAAAGGTACCTTTTATTCTGGCTGCCATTAAACCTTCTTGAAAACCTTACGGCATCTTCGTTTATCTCCTTTATTTCCCACAATATAGTGAGGATATAACTTAACAATTTTCCTCGCTAAAAATCTCACGGTTTCAGCTAGATATTTTTGTATAAAATTGCAGGACATTAATTAGATCTCTGAATAATAGTTTATTGGCAATTTGTTGATATTTTTCAGCCATCGTTTATTCAAAAATACACTTTCTATTTCAAATCAAATACCAACATAAATACTCTGTAAATGGTTTTTAAAACAAATCAGATCTATTTATCGAAGTTCATAACCCTTTTTTTCAAATTATTATTAATCAAAAGGTAAATAATTGAAATATATTTACCGTAATCCTTTCTAAAGAAAAAAAACATTCTTTGAAAATTAATTATTTACTATTTATTTTGGAAGGGAATTTAAATTTGTTCTAAGTAAATAAAGTTTTACTTTTAAACATTACATTAGTGATTTTTTTTTTTTTAAAGAAAGAAGCAGCAAATATTTCTCCAAAAGAGGAGAGACAGAATTTAAATATCACAAAAAAATCAGTTGAAATATTTTTAACTTAGAGTTTTGGGTCGAAAAAATATTCTCCTCTATTGCAGTTGGCAGGAGAAACTTGAGAAATAAACTTTGAACAGCAAACAAAAACACAAATCTTCTCTTTTCAAGAGTTGTGGCGATATGTTGTATTGTTTGTCTGGGTGGGAATATTTATAATGGGTAGGGGTTAAGTGGCTTCAAAACGGATTCAGTGTAGCAATTGACTAAAAATTGCTATTTCATTTATTACTATATTCTGTTGTTTTCAAGTAAATAAAATCAAAGTATCTTAGTTAAGTGACTGTATCTTCTTTTCAAATTATTATTTTAATAAAACAGTAGAGATGAACTAAACTGCATCAGTCTAGAGAATTACTGATAGTTTATTTCTTTTTAAAGAAGCAAAAACAATAAAGCCTCAAATCTTTGTAAAAATTTTCTTGATGAAACATTTATTCATTCAAAATTTACAGCAACAAATAACAATTGCAAATTTTATTTGTCTTTGAAAAGCCAAAAAATAATAATCAACCAGCTTACTCTTTTTAGTTGAATACGCCGAGACTTGTAATTTTCGGCAACATTAGTAAAATATACAAAAAAATAAACGTTTGTTACAATTTTTACTAACAAATCGTTGTATTCCTTTTTTCTTTGAATGATTTACCAAATGTCTATTATATGTTTTGAAATATTGGTTAAAATAAAACAAAGAAAATGTATTTACTTTTTTTTTTTATTAGAATGATAATTTGAAAAAATACAAGAACTTAACTTTGATAAATATCGATATTATTTGCTTGAAAACAACAGAGTAGAAATAAATAAAAATACTTATTCAAAAAATATTTCTCAAAAACAAATATATTTCTTTAGTCAAAGAATTTATTTTTAGCAATAAAAATACGAGGCATAAATACGAGAAAAGTTCAAATCTTTAAGAAAATGACTTCAAAGCCTTTCAACAGAGTGACTGATGCCTTTGAAGAGACTTTTTTTCAGACTGTCTCTTGTCTTGTAAGAAAAATAGCCCATCAAAAATGAATCATCTCGCTGACAAATCATGCTTGCTTCTAAACAAAAATCTGAGAAGTTCAAATTTTTCGGCTTTCATGTCTAACCCTAACTCCACTTCTCTCTCTCATATACATTTAACAAAGTAATAAAAACCCAAAGAATTTAGCGCAAACTTTTTTTCTTTTCTTTTTTATTGTTTAATTATTTTTTTTTCTAAATTCAAATAATTTGGGAGCGCAGAGTGCAAAACTACGCATTTTAGCCCCAAATGGAGTTGCTCACACTCCACTCCGGCTAAATATAAAATGAGCCCTCTTCTCCTTTGCGCACTCCAGGAGTATGCTCCTTTTTGAAGGGCTCAGTAAAGCCCTGTATATATATAATATAGTTTACAATGTATATAAATACAGAGTGCTCAGTAGCATTAATAGAGCATGAATATATAAGTTAGGATAGTGTTAACAAAGAGTCGATGTCGCTTGGTCAGTTTTTTGTCTATACAATCATCAGACCAAGTGGTAAGAACATGCTTGGTGTCCCTATATATTTTATTGGTTTAGTTTGTGGGGCATAATAAGATGGCTATTCTAATTTGTGGAGTATTCCAGGAAGAGTTTTTTTTTATATTATTGCTACTATTACTCGAATTGAGTTGTTTTCAGCAGCCTCAGCAAGTGGTTGATCACCAGAGTCTGAGTGATAGCAAGTCTACCTCAGATCTCCAGGACTTTTTGAGTATTCTGACTGATCTCAACCATGCTATAGTCTGGATTGTCTTAATTCTTTTTCTGGTTTCCAAATCTTCCAGTCCCCTTTCCAAGCACACCAACTACAATTAGTATCACTATCAACTTCCTGTTCTACAACTTACTTAGTTCTCTGGCAAGGTCTGAGTATCTATCTATCTTTTTACTCTTTTTCATTTCTTTTCTGTGTTCTGCTGGAATGGTAAAATCCACTTGACAGCAAATTCTTTCTTGTTAATTAACTTTAGGTCTGGTCTTCTTGCTGGGATAAAATAATCTGTTAACATCTCAAAGTCTCCGAGAATTTTATGCATCTCTCTTTAGAACAGATTATGGTTTGTTCATTTGGTAATTTAGTCAAATTTAATTTCTTGCACAATTTCCTGTGGATCCCCTTCCCACCCAGTCATACCTAGTCTTGTACTTCTTTTGTTACAAGTTTGCTGCATTCACTAATATGATTAACCCTTTCATCTTTGTTACTGCATAACCTACACTTGCTATTTTATTCTATTCTTTTTGCTTTAATATAATTGGTCCTTATGGCATTGTTTTTTGCTATTATTAAAAGTGATTCAGTTTGTCTCTTAAGGTTTCCCTTTCATACCCATGTCCAGTTCTTCTTTTCACCAGTTTTTTTCAGGAAATATCGATACAGTTAGTTTTTTTTTCTATTTCTATTTCCTAAGTTTTGTTGTTCTGTTTATTCTTGCATTGTCACTGCTCTTATTTGCCTCTGTAATTAGTCTTTCTTCGATCTTTTTAATGTAGTCCTTGAGAGTGAATCTCCCTGGAAGATGCCTCCCTGAATTTTCACCTCTGCTAAAATTTGTAGCAGCCACAGATCTATTTCCTCTTGCGAATCAATGCCCCCATCAAGCGATTCTGCCACTAATTGACCAATCATCAGGTAGAGCACATTGATTCCTTCTTCCTCTCTAGAACTATTTTTTCTTGTCCTTTTTGGTAGTCAGTGGACAACATTAGATTGCACCTAGCTATCAACCATGACAGACCTCTCTCGCCTTCATGGAAGGACACGCGGCTACCAGCCTTGCAGTCAGTCACACACACACTTCCTACAAACACACTAACTGGCGACACCAAAAGGGACCCTTTCTCACTCTGACTCTTTTACTCTTACTACCATATTCCAACATGTCCAATAATTGATAGTTATAGAAAACCATTTCTAAACTCTAAAAATTTTTCCTTCTGCTGTTAATTCCACTTTCTAGTTTTTGATGGTGTCTGTGATGAAGTTTGTGACTTTGTCAGATATTTTGTCCATTTTTAGATATTCTGTTATCCAAGTTTGCAGGACTGCATCATAGGCATTTTTGTAGTCAATCCATGCTATGGCTACATTTTTCCACTCCATTTTGGTCTTCTTGAGGATGTGCTGATCAATGTATAGTAGGTCACCTATTCTTTGTGTTACTTACTAGTAAGTAATATATTTCTTCTTTAATCTGTGCGGTCAGAATTTTCCATATCATAAGTAGACACATTATTGGTCTATAGTTATTGGAGATGGTTCCTTTTTGGGGATCTTTCTGGATCAAGGTAGTTTCCCCCTGAGTTATCCGTCCAGGTGTACTTGCTTTATCTAGGCATTTAGTTGTTGAGCCAGTCTGTTATGAAGGGACATGAATTTCATTAAACAGGAATCCATATATACCACCATGGCCAGGTGTTTTCCAGTTTAGTACTTTCTTGAGTGTTGCTCTTTGCAAGTCCAGGCATATGTGCTCTTCAGGACCTTTTTCAAGTCTTTGAGATTTTTTTCATGTTATCTATCCATTCAGCCTTTCTGTTATGTTCTTTCTGCTCCTATATTTTACTCCAAAATTGTTTTTTCCTATGCATATAGTCATTGGTTTGTTCTTGTGCATTCTTCACTTACTTGTTGGTAGAATTTTCTTTCATTATTTTAGAAGATCTTATTTTTTTGTATTGTTTGACCCTGTCCTGGTATATTTGAGTCTCCCTTCTTTCACTAATATTTTTTAACTGATTTCTTTGAGTTATATTGTCAGACTTGTCAGCTGTTTTTTTAGTATTTTCATCCCTATATATCTTTGTATGCTTTTCCTTCCAAAGCACTTTTGTTTGTTATCTGTCCTAGTCTAATTTCCCTTCCAGGTTTTGTATTTTTGTTTGGTTTCCCTTGAGAAATACATATTCAGTTAGGAAATTTTTATGATGAGAGAAATTAAAATCTTTTATTACAGGGTGTTCAGGCTAAATTTGATGATTTTGTCTTGTCTCTTTTTTTTTCAGGAACACTTTGATGTATTAGTGAACAATCAATAGCATTAGAGAGAATAAAGATTGAAGTTTTAGTTGAGAAAAAGCTGACATGGAGGACTGGAAACCATTTGAATATTGGAAGAGTTACCCCTATCATTTGGTTTGGGCATCAAAATATTGATATCATGACTGTTGTTTAATGCTTTGAGAACAGTGTAAAAGCTGTAAGATTTTCATTTTTTCAAAATGTTTTTATTTTTAGATAAGATATGGCATTTTCTTTTTCTTTTATGAAAACAGTCAAATTTAGCTCAAACACCCTGGAATTCTGGTTTAAAGCTACGAAATGGTTGAAGGGCAGATTGGGCTCTTTAACCAATGTAAGGCAACTGGTGGTAGAGGAAAAAACTCTAAATCCAAACAAGCTTAAAAATTAACCTTGGGTTACATCCTGCTTGTAGTAGAGGGGTTGGGTAAATGAAAAGCAGTAAATATGGTAATTGTTCAGTTTCTGACCACAAGTGGCTTGCAAGAAAAATGAAGATAATAGATACAAATAATGAGGCTGAGTAACTTACTGCAGCTGATGCAACCGTCTGACCATTTGCATCAACAGCTTCGACTGCAAACTGTTTTGTTGAACTGGACAGTAATTCTCGGTCAAGATCTGCATTTGTTGTGATAACTCCCTGCAAATGGAAAAAAACCCAGATATTTAAGTGTATAACATTGTACAATGTGCATAACTTAAAATGGAACCTGTTTTAAAACTTAAGTATATTTTTTGTTTATCAAAACAATGAATGAGGTAAATTTTATGCAAGGAGTTGGCAATAGGAAAAATTGTTTACAGCTGCACCTTTTTTGAAGAAATAAATAATGATGGGTCCTTTCATGTGCTAGAAAACTGTCAGCATGACCTTCTTTACTGACTGCTGTGCCTGGAACTTTTTCTCTACGGGAGACCCAGGGGGCTTCTAATCTTTTTGACTCAGCCCCATAGTTGCAAAGTTATGTTTTATGGAAAAAAATTCTAAAAAAAAATTATTGTTTTTTTTCAAAAGAATTACTTTTATTCATTGTATGATCCTCATATTCTTTTTTTTCTGTATATCATAATTTTTCAATTAGCTAACACTCTCTATATAAAATATAATGTAACTTGACACACACACACACACATATATATATATATATATATATATATATATATATATATATCTGTCACCCAATCTGGTTCTACTACAGAGTAATAAGTCCAAGTATTTTAAAAATTCAAATGTATCTGAATTTTTTAAGGAGTAATAACTAGGTAGACTACACTACTTAATTTCTCTTTCTCTGTTTTTTTCTCTAACTCTGAGTTTCCTTACTCTGCATCATTTTGTGTTCTTTGAATTATTTTTCTTTTCTTCAAATTGATTATGACATTATTTCTGTTGAAAAGATTTTCTTTATCAAAGACTGAAAAGTAATTTGTGCTTCAATTTAAAATCTTCACTGACAATGCAACAATAAACCAATTGACACTATTGATAATAATGCACAGTTTAATTAAAAATACAACTTTGGAATTGTCTAAAAAGAAAAAAAGAAAAAAAGAATTCCAGAATTCCAAGAGAGAAGATAATGACTTTTGAATTTTTTAGTAAAAAAAAAAAAAATGAATAAAAATATTAGATGATCAAAGTGATTAAACTCTTATTCTTTTACTATATTGAAAATAAAAATCAATTGAAAATATTTTATAAAAGACAGAATAATTTATTTCTTTTGTGCACCAACTCTGCTTATTTGGTCCGATGTGTTTATTATAACAATCATCGTCAAAGGAAACATAATTGGTGACCCGAGTTCAAACCCTGGATGGGGCTGTTTGTATTTGACATTGCACTAAAGCTCTTGGGAAAGACTGAATTCTATCTCTTTACTCCCCATCCAGCTGTTAGTAAATAGTAGGGCAGACTGGGTTCTTTAACTTTGGTATGGCAACCAGTCTAGGAGAAGGAAAACTGAATTCAAACCAGCTGTACTCTGCTTAAAAATTGATCTTGTGTCATATTCTGCTTGTTGTAGCAGAATTGAGTAAATACAAACACTAGTTCAAGCAATTTGTGGAGATCAAAATCATTTTTTTTCATGTTATCGTTAGATATGAACAAAAATAGATATTTGTTTTTTTGGAGAAAACTTGGACGGTCTTGATCTGAAACTTATGTTCAAAATGTAACAATGAAGTTCTTAAGTTTTTCCTGTTTTTTTCACTTCTTTTTATTTTGCTAGAAAAAAAAAAACAATCCTACTTTTCTGTCTAAGAAATAGAAAAATCTACATTCATCTATTATAAAAGAAATTGGCTCATTGATTGGTCAGTTTCTGTGTTCTATTTACTTCACTTTGGCAATTCATTGACTAACACAGATTACACCATCTTAACTTTCAGAAGTATGGAGATCCTAAGAGTAATTATATTTACTGCATTTTCAGTTTTAGGATCATGACTCCTAAATGGTTTATCTTTTGAATTAAATTTAAAAAAGCAGAGTATTTTTTGCCAAAAATGAAATAAAAACTTTGTCCACAATTTTTGCAGATGACAACAAACATGACTTATCACTGTTATTCACACAGGGTTATTTCCCCTTAAAAGATTGATAAAGCAGATGGATTTACATGCCAAAAATATCATCTGATGAAAAATCACAGATCAAAAAAATAAAAATTTATCAAAAATAGTTGCACCAAATATTTTTTCATGATTTTAATCATAGTTATTTATTCAACTTAGTTACACATAAATTACAAAATTTCATTCTCTTACAATAAAAGAATTAAAAAAAAACATTTTTTCAATTTGGAAAACATCTCTAAAAAAAATCTATGCGAATATATACAGGGTGTGGCAGAAATACCACCCACATTTTAAACTGTCACCTGTGTGGTGCAAGTGAACTTAGGGAAGTGGCAATGGTAGCTCCACCTGGATGCTGTTCCAGATAGAAAATCAATACTGGTATGAGTTGAAAATTCTATTCAGAATAGTATCATTTTGACATAGCATAAAATGAACATGAAAAACTCTGTGTGTAGCAATTATAAATTCACCAGTCTCAACAAAAAATTTTAACAGCAAATGCACAGTGTGCACTGGTCCAAGCTATGATCTAATTGATCATATCTGAAAAAGATGATAAGCCATTAGCTAGATGGAGCTACTATTACCACTTGCCTGAGTTCACTTGCACCACACAGGTAATAGTTTACAATAAATGTGGGAGATATTTTTGCTTCAACCTGTGTGTGTATATATATATATATTTTTACTGACTACATTCCAAGTAAAAAATATAAAAAAAATAAGTGAAAATTTTCCTTGAGAAAAGCAATATTTACTTGTCCTATCAACTGAAGCTGAAGAATAGGTTGACTGCACCTCTGCAGAGAGGTAAGATCCTCTAATGAGGCCACCAGTTGGCAATTGGTAGCAACCAGTAATGCTTGAGAATGGGTGCTGATGGTTGAGTGGTCTGTGATCTGGTTGCTAAAGTGGTCGTGTGACTTGCAACACTCCACTTTGACTCTTACTGGGCTAGATAAGCAGTCAGAGAAGCTCAATCCGATCAATTGGTTATGTTAAGCCCTAGCACCTATATGATTAAGTTCCTACTCTCCTTCTATGCTACAATTCTTAAAAAAAAAACCCACCCAAACCTTATTATCTTAAAGGTGCTTGAAGGTGGTGGCTGAGAGTCAGTCACATTGAAAAAAAAAGACTCTGACCACTGTTAGAACTTAAGACACTAAGTAATGGATACTGAAAGCCTGAAATTGACATGGGCTGAAAATCCCACTCCTGACATGAGCATACTGGCATATGTATCACTGTCCTAACTAAGGTGAACGGATAGCCCCCTTGGTAAATTCCTAACAAAAGTGTGACACTGTAGAGGGTAGTGGGGCACAGGATCAGTGAAAAAAAATTAACACATATGCTAGATACAAACAAAAATCAAAATGAAACCTCTCTGATTTCGATTCAGAAAATAAAGCAACAGAATTCCCAAGATTTATTCTAATTGAATTATTGTAGGAAACTTCTTTGGCCAAACTGTCCCCTTTCTTGCCTGAAAGAGTGATCTCCTGCAGGGTGAATTTGTGAACTGTGAAAAAAATTACAAGTAGCCATCTACTGGTAGAGGTGGATAACAAAAAAAAGTACTGAAAATCTAATCAAAATGAAAACTTTCCGGAGGTGTCCTAGTGGTGTAATAGTTAAAGTGATGGACTGCAGAATCATAGTAAGCGAGTTGGCACTTCAGTCTTGCAATTGCATTCACATTCGGGCAAATACCCTTGGGAAAGGTATGAACCACCTTATCCTCCCAGCTATGGGTTAAATAGTACCACTACTGTTCTTCTAGGAGAATGGCTTTGGCATTAAATAACCTACAAAGGTTGATATGCCATTAAACAAAGAAAACAAAACGAAACGAAACGAAAACTTTCCACAACTTAAAATGCAAAACTTACCTGCATGAAAAGTTTAATACATCAAAATGAATTTTCAGAAACAGGGTGTTATCCGTAGCTACAGCAGAGAGAATAAAAACAGCCTTTGGAAATGAAGACATCATAGACTACAAAAGGATAACCATTAGAAGGGGTGGTGAAACTCACATACATACATCTTGATATTTAACAAACTCATAATTCCAAAAGAAATTAAAATTGGATACTGTCTTGAAAAGATAGAATAATACATTCTCATACCCTTGGGGTGCTTTAAATGTTAGAAATAAGGACACCATAAGGAAAGCAGCCAAAAAGATCTATACCAACCACATGGATGAATGCTTAAACTGCTTGAAGAATCATTCAACATTTTCAAAAACTTGCAGAAAAGAAAAAAGGAAATGGAGATAAAGAATAAAAGGAATGTAACATTTCTGGAAGCAAGGAAAATGGTTGAATACTATATGAAAGATAACACTTATACTATTGTAGCACAGAAGGAGAGTCCAATTAGCAGTAAAACCAACAACAAGAACAATCAACTTAATAAATACAGGGCTCTCATTGAAAACCTACTACAACTAGTACCAAACAATTGGTCAAAGTTCCAAGAACAGTTAAAGAAACTATACTCAGATGAAATTTGTCAAAGAGAAATACAAATTAAACAAAAAGAACCCATGACAAACACCCATACTACAACCCAAAAAATATCTACCTAATTCAAATCTCCAATGGAAACAAATACAATAAAATTAAGATCACACAGTTCATTGATCCATCCACCAAATTCCTAAAATAGATAATTCTGGAAAACCCATATCACAAATTCAAAACCAAACACCAAAGCAAACAATAAAACAACAAAAAAAAAAAAATCCCAAACAAACACATTCTAACTAACCCAGTTCAACTTGAACCTTCCTTCCAATCCAAAATAAAAAAATATTCAATAAACCACAGAACAAAAATACTTGGAAATATCAAATTGGTCTTCATCATATTCCAGAGACCCCTCAACATGATGAATAAAATCACCCACAAAGTTATTTAACAAATAAAAACAATGCAACTCCCAAGGATCAACCAAAACCCTAAATAGATTCTAAAATGTAGAAATTATGGACATCCAAACTAACAACATAATTACAAACTTCAATCTAGCAGATATATAAAAAATATAAGATACAACTATAAAACAAAATCAAAGCATATATCTGAAAAGCAAAATTTGTCTAACCTTTCTTTCATGCTCTAACAATTTATTTAAAAAACAAAAATATTTACCTACAAACCATTCACTTACAAATCATATATATAACAAGATTTGGCATTAAATAACCCACAAGGGCTGATATGCCATTAAACACCAACTTAGGAAGCAAGCAATATTTAATTTAATTTTCCTAGTTTTAAACCCCAAAAGTAAGGCTTCTATTTTAAGCATCAAAGTTATTTTGTTTTTATTAAGATGTGCATGCAAGTAAACAGACGTGAAATGAGAAATTGTTTTGTGAAGACGATAATGAAAATAAATATATAAATACACTCATATACATAAATATTTTACACTAAACTCCATCTGATAGTAAAGCTTCAGTTCTTTTGGGGGAATGTAGAGTTCATTGCCATCACTCTCATGTCCACTTTGACCAATCTATGGGTCAAATAGAAATATTTGTTCATTTATGATACTTAAAACCATTTAACTGTGAGCAAACAAATGACTGATATTAAATTGAATTATTAGTGTTAAATAGCAATACTTGGAACCATTTAACTGTATGCAAACAAATGAATAATGTTAAATAGCAATAATTGAAATCATTTAATTGTGTGCCAAAAAATAATTAGATAGGAATACTTGGTAAATAGAATTACTTATGTTAAATAGCAATACTTGAACTCATTTTACTGTGTGCAAATAAATGAGCTCTGGCTTGTTTAAAAATGTTACCTATAAACTATTTGTTTGCAGATTATATATATATATATATATATATATATATAGCAATAGTCTTTATTTTCATTTAGCATCATTCAGGTATACAATTAGTAATCAATCAGGGTCAAGTTTTTTTTCTTGAGAGTCCAAATTAAAACTTTAAAAATAGTGTCACAATAAAATAT
Source organism: Sepioteuthis lessoniana (assembly GCA_963585895.1). Lineage (NCBI taxonomy): Eukaryota > Metazoa > Mollusca > Cephalopoda > Myopsida > Loliginidae > Sepioteuthis > Sepioteuthis lessoniana. The sequence goes on from OY757934.1 coordinate 6,676,020, forward strand.
GGGTACTACAGTTAGTAATAAAATAATATGGAAAGTTCACTACAATTAAATTTTATTATTTTTAAAGAAATGCAGAGTTTCTTAATCTAAGAGAAAAGCCCATTTTAATCAGAATGGGTAATATCTTTTTGAAAAAAATCAAAATCAAATAATCATCATGAAATTTCTTAATTTTAAACAACTTTGTGTGCTATGACTAATGTTTTACAGAATTTGAATATGAGGATATGGTTTCCTTTTTATTAAAAAATCTTTTTGAAATATCAAAAGGAAGTTATTTGAAAATTAGAACTTTGAAATATAACTTTTTGTTCTCCAAAATAATGACAGGCAGTCATGATAATAAAGATAATTTTTTTGTGGCTTTTTTAAAAGTTAGAATAAACACATTGAAAAGTATTTAGTTGTATCTAATTTCTTTATTTGAAAAAAAAAAAAAAAAAAAAAAAAAAAAAAAAGAAAGAAGTCATCAGAAAATGTCTCTATGACTGTATTTCTTTCTTTCCAACAAATAATATATCCTGATGTGCATCTCAATTTACTGTACTGTTTGTTTGTGTCATAAAAGTATTTAAATATTCAAAATGTAAAGAAAACATCAAATAAATAATCAAGCCCCATCTCCCCCCCCCCAAAAAAAAAAGAAAAAGAAAAATGAACATTCGAAAGTACATCATGTGTTATTTGATTTTTTATATGATTTTATTTTTTATTCACTGGAAAAATTGTTTGAAGAGAAGCAATATCTAACTTTGGTTTCTTTGTGTCTCTTAGGAGATTCTATATTGCCGATTTGTGTATGTTGTATTTCAGAACCACAAAGCAATTACCTGTTCCACAAACCATAAGAAAAAACATTCAGAAAAAAAAATCTGTTATAGTAGTATAAAAAAAAGATATAAAACCTTTCCTTATTTTTTTACACACACACACACACACACACATATACATATAAACACACGCACACTCATGTGTGTGAGGGGGTGAGTATATATATATGTATGTACGTATGTATGCAGGTGAATAAATTTATATATGATCAATGTTTACGTGAATCAATAACTCATCTCTGATTGATGATCTCCAAAATAATTCCTATCTCAATACCAACCTTTTTGTACCACAACCATTTTTTTTTTTTTTTTCCTTTTGTTATAATTGCTAGCTAGTGTACCCATTCTTCACTATGACATTTTTGTTAGATAAGATTTCAATTTACAATCATACAAAAAAAAAAAATCAACCTTGATTTCTGTTTCAGTCTTTTCTATATAAATACACCCAGTCCAACCCCAAAAGAACCATACAGATTTTAATGGCATGTCAACCCATCTAGGGTTATTGTTTGCCAAGAGGTTAGAGAATTATTCTTTGTTTATATTTTTGTGTAATTCTTTCTTAAGTGATTTTTGTACATAGCCTAATTGAATACAAATAATTTTTAAACAGACATTTGACCCATGGAAGGGATGACAACAGGGGTCAATTCAATTCTGGGTCAAAGTGAACCTGAGAATAATGACAATGAAAGGAGTACTCCACACTTTCTAGACCTGCAAAACTTGAGCCTTACCATCAGATGTAGTTTACTGTCATACCCAGGACCCCCCTTTATTTTTTTGGGGGGGAGGTTTTACACCTCTGCAGGAGATACAGTCAGCATAGTCTAAGCTCCACACACAGGAGTAAAAAAAAAAAAAACAGTGCAAAGTTATATGAAAATGAAGACTATTCCCATATTTTTATGTGTAAATGTGTGGCTGCTTATATTTTCTTTTTTCAATATAGTTGTCACAAAATTTGTTCCGAATTTCTCATTTTAGAAATATATTCTTTTTTAGTGGCTTTCTTATAAAAGTTGTACATAAAACTATTACTGGCATATATTAAAATAAAACAATAAAACTACAAATGAATAATACAGGACAGTTGTTTATTAGAACTTACTTTTTAAAATCATAATGCAAATGAGATATTCCATGACTTCAATAAATGCCATTTGTTAGTACATATATGTGGATTAAGTGCATGACCAATTTAAAATGCTGTTGGTTGTTTTGAAGTTAGTATGAGTGGAAACATGTACAGAAATTCATTTTTATTCATATCAATTATTCTATTTTATCTATCTTTTTGTGAGATGCCCAGTTGGCAGGGCCTCGGATACACTGACTGCATCTCCTGCTGAGGGGTAAGATCACTCCTCTCAAAGAGTGTCCCGAGTATAGCACTTAACTGTGACCAATGGTCAGGCTCTGGTCATGGAGAGAGTGGAGTCATTCCTTTGTTACCATTACTCTCTAGCTCACTCTGACCCAGGATTGGGTCCTATCAATGGCTCAAAAATATCAGTTGATAATTATTAGTATTAGATCAGAATACTTGATACCATATAACTGTGTGAAAATTATTTGCATAGTTACTTGAAGGTATATAATAATTAGAAATTCTATAAATTATTTTGAATGTTTCAATTAAATCACCTCTTATTCTATATAATCATATAACTGATATTTTTATGAAGAATAATTAGTTGAGACAATAATTGTTTACAAACAATTACTATCATTAGTTACTTGAAATCATATAATTGCTTGCAAAAAAAGAAGACCAACTTTGACATTAAATAATCATTATAAAATTCTGAGTGCCTTTTCATTTATCTATGTATTCCCATGGAAATCCAATTTAAAATGGTTTAGTTTGATTTTAAGGAATATCAACCATTGTTGGTTATTAAGTGCCAAATCATGTTTTTATATATATATTAAATACATAATTTGTAAACACATTTTGTAGATACACACAGTTTAATGATCAACCAGTTCTATTTCTAACAATTCAATTTAGCATAACACATCACTCACTAAGTCCTGGGCCTAACTAATAAAACAACAACTTTTTGGCAAAATTCAACTTTATTCATCAACATAGTCTCCTTCTAGGGTGATATACTGATTCCAATGCTTCTCTAACAATTCAATGCCTTTGTAGAACGATTTGTCTTTGGCCTCAAAATATGTCTCAGTTTCTTATATCATTTCTTCATTGAAGCCAAATCTCTTTCCCTGGAGTATTCTTTTGAGGTCTGCAAACAGCCAGTCATCACTGGAGGCCAGATCTGAAGAATAGGGTGGGTGTGGAAGCAATTTAAAGTGCAATTCATATAGTTTTGCCATTGTTGCAATCGACTTGTGACACAGTGAATTGTCTTAGTGAAAGAGCAGTTTTTCTTCTTCATTTTTGGCAATTTCTTTCTTCAAACACACCAATAATGCTATATAATATTCACTATTGATGGTTCTTCCTTTCTCAAGGTAATCAATGAACAAAATACCTTGCACATCCCTAAATACAGAGGCTAAGAACTTGCCTGCTGATATTTGCGTCTTTGGTCACTTTAGACAGCTTTCACCTGCTGATGTTCTCTCAGGTGACTGCTGATTTGACTCTGGAGTGAAGTGATGGATCCATATTTCATCCATTGTCACATATTTCCACAAAAACGCCTTTTTGTTGCATTGAAACAATTGCAAACAATGCTCTGAATCATCAATGTGTTGTTGTTGTTTTTGATCGAAATGCTGCATCCACTTTCAACACAACTTTCTCATTGACAAATGTTCATGCAAAATGGTGAATAAACTGCCTTCTGATATTTTCAACTCATCTCCTACCTCACACAACTTCAATTTACGATTAGCTAATACAAGTTTTTTTGGGTTTTCCGGTACAACTGCCGAATTTGGGTGACCTAAGCATTCAGCATCATTTGTGTCAGTACGAGCACATTTAAAGTCAGCATGCCACCTCTTAAATGTTGTTTTCAATGGAGCAGAGTCTGAATAACACTTATCAAGCCATTGCTTTGCTTGAACAGTATTTTTTCTCATCAGAAAGCAATGCTTTATCAACACATGATATTCAGATTTTTCTAATGTTTTGAAAATTTGCAACAGTCGCTTCACTTAAATAACTGTAATTTGTAAACTAATAACCCGATTGGGCTCAAATTTTGACATGTGTCATTTGAAGGTTAGTACTTTATAAAAATCATATGGATTTTTATTAGTGGCATCATCTACATGTCAGGCCTGGGGTTTATTGAGTGATGTGTTAAGTTAAAGTTAAATGGTTCCAAGTATTGCTATGTATCATTTACAATTCAATTAAATACAAGTCATTTGTTTAAACACAGTTAAATGATCAAATGGTTCTATTTCTAACAATTCAATTTAGTATAAGTCATTTGTTTATACTCAGCTTAAATGTAAAATAGTTCTATAGGACCCTATCAAGTGCTACCACTCCAAGCCAGAGTGGACCTGGGAGTGATGGTAGTAAAGGGGTAGTCAGAATTCCCCAAGTTCTAGCATTACTGGAGCCTTCCTATCAGATTATTTAGTGTCTTATCCAGAACACTTGTGGTGGGGGATCTTATCCTTCTGCAGAGATGCAATCAGCATTATTCTACAGACTTAGCTGACTGGGCTTTCAACTTTTAAGAATAATTTGAGGAAATATTTTTTAATCAATATTCCACAGCTTTATTTAATTTAATAAATTCTCAAAGTATTATTCAGATGTTAAAAAATATCTATATGTCTATATCGAGAAAAGAGATCAAAGTTTATGCAAAAGATGTAAAAATATATGCTGAAACAGGAAACAAAATACAATAAAAGTAAAATATTGTTTTATTGGATACTGGGCAAGTTTCAATATGAAAAAAATTTTGTATAGCATTTTTTAGAAGTTTACCATTTAGTTAAAAATCAGCAGCAGACCTCCCCCCACCCTGCAAAAAAAAAAAAACCCCAACAAAAAACAACAAATCAAACTCTTTGTGGTGTAATATTTAGTAAGATAGCCTGACAGATCAAGTACTACTGTGTACTGAGTTTGAGTTTTACTAGGTGACTGTTACTTGCAGCCTTGTGCCAAATTTAAGCTTAGTTTAAAAAATAGTTTAATTAAAAAGCAGCTGGAGCAGATATTTCATTATCAATAGTCATACTTCTCTTCTAAACAACTAATTCCATCTGCTCTGACATACTGAGATTGAATCTAAGATCACTTTTTTTTAACTATGTCATGAGATAATAATACTCTCTTCACCATCTTATTATTCTCCTCAATTGCTTTTAAATAGAAAAACTCAGAAAATGGTCTCTGTGTGAAGAAGTTCGATGAAATAAAACTAATGAAATATTGCATCTGAATTGTAGTTAAGTGTTTGATTTATCCAACTTTTCTCTACACACACACACACACACACACACACACACACACACACACACACACATCATTTCATTAAAAATCACTAACTAAGATTCGTTCTAACCATTTTTCAATTATATTTTCTTTCTCAACAAAAGCAACTGAAGCAGCTTGTAGAATGTAACTTCATGAAATTACTGAAGCACCCCATATATATATATATATATTTATGGGGTGATGAAGGTTTAACGTTTTCACATTAAAAAATGGGAAACATTTAACATTGGCAAATATTTCAAACTATCGATAAAGTCATTCTCTGAAGACCATTTAATTTATATATATATATATATATATATATATATATATATATATATATATATATATAGTAAACACATGGGAGTAAACAATTTTTTAAAAAGTGTTTGATAAATCAAAAGTGCTCAAATGTTGTCTTGCAGAACAGTATAAAAACTAAAAGTAATTAAAATCTCACCTTCTTACTTTTGTCTCATGACTAATACTTTTGAAAGTCTTCAATGAAATGAAAAAAAATAGTTTAATCTGAAAATTTATATATATATATATATATATATATATATATGTATATATAAATATAAATGTATAAAGTTTCGTTAAAAATAATACTTTTAGGATAAGAAATAAAGATTTTTGAGGGTGGCCAAATACTTTTGACTGGTAGTGTATATATAAACCAGGTTTTATTAAAATTCACTGACAAGGTTCTTTAAAACAATTTTTCATTGATTTTTTCTTGTCTTACAAGATTTCTTAAATTTGGTTCAATTTTATGAAAAAATTGTTGAAAATTTTCTCCTCAAGAGCTTTTCACCATTATAGGTAATTTTGAAGGGTATTTTATTTCTCTAAAGTCCAGTGAAACTCATCTAAGATGGTTTCTCTGTTGGGAGATTTTGAATATTTTTAGTTTTTTATTTTGCTATATCAGAATTTCAATTTAGATTGTCACATGTTCAAGCAATGGAGCTGATATAACTTGTGAGCAGGAATCTAGTACGTTAGTTCCCAAGCTGAATGTTATTTTATTTGGTATGGATATTTGCATTTTTACAATTATACTGTCTAATATTTGCAAAATCTTAAAAAAGTTTGTATTATATATTTGTATTATTGTTGAGTATTTCTATGCTATTTGGGATATAGTGACTTTTTCTGGTGCATAAAACAATTTATATATATATATAAGCTATTACCTTTTTAGCACCTTATACATAGATTAAGATTTACATTGGTATGATGGTTAGAGTGTTCACCAATAGCCCAGGAGACTGGGTTCAATCCCAGGTTGAGTCATACCAAAGACTTAAAAAATGGTACTTGATGCCTCCTTGCTTAACACCCAGCATTATAAGGTACAGATCATGGCTAAAGTGGGGCAATCCAGAGAAAGGAGTAGCGCCCTCTCTTACACTTTGGTGTAGTAGCTATTTAAAAGGGAGCCTTCAGGTAATTCTCTACTCTGGTCGCCAACTTTACTGATATATCTATCTATCTATATGTGTGTGTGCATGTATAGATATTCACACAAACATACACATATATATATGCATACACATAAACACATATTTACACATGAATATATATATAAACACATATATATACTCACACACACACACACACATATATATATATATATATATATATATATATATATATATATATATATATATACTCACACACATACATGTTTGATTAAATAACACAGACACTTTGCATCTGCCTATTTTATCTTTGATCTGTTCAAGTCTTTTTATGTGTTGTTTTACTTCTTGATAAAATGAATTCAGGAAGGTGCCATATTTTTTCAAAGTTCTTTTGGACCCACAACTGGAACCATCTTCAGGGGAATGAATTATGAAATGACAGACACAATGACGAATCATATACATTTATATAAAGAGTGGGAGGATGAACAAGTGGGAGAGGAATTTAATGTCTTGAACAATAAAATAAAACTCATCATATATTATCCCAAACTCAATACAACTAACCTTGTCATCTATAATAACTTCTCTCCCTTGACTAGTTACCTAAGTACAATCAATGTAGAGTAGCAATTTAAATGTCCAATACTTCTCCAATAAACTAAGTACCTACATTGGCCTGCCTACAACAACTTTTTTGAGATGTTTAACACTTCACCCAACACTAGATCCACCTTTCAACTCCTCAAAACACATTTGTGCAGCTCCACAAAATATAGAAAAATTCTAACTGAAAATACCTCCATACTATACAAAGAAAAAAACAAACAAAAACTCCAAATACTTGACATTCAATATATGTATGAAGATTAACAAACCATCCTTAAACAACTTTAACTTTGAATATAGCATCCACATTCTAAAATGCCTTTAATACTTATATATATATATACACACACACTCTCATACACATATATATATGATATGAGAAATATAACTAGTCTAAAAGTGACTGTAATATCATGGCTGGAATTTGACCTTGCTAACTATAATGTTTCAGTCCAGCACATTACCCACTACACCATGGAGACTTCCTCCAAACGTTTTTTTTATCACCATATAATTGTCCCCCAAAATTATATTTGAAATTTTATGAATAACCTGCAAGTAGCACTGAGAAAAATAATGCAGCAAATGAAATTAGATTAACTCCATTACAAGTTGAATGATATTTTTGTCATCAATGGTACACAGGCTGAACAACATTTGTGATTTTTAGTGATAATTCAATGTAAGACATTTTTCTGTTAGCTGATTATGGACCTGTTCAATATTAATGTTTAGAAATATCACTAGGAGGCTTCACTGCATGCATTGCTGAGGTATTATTCTGGAATTCCGGTGATTTGCATGTTATTATATCATATAATATAGACAATTGCTAATCAAATTATCATGCTTTTTTGTTTTTTCTTATAAATGAATAATCAAAATAATTAACTAGTTTGAATATATCCTCTTTTTTGTAAATTTTCTGAAAATAATTTGCCTACTTTACAACGATTAAAAAATTATCCGCCTGTGAAAGGGTAAAAGAACATAAAAAACCATAGCCAATTATGTACTGACCGTAGATGAATTAACAGCAAACCAGTCAACAGGAAACATCATATGATAAGTGAGGTTGGCCACATCAACATCTAACTGACGTGTGCGAGCCATCTTCAACCGGAATACACGTCCTCCAGGACGGATGTCTTCTGGAACTTTTAATTGGTAAATGGGATGCCGAAATTCTAAGGGCTCAGTGTCTGATGCAAAGATCTGTAAAAGACAGGAAGCAAAAATCCTTACAGGTTTCTACAAGACGACATTTAAGAAGTCTCCTTTAAAAGACCCCAAAATTAAAAATGCTTACTGTTCGTATATATATTCTACTTAACATTTTGAAAGGATTTATCAACATGTACATAAAATGCAATCTGGTCTTATGACAGATAAGGAGGGGCATATGGTATAATGGTTTTTATAAGAAATGGATACAGTGACTTTAGTTTAGGCTGTTTGCATTTTACTTCAAAGGCATGAATATTTTTTTTCTCCCTAGCTATGGGTAAATAATAGAGCAGATTGGTTGATTGATTGATTTTAATGGCATTTCCACCCATCTAGGGTTATTTGATGCCTAGAGTTTAGGGAATCACATAACATAGAATTCTAGTGACAAAGAATTTTATGTTATGGACTTTTCTAGAATTTGATATTATGTTACATTTGAGATGTAACATTTCATGATTGTTTGGTTTGGTTTACTTGGGTTTTATGGTATATCAATCATTGTTGGTTATTAAATGCCAAATCCTCTTTATACATCTATATCAAATATATAGGATTTGTAAACATCTTGTAAATAAAATTCTTAAATAAACCTGAACTTTTTTAGGCACACAGTTAAATGGTTTCAAGTATTGCAATATAACAGTCACAATTTAAGATCAGTCATTTGTTTGCACACTGTCTATTCTATTTGAATGATAGATAGGACCCTAACAGGTGCTACCACTCTGGATCAAAGTGGACCTGAGAGAAATGGGAATGAAGAAGTACTTTGCGTTCCACAAATCTCCAAGGTGGGAGTGTAATCATCAGATGGTTTAATGTCATATACAGGACTCTCGTCTCACCCCTCTGCAGTGGTGAATAAAATATTATTAGTTTTAAGAAACAGAAATTATTTTAAATGGACAGATGTATGTATTTACGTAACCCCTCCATGATGAGCAGGATGTGACATAAGGTCAATTTTTAAGCAGAGTGCAGGTTAATTCAAAGCTTTTCTTCACTAAGGCTAGATGACTTACCAAGGCTAAAGAACACGGTTTGCCCTACTATTTATTGGAGAGAGAAGTAATGGATTCATAACATTCCCAAGGGCATTAGCATGAAGTGAAATGCAATGAGCTTTTTCCAGGATTTGAACTTGGGCTGCTGATTCCATTTTCTACAATGATGACTGTTATACTAAGTGTGTTTTCTGATATGTGTATACAAAAAATATTGTTTTGAAAGACATCTTAAATTGTGATTGGCTCTGTAGATAAATAAACTTTTAAGATAAGATATTATTTATCTAAATTTTTTAGATGACTCTTCAAAGACGAAGACAATAGTCTGAATACTCTAAATGAGAAAAATAAGATATGTTTAATTATATGCATGTGTTAAAAATTAGTTTAATTTATTATAGTAGGGTAATTTAAAAGTTTTGCAATATGCTAGTTTATTATTATTATAGTAGGGTAATTTAAAAGTTTTGTCTATATGCTAGTTTGTGGTGTACATATGCTAGTTTGTGGTGTACATATGCTAGTTTGTGGTGTGGTGTATTATTATTATAGTAGGGTAATTTAAAAGTTTTGTCTATATGCTAGTTTGTGGTGTACATATCACATAACCAAAGCAGTTCAAGCTGTGGTTGGTAGTATGGTGGTTGTTAGGGCATTGACACATTGTGTATTGCTTCATTCCATTTATGGTTTAAAAGTCACATGGATGAATGTGCAGGGTTAGTCTAATTTGGGAACTTATGCTCTAAGAGTTCTAACTTAGTGATAATGCCACAGAAGCAGCCAAAAACATTTGTTGTATGAAAGGTGAAAGTGCAGTTGATTCCAGTACAGTAACCAGATGGTTGAAGATATTTTGCTCAGATTGCAAGAATCTCAAAAATCAGGTAAGGTCATATAGTCCTAGAAGTGTGGATTTTGAGGCTGTGTTCCAAATGTCACGTGGTCTACTACTGAGAGAAGAGAAATAAGGAATTTCTACTACCCTCTGTGTTTGACTTAGCAGACCACCAAAATCAGGTAAGGTCATATAGTCCTAGAAGTGTGGATTTTGAGGCTGTGTTCCAAATGTCACGTGGTCTACTACTGAGAGAAGAGAAATAAGGAATTTCTACTACCCTCTGTGTTTGACTTAGCAGACCACCAAAATCAGGTAAGGTCATATAGTCCTAGAAGTGTGGATTTTGAGGCTGTGTTCCAAATGTCACGTGGTCTACTACTGAGAGAAGAGAAATAAGGAATTTCTACTACCCTCCGTGTTTGAATTAGCAGACCGCCAAAGATTGACCGCTAAAAGAAAAATAAAGAATGTAGGTCAACTTCGGCTGGCCATTGAAGGAAGAAAAAAATATGAGTCAAGCTATCTGTACCCCGTAACCTCACTCGGGTGAAAGAGATAGTAGTCTGAACGGATCGCCAACAGAATGAAAGCCAACAGATGTTTGCACTCTGTGACCAGGGAAAGGAAGAAAAAAGGCTAAATGATTGGCTAGAATCCTAAAACAGAAATAGCCCCCTTTTTCGTCAGTGGAAATAGGGAATAAGAAAATCAGTTTTGAAGAGAGATGTTGTCGTGAACAGATGGGGCAAATCTCGTGCCAAACTCTGGGTGAAGAAGCGAAATAGAGCTCTGGACAAGAATAGCAGACGCCTCAAGCCGAGCTATGTAAAATTCCGCTAGCCTGTAAAAGAGAAAATACTCTCCGAAGGAACCCGTCAAAAGATAAGTAAACATTAAGACTGATTCTCCCTACACCCTTCTTAAGCATTGCAATTACTCTCTCTCTCAATTTAAAGAAAGACTAAAGAAAAGGAAAAAAGGAAGAAAGACATTTATAGTTATGTATTATCCGCTGATAATATAGTCGACACGTTGAATATGTGTGTCTGCGTGTGTATTAAAAAGATTGTTATATTTTAATGTCCCCACGTGTTGAAGTTTGTTCATTGTGTTGTCTCCTGTCAAGTTGTCTGTTTCATGTTTGTTTTTAGCTTCTTTCACCTTATGTTATTCTTGCCTAAATTGTCCTATTCTTTCCTTTAAAAATATTATACGGGAAACCGAAGTTGTCGACTACTATAGTTAATATCATTATAACAAAACCTAGAGGTTCATATCTTCCATTAATCCTAGGGGTAGGAAGAGCGAGTGGCCTGGTGGGTGTGTGTGTCAACGTGAAGTTTGGAAACCCCTTGCCAGCGGAGGTCAGTCTAGCCTCAAATTAACCCCAACATAATATACCAGTTCCTATATGCCCGAGAAAGGACTCTGAACAAGGACTTATTCTAAAAGGGATCAAGTGCCAGACTGCCCCGTCTTCACACGTGCGAAAAATAAATTCCCGTCTTGGGATTTTAATCATTTTGCCGTCACACAAACCATAGAAAAAAATCTGGTGAGTGACACTTGGAGAGTATCCGTATTTCATAGTCCAGTATGGTTTGTCACTTTCACAACTTTGGTAAATGCATCCAGAGCTGACAAATTGTACCACATGTTACTAAAATATTGCAAAACCTTTGACTCACTCAAGAAATTGTTTTCATTTTTAGCAAGGGGACAATCATTATCTTTACTGAATTTTACTTTTAGTTCAAAGTATTCAATAAATATTGAGTATAATTAAATTTTTGATATTTTTTAAGATAGTATGAATCAACTGGTAATATTTCTGCTCAAAAGACAATGACTTTTACTAAGATGTAAAATTTACCCACAGGATTAAAAATGCATTGTACAGTATGGTGACAATAATAGAAACATAAGGTAAATAGATAAAACATTTTCAAACACTGTCTCCAAATGGCTTTAACATCAAACTGAACCATCCTCAAAACACCACTCTGAAAAAAAAATAGGCAGATAGGCAACCATATAAACATTTGAACAAATAAATGTTAAAGTCAAATATTAAAAAAAAAAAAAAGTGACAGCTAGTTTGTAACAAACCCTTGGCCATACCTCTGGGATTGCCTTCTGAAATGTTGTGTTTGATGATAATGATGGTCCAACTCCTTTGTTTTTGTTGTGGACTCATGCTGTGAATTTAGAAACCTCTATTGCTGGGAAGAATTAACAATTTACCCTATGTACATTCAAGGTGAGGTTCTCAGCGCATGGGTAGAAAAATATACATACAGCCATCTTTGACATTTATGCAGTTTGGTGTTTGAAAACCAAGTGATTTACTGTTCAAACTATTTTTCTAAAGAATCATTTTGGTCATATGATTGAAACTATCCAATCAGAACCATGATCCCTGATTGAGTTCAGTTCAATAGCTACCCAATCTTAAATGAAATATCTATGCCAAATAAAAGATTAAACCAATTTATTATTTAGCATCTGGACAACACGATTGTCAGGTAGATATTCATCTGACAATCATGTCGGTCAAATGTGTGAAAATCAGAGCAATGAACAATTATATAGTAAGTTTTTTAAAACATTTTAAACCTTCTCTGTTTTAATAAAAGCATTAAGCTCTTTTTAAAAATGTTCTCATATTTTTGGGTAAACTTTTACCCCAACACACACACACACACACACACACATACATATATATATATACATTTGAGTGAACATAATAGACATTTTTTGTCTCTATATTTTTTTGTTAATCCTTTTGAATTACCGTAGTGATCTTATGATATTTGGTGGGAATTGGTTGATAAACCTTCCATAATTAGTTGTTTCCCAAGTACTTTCTGCCCAACATTGGGCTATCATCAGTGGAAGATGTATTACAAAAGTGATGTAACTTTTGTATGTACATTAATACTTTGTAAGCATTTAATTTTTGAATTTATTTCTATGAATAGCATCAGTAGCTAAAGACATTTAAGTACATTAGCACTAGTTTCAAAATTAATTCTATTAAGTTTGGGTTGTCTGTTCCTGATATGTAGTGCCTTGAGAATCTGTAGTTTCTGCTTGTTATTTTGTGGTTCTAATATTGTTGTGTTTTTGGTAAGAATTTTCTGTGATTCCGTTGTTATATATATATATATATATATACACACACACACACACTCACACTGATTGACTGATTCATCCCTATTAAGTTTGACAATAGATATAATATTTTTTCACTGCTTCTAACTGGGTAGATGAATTAGTTATTAGAGAATAGTTTTCCTTCCTGACAATTATCATGGCATACAAATTATATCTTTTTATTAAGACATCTCTTGGTAGTGGAGAGCGAAGGGAGAGGTGTTTTCATGACTTCGTAAGGTCTTCATAGTCAATGAACACAATCTTGGCTAAATGGTTAACACCATGTAATCATGACATATACTTTAGTCACGTGACTAGTTCACATGTACCTGTTGTTACTAAGTGGTCACTCATTTCATGGCTGCTTAACTGTGGTGATTGAAGAAGAAACACTGCTTTTAATGTGATATGACTGTAAATCAAATAACTGTGAGGGCGAGTCAAAACATTTGCAATATTTTGGTATGTGCTAGTTTATGGTGCACATATCATAGGACCAAGGCAATTCAAGCAGTGAAAGATACCCACTTTGGTTGTTAGTATATATTTTCCAACCCATTCGCTTGGGTAGGAACAGGTTTGAATTCAGAGTTTTCCTTCTCTTAGACTAGTTGCCTTACCAAGGCTGAAGAACCTAGTGTTATGGTGAGATATGTAATCACCACCGGAACAATTTAAATAAGGGACCATGTCACCGGTCACCGGACAGAGAAACACGGAGAGACACCCAGGACAGAACACATTAAGAACTACACATTCTCTCTCTGTAAATATTACAATAAACATCTTCTTTATTTATTCAAACCTATAGTACATATTATTTCCTTTATTTCCTTTCACGGAATACTATCTCTTGATTATCCTTATATTATTGCCACCTCAGGATATATCACGTAGTCTGTCCTACTATTTAGCCATAGCTGGAGGGAGAATAATTGGATTCATACCCTTCCCAAGGGTATTAGTGCTATGTGAAATGCAATCAGTCTCGTCCAGGATTTGAACTAGTGTCGCCGTGTCCGTTTCCTACGACGATAACCAATACACCACGGGCACTTCCAACTTTGGTTGGTAGTATGGTGTTAGTTGGTTCTCTGTCACATTGTGCATTGATTCACTATGTCAATGATTTAAAAGCCACACAGATAAACATGCAATGTAGTCTAAATCAGCAACTTATGCTTTTTGAATGCGATGGAAGCAACTTATGATTTTTGAATGCGATGGAAGCAATGAAAAAAATTTGTTGTATAAAAGGTTAAGGAGTAATTGATACCAAATAGTTGAAGAAATTTTGCTCAGATTGCAAGAATCTCAAAAATCAGGTAAGGTCAGGTAGGCCTAAAACCATGGATTCCAATGCCATGCTCCTAGCCATACAGACAAATCCGGTGAGTAGTACTCGGAGAGTATCAGGTGAGCTTGGCTTTTCACAGTCTAATGTGATCGTCACCTTTATGGCTTCTGCAAATACATCTGGAGCTGTTGAAGATTTCAAAACTTTTGATTTACCCTAGCAAATCTGTTCATTAACTCATAATATCATGTCCTGCTGCTATGCAGAATTTATATCCCGCTTCACACCACTTATATACCACACCTTTGTTACTGTCTTGGTCGAAAATGCTCTGTTAGGGGCAACGTATATTGGAAAATATTTCTATCATTTTTTACAAATTTTTTCTATGAACAGCTAATATTGGTTTATTTTCTTGGGTTCTTTGTTTAATGGCATATCAAGCTTTGTAGGTTATTTATAGCCAAAGCCATCCTTGTAGAAGAACAGCAGTTATACTATTTAACCCATAGCAGGGGGGTGCATAAGAAGGTTCATACCTTCCCCAAGAGTGTTAGTCTAAAAGTGAATGTAATAGTGGGACTGGAGTTTGAACTCGCTTACTTCAAGGGTACAGTCCATCACTAACCGTTAAGCCATGGGGACTACCGCCAATAGATCATATAGTGCCAGCGAGAGATGTATAAGTTTAAGAGGTCGTTCATACCTTCCCCAAGAGTGTTAGTCCAAAAGTAAATATATGAGGATCATAAAATAAATTTCCAGATTTTTTCGTATGGGCACGTTTATTGATAGTACACACATGAAACTCTAGTCCCCTTCGAAGTAATCTACTCTGGCTGCAAGACACTTGTTGTACCGTTCCAACAACTTCTGGAAGGCCCCATGGAAGTCCTCCTGTGTCAGCATGTCAATGACCTTCATCACAGCCTCTTTCATCTCCTCAATTGTCTCATAATGACAGCCTCTGAGCTTAGGGAATAACCAAAAGTCACAGGGAGCAAGGTCTGGACTAGAGGGAGGGTCAGGAACTGTCTTGATACCCATCTTGGTCAAATAGTCTGTAACAAGGATGGAGTTGTGGACTGGTGCATTGTCCTGCTGGAAATGCCACTGAGCTGATTTGAAGAGTGCTGGCCTCTTCCAACGGAATCTCTTTCTGAACTCCTTTAAAACCTCAACATAGTAACCCTAACCCAAACCCTTTGGCCAATCAACTCTGGTGTTCTGACTTCCTTACTCCTCCCACACCTCTCATCATCCCTCACAGACTCCCTGCCTTCCTTGAATCTCTTATGTCACTCAAAAGCTGATGCTCGATTCATGCAAGATAGTCAAAAAGTAGTCTGAAGCATTCCATACGTTTTTGTGGCATTTTTTCCAAGTTTAAAACACAATTTTATTGCATATCATTCTTCTAAAGTGTCCTCACATCCAGATTGCATTTTTGAAATTCACCAGCTGTGACAATCAGTCTATAGTAGGGTGTATTCCAATTGCTGCTGTAGCTGTTCATTTGAACCTGAAATCATAAAAATTGGTCAGTCATCTCATAAAATGTAGAACAATAACATATTGAATTTTCAAGAGTCTATGACAATTTTAAATGCCTGTACAAAAAAGTCTGGAAACTTATTGAATGCACCACGTAATAGTGGGACTGGAGTTTGAACTCGCTTACTTCAAGGGTACAGTTCATCACTAACCATTAAGCCATGGGGACTACCTCCAATAGATCATGTAGTGCCAGCGAGAGATGTATAAGTTTAAGAGGTAAATAACTATTTTCCTCAACTTGGTAGTTTTTTTGTTGTTTCTACGTTTCGGCCAAATTTCACCTCTAGCCTTCTTCAGGTGATTAACCGCGACATCGGATAGGAATGCTGAGTCTTGTAACCATAACCCCAGTAATTAATGCCTTCCATAGTTGTTGTCTACCGCACCACTAGGCCAGAGGTTAAATTTTGCCGAAACGTAGCGAAGAAGAAACAACAAAAAAACTACCAAGATGAGGACAAAAAGTCCGCAATAAAAAAATTAATTCTCAAATATTTTCCTTAAGTTCAATATTAAAAATTAAATCAAAAGAAGGTATTTTTCTGTGTCTCATTCTCCATATTTCTGTTAAAAAACTCATCCATATCAAACATTTGGAGAAAGTTGAACAAGAAAATGTCGGACATACCTGAACAGTTGTGTTAGTTGTATGCAACGTATCTGTGGCAACAACTGTAAACTCTTTGTACAACATACCAGGGTTGAAAAGCGTCTCATCAATTTTGTCTGTTTGAATGATGAGTCCTGATTTGTCAATTGTGAACTCGGGAGATGATGGTGAAAGGAAGTAAAGAACTTCAGAGTCTGTGTCTTTAGCTTGGACAACGGTAATTGCTTTGCCAATAGGTGAATCTTTTGTTATCTGCCCAGTGTAAATTTGACGAGAAAAAACTGGTGCTTCATCATTGACATCGGTGACTTTTATTTCAATTGGAGCGACAGAACTAATGCTTGGATTTCCATGATCATGAGATAGAATGTTGAATGTGAAGTGCTTTCTCCGTTTTTCATAGTCAAGAGACTTGTTAAGATAGAGACTGCCATTCCTTTTGTCAATGTAAAAGAACTCTGAGCGAGGCTCGAGGAAGAAAGACACCACACCACCTGGTCCGAGATCCCGGTCGCGAGCATCCACCTGGAAAATAATGTCGCCAACAGGCGTGTTTTCAGGTACAGATACTGTGTAAGCTTGTTGTGAAAACTCGGGGGCATTATCATTGACATCTTCAACATAGACATTCACAACGGTATGAGCCTGCTTCCTCGGGAAGCCTTTGTCTTGGGCACGAACAGTGATGTGGTAAATATCTTTCTTCTCCCGATCCAACTTGGGTTGACTGATATAAATGCTTCCATTTTTCTCTCCAATTTCAAACATTTCCATGGACCCGCTAACAATGGAATATTCGATTTCACCATTAACCTCGGAATCTTCGTCATCGGCATGCACTGTACCAATGACCTTCCCGATTGGTGAGTTCTCAGTGACTGTCATGTTGTAGGATGCATACTGGAACTGGGGGCTGTGGTCATTCACATCCAGTACTTTAATAAATAAGTAGATAACAGATGATCTGGGTGGGTCACCACCATCACGGGCTGTTATGCTAACATTATAATTGCTTCTCCATTCACGGTCAAGGGACCAATTAGCCTTGACATAAACAACGTAACTGGAATTTTCGACTTTCCGTAATCGGAATTGGGTGGCGCCATTTAAACTTAGAGTCACAGTTCCATTCTCTCCAGCATCAACGTCTTGGACTTCTAATTGGTGAGCCTGAAAGAAGAGGAAAAAGAATAGGTTAGAAAATAACAGCAAATAAAAAAGCAAGCAAAAAAAAAAATCAACAAAAAACAACCCCCCAAAAATAAAGAAACAGTTTACATTAACCATAATGGAAATATGATTTCCTATTTGTGATATTCATAAGGTAATCAACCAACTGTCTCATTTTTGTTTATTTTTTTTTTGTAAATGTAATATTTTATGTCATATAAGCCTTCTACCACTATTTTTAACTGGGAATATTTAAAAAAATGTAAAGCATATTTATCAGTCAATATCTGATAATATAGAAATACAGTGTGTTCAAAAAGAATTGAGTCTCACTCTGTATTTTCCAAATATAGCATACATATGTACCATCAAATGGATCATACCGCCCTGTCAGCAGGGGCTGTAAAATACGCCGACTGCACCTCTGCAGAGGAGTAAGACCCCCTCTCCAATGAGACCACCTGTTGGCCGTGGGTGGCGACCCGTAAGGCGCTAGGATGGAACCCTGATGGTTGAGCAGTCATTGATTCGGTGACAGAGTGGTCAATGGCTTGTAAGACACCCTTCTAGCCCTTACTTGGTCTGACAGGCGGTCGGATAGGCCCGATCCGATCAATCGGCTGGTCCTGTCATGCCCTAGCACTCATGTTTATTTTCTGCCAAATGTATTATCCAATCTGCTCTTGCAAAGCAATGCCCAACCCTTTATCTTATAGGACAAACAGAGGTCACACGCCAGTTGAATCGCCGTCCGTCCCGAGAGCGTCACCCGACAACACCGTCCGACCAGATCAAAGCATCAACTTGTCGCCGAATAGACAACCCCCCGGCAGCCGGCCAGATATTTCATCCGCTTGTATATTTTATTTATTCAATAAACAAAATAAACTAAATATTCTCGTCAGTCTAATTTTTCTTGCAACCACACGCTTGTATATAACACTGGTGTCAGAAGCGTACAGCAAGAGAAATATGAACTATTCCAGCTTCACTCGCACCGAACTTTTCACCCTCATCAGAGACCAAAAAGCCGCATTTTTCAACATGAAAACCGGTTCGATACATCCGAGGAGAAAATAAAAGAGACACAAGCAAGCCGACTTAGACAACATGGTGACCGCCCTGATTTCTGCCTCCATAACGACTCCATCCATAGCCTACAACTACGATCTGGCAATGCGACAACAGTCACTTCGAGACGCAATGAAACAAAAAAAAAAATTACCCTGGAAATGACGTCAATCACTGCCTTAAATAAGGTCTATATGATCCACGTCATACCACAACTTGCCACTTATCCCAGCTTGGAAGAAGAATTTGTCAAGGCTGCCCAAGACTTGCTCGACCAAGGCATATTTCAGCAGATGGTAGATTCCAAACAAGACACATCCACTTTCAAAAAACCGAAGTCCTATCTTATAGGAACCCACGGTAGCCAGATGACAAACTTTCAGCACCTAAGTCGAGCATGGGATTACAACGGCGGGATGGCGAAAAGTTAACAGACTTTGCTGGCCGACTCGAAAACACCATCAGAGAGGCTGCTGTCCACATAAAATAAAATATAAGAAGGACAACAAGGCTGACTTGACTGTTGTTATGGTTTTCTCAATCATGGGCGCAATGCTGACGAGCGAGAAAGTCAAAGATTGGAACCCGAACATATACCCTCACCTCGTCAAGACAATGGACAGCCACTCTACAGCGATTGGCATAGCATGTGAAGCCCAACAATACGTTGATCGAGGTGTAAAAATGGACAGCACGACCTCACATGACACTGCATATTATGCATGTAGACCTCAGCAATCGAGTCGAATAAATAGATGGACGGAACCAAAACAACCACCAAGATCAAATAATCGACCAACGCATTCTCAACAGTCCAGCTCTAGTAAACACGGCCGTGATTATTATCAGACGCACAGAATGCACAACCGTAACACAGAACCCGCCACACGCAGGAACTATAACAGGGGCGCCGCTTGCTTTAACAGACGCAACTGCCCATATTGTCACCCACCTCCTACTCAGGCTCAGGCCCATGTCGTAGCAACGGATGAGGATACACCATCCACAGACATCGATGAACAGGATTTTCGGTATGAACAAGACGAAATGTGATGGCTCGTTCTCTATTCTTCCACCCTAGCCATCACATATTCAACCTTCAGAAACTCTCCTCGCACCGATCACCACTCGTTAAGGCCACCTTTATCGTCAAAGGCATCACATTTTCTGGTGTAGCAGTGGATGCTCCACCAGCATCGTACCAATCTCCCGACTGCCGAAAGAAGCCAAGAAACACGTGACCCATTCTGACGTCCACATAAAAGGAATTAATGGAAGCATCACTGCTCTCGGTGACCTACACTGTAACACCAACATCGGAAACCATGACTCACCCATTTTTGAAGATATCAATGTACTGGTGACAACCCAAGACACATCGATCCTGATCGGAGAAAACATTCTCGCTCACAACACACTCGATTCCTACATAATTGACAACGAAAACGTAACAGTTGAATTCAGACGCACACTCACTTCAGGTTACACAGTACAAACAGCCCCCATAATTCCAGCCTCGACATCACCACACGGTCCTGCGTATGGGGTTCTAACTTTCCAGAACAATAACCAGCATACCATCGGACCACAGCCCAACATCCAGACACTGGATCAAAAACTTGAAGCTAGCCTAAACCGTTTCATTTACAAGGACCCAATACAAATCGGCCATAAGGTTTTACTTCATCGGCTACAATCAACCATAGCCCAATCATCAAACCTACCCTGGATAGGAGACTTTAAAGTCATTAAAACAAATGATGTGATGAGTCAGGTGCAGAACGAAAATGGTGACACAGCCTGGATCCACCGGGCACATATTCGTCGTCTTAAACCGCAACCAGCACACCTATCTCACATACCCCCCACACTTTATCACACCCACCAAAACACTCAGGATCCCTCGTCTTCACCCACTTTCGAGTCGCATAACCCCACACAGAACCCCATATCGAACAATATACCCTTACAACCACCACAAAATGAAACAAAACAAATGCCTATAAGACTAACACAGGGACAATTTCCTGCACATTTTAAAGACTTTATCATGCAGTAGATCCTTCATACACACATTTCCTCATACATACATTATAAATCAGAACGAGATCTGAGGGAGCCTTGTTATAGTAAAATACATAAAATCTCTTCTGATTCATCCACTTAACTCTTCACACATCTAATTACTAAAACACAGACATCGACACTGTAGAAGAAAATAACAGCGGCCAGTGTAAAAAAATAACAACGGCCAGTGTCAAACTGAGAAAATCATGACTTCTACGCATAGGCTCCGCACATAGTCTATCCAAAATCCCCAGAAAATTCTCAGTTATAAAAAAAAGTCTATTTTTCAACCAATCATATTTTTTCCACAAGTAGTATTTTCTGGAGCCGGTGTTTGAAATCGGGAACACATAGATAGGCCAAACAGAGGTCACACGCCAGTTGAATCGTCGTCCGTCCCGAGAGCGTCACCCGACAACACCGTCCGACCAGATCAAAACAACCACTTGTCGCCGAATAGACAACCCAGCCGGCTAGATATTTCATCCGCTTGTTTATTTTATTTATTCAATAAACAAAATAAACTAAATCTTCTCGTCAGTCTAATTTTTCTTGCAACCACATGCTTGTATATAACATTGGTGGAGCATAGGACCAGCGAAAAATATATAACAGTTGTAGCTTCTTTCTCAAACAAAAAATTCCAACGTAATTTAAACAAATCGGACTCTTCAGATAATGAAACAGAAGCACCTTCTCATCGATTCATAATCATTGAATCTAACAGTGCTCCGATTACTAATTTATCACCCTTCATAATTGAAAAAGTAATATCAACAAATTTAACGCCAATTACTGTCAAAAAATTAAAAAAATCGAACTCAGCTTGTCGAGGTGGAAAAGAGGAAACACGCTGATTTTCTACTGACAATGACAAAGTTTCACAATATCATTGTCAAAACTTATCCTCACAAATCCCTAAACGTAAGTAAGGGGGGGGGGGTTGTGAGAAGTAAAGAACTCTCCTTTTGGAGGAAATAAAAAGAGAGCTAAAAAAGAAAGGTGGGACTGAAGTGAAAAGACTATCAATTAAAAAAACAACAAAAGAGTCGAATACAAATATAATGCATTTTAACAACCCCAAAATACCCGGAAAAATAAAAGTTGGTTATACAATGGTGAGGGTCGAGCAATACATACCCAACCCATTGCGATGTTACAAATGGCAAAAATATGGCCACCATGAGGATAATTGTAGAGGGCGTGAAGTGTGCGGGAAATGTGGTCAACAAAATCCTGACTACCACATTAATGACTGTCAATTCCCATGTAAATGTGCCAATTGTGGCGGCGATCATCTGGTGTACGTAAGATCTTGTGAGAGTTGGAGGCAATAGAAGAAAGTATTAACAGTAAAACACCAGAATAATATTCCTTACTATGAAGCTCGTAAATTAATAGTAGGCTCTAAGACTACTACATATTCCCAAGCAGTTCAGCGTAACAAATCTCCATACAACAAATATGAGACGATTGTTAAAACCTTAATTCGACTGGAGCCGGACGATTGGGAAAGCTTCATCAATAAAATCAAAACCTCGCTTGATACTACCAGAGCTGCAGATACATCAACTACATCAGTGGATCGTGCAGAAAACAAAGTGGAATCATCCGCCCAAACACAGACCCGATTGGGGAAAACCGATACTGAAGAGAAAACGACAATAACACCGACCACACGGCCGATAAAACACTCTGTAACAAAATCTCCTACTAAAATTAGATCAAAAGACAAAAAGTCCCCAATACAACACACCGATTCTATAGACTCTTTTCCAAATAAAAAAAAAACACTTAAAAACATACACCAAAACCAAAAATATAAGAAACAGAAAATACAGAAACAATGAATAAATTAAAAATATTAGAAAAGATGGAAACAGAGAGCAGCCCCCAATTAACTAAACCTAAAACCCAAAAGAATAAACAAAAAAACAGACCGGAGCAAATGACTAATAATGAACCACCAAATAACCCCTTGGAATTGTCCGGATTAAATACAATAAAAATGTCTAACAAAATATTACACTGGAACTGTAGAGGAAATAGAGCTAATTATGAAGAACTGCTACTACTAAATAAATATAACCCTAAAGTAGTATGTCTTCAAGAAACATTCCTCAAAGATAAGAACCAGTAGAACATAAAACACTTTCTGTCATACAATCATCTATACAAAGATGGACGCAGAGCTTATGGAGGTGTCTCTATCCTCGTTAGGAAGGACATACCCCAACAGCAAATCAACATCGACAGTGAACTTCAAGTGATTGCTGTCAAAACTACACTTCACAAACCAGTAAATATCGGCTCCATTTATATACCTCCACATGATCCCATAAACAACAAAAAACTTGATAAACTAATAGAACAAATTCCTAAACCCCCATATTACTAGGTGACCTTAACAGTCACAATACTCTATGGGGGTGCCAACAAAAAGAAAACTGATCTGGAGAAGGTAATCAACAGCAACAATCTCTGTATCTTAAATAACAAATCTCCAACTTATCTCAACCCATATGCCGGTTTCTATTCAGCTATCGACATCACTCTATCTGATCCTTCAAACTACATGGATTACACACGGAAGGTCAATGACGATCCCTGTGGCAGTGACCACTTTACTGGAAATCACACAACCTATTCGTGACAACAACAGACCTCCCTGCTGGAAAACAAATAAGGGCGAATGGCAACAATTTAAAACGTAATGCAATAGAGTAAAATAAAATTGGCAAACATAGTCGAGGGCAACTAGAAGGTTCCCTTTTCAATAGCTACAACACCGAGATGTACGGGAGGGCGCTACTCCTTTTCCTGGATTGTTCCACTTTACCCTTGATAGTACCTTATACCGCTGAGTGCTAAGTAAGGAGGTATCAAGTACCATTTTTAAAGTCATTAGTATGACGCGACCTGGGATTGAACCCAGGTCTCCCGGAATCCTCCTCCACAAACTCCAACATAGAATTTCTCAAATACAAAGACAAGAAAGAAAAACAAAAACTTAATTTTACATCGGGCGACACTGAAAGCTACAACAAACTGTTTTCATTATCAGAACTAAAAGAAGTCATCCAAAAATCCCACAACACTGCAGTCAGCCCAGATGAAATTCATTACGAATTTCTCAGACAATTACCTTCGAAATCCTTAGAATACCTACTTACTGCATTAAACGACATTTGGAAAAATAGTAAACTCCCAGAATCATGTAAACTAGCTACCATCATCGCAATACCTAAACCAGGAAAGAATAATTACGCATCAAAATATCGCCCAATAGCTTTAACAAGCTGCCTGGAACGAATGGTCAATAAAAGGCTAGTTTGGTTCATAGAAAACGATAATCTTTTTACCAACTTCCAATGCGGCTTTGGGAGCCGAAGATCAACAATAGATAGAAACCTCCATACGAGAGGCACTTTTACAAAAAACATCTCGTAGCAATATTCTTTGACCTAGAGAAGGCGTACGAGACTACTTGGAGGTTTGGTATCATGAATGACCTACAGACTTCCAAACTTTATCAAAGCTTTTCTTTCGGACAGGAAATTCAGAGTCCGTATCGGCTCAACCTTATCAAACATCCAAAATCAAGAAGAGGGAGTCCCTCAGGAGAGTTTACTATCAATAACCAATTTCAACTTAAAAATCAATAGCATCGCCAACTGTGTAAATCCTGGAGTTGATAAGTATTTGTTTGTTGATGACTTCTGCATCATCTCTACATCCAAATATATACGTACAGCAGAACGTCAACTACAACAGGGTATCAACAAAATAAACAAATGGGCAATGATAAACGGCTTTAAAATTTCCAAAACAAAAACTCACCGTATGCATTTTTGTCAATTAGGAAAAATGCATCACAACCCTACATTAAATCTGGACGGATCAGAAATTCCAGTCGTTGACCAGTAAAAATTCCACGGCGTCATTTTTGATAAAAAGCTTTCTTTCATTCCACTCATTCAATATTGAAAAGAAAAATGTAGCAAAACATTAAAACTCCTTTGTGTAATAGCCCACAAAGACTGGGGTTCAGACCAGCACACCGTGCTGAAATAATATAGAATCTTAACCCTCTCAAAAATTGACTATGGCTGTTTCATATATGGAGCAGTCAGAAAATCCTACCTCAAATGATTACAGACAGTCCACCATAAGGGATTGAGACTCATCTTAGGGGCATTTAGAACATTCCCAGTGGAGAGCCTTTATTCTGAAGCCTACAAACCACCTCTAAAACTTAGATTCACAAAATTAGGTCTACAATACTACAGTAAACTGAAATCACTACCATCCAATCTAACTTATGACTGCACTTTCAATCCCCAAACAACAAAACCTATCTTAGCAGAGAGAAAAGACCATAAAAACATTCGGTCTACGCATGAAACACATACTAGAAGACACAGACATTTTACTAACTGTTCTGGTGCCGATGGCTAGCGATAATAAATAACACGTGAACACGCAAGCTATCTAATAAGGAAGTGTCTTTATTTACATTCAAGGGAGCTAAACCTACAGAGCCGGCCTCACTTTCATGGGGCCGTTTCGTACCCGTGTTTTACGGAGCTATATACATCATAACATCCCTCTTATCAAGTGATGTTTACACTGAGTTCAAGATGATGTGTGATGCTGTAAAAGTCCATACTTTGTAATTGTGTGTGAGTTCATTTTTGAATGAAGCGAGTAAAATTCCGAGTAATCAAAGTAAGGTCCCTATGTGCTTTTTTCTTTTCTTTTTCTTTCCTTTCTTCCCCTTTCTCCTCAATTTTTGCTTTGTGCATCTACCTTTCGATAGGTCGTGGTCCTTTAATCGTGCTGGCACTTGGACAGGACGACTAGATCTACAGGTTTGGATTTCATGTGTCTGTGATGTGCATGTTTGTATGGGAGTGTATTGGGGGTCTGCTGGTGTTTGGTCGGGTAATGTATCTAGTTGCCGGGGGCGAATATTCAGGGGCTCAGTGGGTGCCCGGTCAGGAAATGTGGCCTGTTGGCGCAGGTGGATCCTGTTTCGCCTGTACTGTTGTCCATCTACCTGGACCATGTAGCTGCGTGGTGCTGCTTTGCTAGTGACTATACCAGGCGTCCAGTCGCTGTTAGGGTTTTGTGGATGACACTTCACCCTGAGAGGTTGTCCTATGACGAGGTCTTCCTTCTCAATTTGAACATAGTTTCGCTCCGTTTTACAAAGTGCTCTGGACGCATACACGATGGGGTGTCCACCCTGTTTTATTACAGCTCCAAGACCAACCTCCAAACTATCGCATTCCAGTGAGACTTCCTTGTTAACATCATAATATTGGAGGACTGGAGCTTGGGTGATGAGTTCTTTCATCCGACTGAAAGCCGTTTCGTGTGGTGGCAACCAGTCAAATACAGAGTCCTTGTCCAGTAGGCGTCGCAGCGGTTCACATACAGTGCTTAGTTTGGGTGTAAACTTAGCAAGGTAGTTTGCGACTCCTAGGACTCTCTGAACACCTTGGACGTCTGTGGGGTATTGCATCTGTGAAACTGCCTTAACTTTCTCCGGGTCTGCTGCTAAGCCCTGTGCACTGAAGATGTGTCCCATGTAACTGACAGAAGTTTGTTTGAAGTTTAACTTTTTGGGGTTGCGTTTTAAACCCTTTTCCCGGCATCTTTCGATAAGTGCTCTGAATGCTGTGTCGTGACTTTTGTCGGCCTCCGCATCATTCTCACCAGAACCATATATTATGGTGTCATCTGCGATAACTTTAGTGTTGTCCAGTCCCTCGAAACAGTGGTCGAGTCGTCGTTGCCCTTTCTCTGGGGCTGAGCTAATTCCAAGTGGCATTCTAAGCCACCGTATCCTGCCAAATGGAGTCCAACGCGTTGTCAAGTATGAAGACGACTCATCCAGTGCAACCTGAAGAAACCCATCCTTAGTGTCTATGACCGAGAAGAGCCTGGCCTTGCTCATCTTTGTCGCTATTTCCTCGACTGTTGGAGTTGGGTAGTGGTTACGCTGGATTGCCTTATTCAAATGGTATGGGTCAATACAGATTCTCAATTTGTGGGGTTTCCGAATGACAACTATGTTGCTGATCCAGGGTGTCGGTTCTGTGACCCATGCTATCACTCCTTGTTCAACCAATTCCTCCAGCTTTTGTTTCAGCTCCATTTTGAGTGGTAGTGGAACTCTGCGGGGGTTGTTCTGAACTGGTTTGATGTTTTTCTCAATCTGTATTTTGCATTCTCCTGGTAGTCTTCCCAGCCCGGAAAATACATCTTTACAGTTGTCGAGAACACCCTCCTTGGTGAGTGATTTAACTTCGTCCAGGTGTCTGATGCATTCAACGTTGAAGGCTATAAGCTGGAGTGCAGAGCTGGCCCATCCAGATAATAAGGATGGCGAATTATTGTCCACTACTTGAAAATGGACTTTTTTCTTGATGTTGTTTGCTTCGCACCACAGTGTTACAGCTCCCAGGGGTTGGAGAATGGAATTGTCGTACAGCTTCAGCTTTATATGGGAGGGCTGTAAGGGTGCTGTGGTGAGGCGTTTGTATTCCACAAGAGCAAGAGTGCTGCAGCTTGCCCCAGTGTCAATTTGGAACTTGAGGGTTAGAGCTTTCTGGCCTCCTAAGGGGGATACGTGGATGTTTGCGTAGTAGTGTTTGCGGTCTGACAAAGGATCCAAGGCATATATGCTTTCATCACTGCTGGCAGGTTCGTCGTTGACGTAACGGACCTTTGCATGTGCTGGCAGTTTATTTGACCGTGGTGGATGCGCTTGGGATTGGCACATCCTTGCAACATGGTTACGCTTTAGGCAGATTGCGCAGGTTAATCCATAGGCCTGACATTTGCCTTTGTCATGGCTTAGTCCGCAGAATTTACAGTCCTTGATATGCTCCCGTCTCAGTTTTCTTTTTTCTGCTTTTTGGGTATAATGCACTGTTTCTGTTGTTTTTCTGCTGCCTATCACGTCAACTTGTCTGTCCCTTTGTTCAGTGCTCCGACATATATCTATTGTCCGGTCTAGTGTTAGGTCTGGTTCACTGAGGAGTCTGGTCCGAATTTCTTTGTTATTTGTTCCCATCACTATCCGGTCGCGGAGTAATTCATCTTCCAGCGTGCTGTATCTGCACGTTTTTATTAGTTTTCTCAGCTTGTTCAAATATGCATCGAAACGTTCGCCTATTTCCTGGTCGCATGAATTAAATACATAGCGTTCGTATGTAGTATTTAATTTAGGTTCGAAATAGTCCGATAATTTTTTTATGGTGGAGTTGATGTCCACACGTTCCTCCTCTGTCATGGGCAGATTTTTTATAATTTTTAGGCATTCCTTGCCAACGATAGAGAGAAATGTTCCTACCTGGACTTTAGCCGGTTTGGTATCAATGCGCGTAGCGTCGGCGTAGTTCGTCCATGAGAGTTTAAATAGGGACCAGTTCTCTCTCAAATCGCCGTCCATGTCCATTTTTTCCGGTGGTGGGATGGGGTAAGCCATTATTCCGAAGTATTAGTCTTATCTCCGAGGTATTGTATCCGATTTGTGCCGTGTAATGATCCGGTCCGACTTCCGTGTTTTATGTGTTCACGTAGTGTCCGAAGAGTAGTTGGATTAGTTTGCCGGTGCGTATACACTATTTTAGTTATTTTCCGAAGTAATGTGTGTTTATCCGAGGTGTGGAGAGATGACTTCGCCGAATGTAGAAAAAAAATCCCACTCTGATACCATGTTCTGGTGCCGATGGCGAGCGATAATAAATAACACGTGAACACGCAAGCTATCTAATAAGGAAGTGACTTTATTTACATTCAAGGGAGCTAAACCTACAGAGCCGGCCTCACTTTTATGGGGCCGTTTCGTACCCGTGTTTTACGGAGCTATATACATCATAACACTAACAAACATTCATGATACCATACAACTAAGCTCTACTCCTTGGCTACTAAAGCAACCTGTGGTTATCCTTGATTTAAACAAGCTAAAATAAAAGTCATCTCCTAACCTACCAAGAGAAACTAAACAACATTCAGGAGAGATATCCCAATCACTTACACATTTTCACTAATGGCTCCAAAAGCAACAATGGAACTGGATGTGGAGCAGTTCTCCACAAGAAAGCCTTGAAAAAACGCCTCCCAAGAGAGGCCTCCATATTTTCTGCCGAAATCTGTGTAATAAATTTGGCACTTAAACTAGTTTCAACAAGGAACAAGGAAAAGTTCATCATCCATTCAGACTCCATCTCTGTTCTACAATCTCTTAAAAATACAAAACTTGATAATCCCTTCATTGTCAAGCTTCTAAACCAACTGAATTCCATGAACCATAGCAAAAAGGTGATATTCTGCTGGATCCCAAGCCATATAGGAATCCAGGGAAGCAATAAAGCGGATTCATTAGCTAAAGCTGCTCTCAATATGGTGCCCGATAAAAATCAAAAATACCATATACTGACCTCAAACCAAAAATCAGGTAAATAATTACAAAGAAATGGCAACAATTATTGGAGATTCCCCTCCCTCACAACAAGCTCTTCCCAGTACAGACAATTTTAAAAGAAAGGAAGCTGGATCCTAATAATACCAGAAGAGAAGAAACCACTCTTGTCTGGTTATGCATTGGATATACTAGATTAACTCACTCCTTCATTCTAAAAGATTAGCCTTCCCCTAAATGTCTGTGGAAACCAGTACACTGTAAAACACATCTTGATTGAATGCACAAAACTAACCAGCATTCGACAGGTTTTATGCTGACAATATGAACAGACTATTTAGAATTATCAACCCTAAGCAGATATTGAACTTTCTGAAAAGAACCAGCCTCCTATCAAAAATGTAGAC
This sequence comes from Sepioteuthis lessoniana, assembly GCA_963585895.1. Classification (NCBI taxonomy): domain Eukaryota; kingdom Metazoa; phylum Mollusca; class Cephalopoda; order Myopsida; family Loliginidae; genus Sepioteuthis; species Sepioteuthis lessoniana. The sequence goes on from OY757934.1 coordinate 6,706,168, forward strand.
TGATGTATTTTCCATTCTTGCAATCACTTAACTGTGTGGAAACAAATTACTAACATTAACTGGTGTTAGCTAAAATAGCTCTAAGTATTACTGTGTGCAAACATGTGAGCTCGGGTTTGTCTAAAAATGTTAAACTATAAGATATGTGCTTACATATATTTGATATATATACATAAACAGGATTTGGTATGAAATAACCTATAAGAGGTTGATATGCCAACAAATCAAACCAAATAGAGCATATATAGACCATTTGAAATATACAAAAAAGTGTAAATTGTTTATTTTGGTTCTTTTCTAATGTCAATGTGTATCATTGTACAGAATACCTTTATAAATTTTTATCATTAAGGGTTTTCGGATTATTGTCTTCATCTTTATTGTTATTTCCACAACGTTTTGGCCAATATGTATCCAGCAGGACACATAGCATAACGGTTATAGGCATTGGTTCCCTAAGCTTCTCAGGAGACAATCATCAAGTGGTTACAGATTCAATCCTGACTACAGGCGAGTAACACTACAAGAATACTTAACACTTGTACCCAGCTAACAGAATCAGAACAAGCAACCCCCAGGGATTCAATAAAGGATGTAGTTTGAAGTTCAATGTAGGTTCATGAGTTCAACAAACACCTGAAGAAGGCCAGAGGACATATCAGCCAAAACGTTGTGGAAATTACAATCAGTGCTCCGACATATATCTATTGTCCGGTCTAGTGTTAGGTCTGGTTCACTGAGGAGTCTGGTCCGAATTTCTTTTTTATTTGTTCCCATCACTATCCGGTCGCAGAGTAATTCATCTTCCAGCGTGCTGTATCTGCACGTTTTTATTAGTTTTCTCAGCTTGTTCAAATATGCATCGAAACGTTAGCCTATTTCCTGGTCGCATGAATTAAATACGTAGCGTTCGTATGTAGTATTTAATTTAGGTTCGAAATAGTCCGATAAGATGATGACAATTGTCCGAAAACCCTTAATGATAAAAATCATCAAGCTTCATCTAAAAAATTCAGACAACTAATACTTTTATAAATGCTATCTTCAAAATGCTATGAGTATGTTTATTGAGAGATTTTATAAAAATCTTAAATAAAAAATCTTAAATCATTGATCCAAAGCTTAAAAATACTAGATTAATATTAAGAAATATGGGCATCGTTCAAAAAGTTCTAAGCCTTACCCAGAAAGACAATCACTTTTTATAAAACTAGAAAAAACTAATCCAGATTTCTGTGTTAATTTCCGTGCAAATTAGGCCCATACAAAGGTGACAAATGTAAGTCATCTAAACTCTGGGTGGGGTTTAGAACCTTTCTTCAAAGTAGTCCACTTGAAACTCGACATATTAATTCTGGCCTGTTTTTCATTGGTTAAAGTAATTCTGAAATTCTTTTGATATATGTATGGATTTATTTGACCTCCCACCAAGCCAGATTTGCCATGAAGTCATTTCATAGTAGGGGTGGAGGAATGCTTGAATCGAAGTTCTTGCATGGCCATCACAAAAATGTTTGATCTCTTCAGCATCCCTCTTCTGAAGTGCCCCAGGCGCCAAGTGATAAACTTAATACAATCATCCAAGTGCAAAATCAGGTGAAGCCTACCAAAAACAGGTAAGTATATGATCTAGTGTGCATTTCTCTACCATAGGCAGAATACAACAAGTCAGTTTTAAGCAGAGTTCAGCTGGTTTAAATTCAATTCCCTTTTTTCTTGACTTGTTGTAATGCCAATGTCAAAGAAGCCAGTCTGCCCTACTATATACCTATAGCTGAGGATTTGGTTTAGTTTAGTTTTATGGCATATCAATCATTGTAGGTTATTTGATGCCAAATCCTTTATATATATATATATATATTAAATATATGATTTCTACATACATTTTGGAGATAACATTTTTAAATAACCTTGTGCTCATTTTTTGCCCACAGTTAAAGGGTTTCACTTAATTATATCAAATATGAATAATTCTATTTACTATTAACCATTTGCTAGCACACAGTTAAATGTTTTCAAGTATTGCTATTTATCACTAACAATTCAATTAAACATCAGTCATTTGTTTACACACAGTTAAATGATCAAACAGTTCTATTTCAAACAATTCAATTTAGCCTAAGTCAACAAAACTAAATGGTTTTAAGTATTACTAAGTATCATTAACAATTTAATTACATATCAGTCATTTGTTTAAGTACACAGTTTAAATGTCAAACAGTTCTATTTGACTCATAGATAAGACCCTATCAGGTGCTACCACCCTGGGCCAGAGTGGACCTGGGAGAGATGGCAATGAAGGAGTACTCTGCATTCCCCAAAGCTCCAGCATTACTGGAGGCTCACCATCAGATTGTTTAGTGTCATAACCAGAACACTCATTGAGGGAGTCTTACCCTCTCCGCAGAGATGCAGTCAGTGTATTCTACAACCCCTGCCGACTGGGCCAAATATAGCTGAGGAGATGAAAGTGATGGATTCTGTGTTATTTAAATGAAGATTGGGTTGTAGGAAAACAAACTTCCACTCGAATCTGCTCCTGCTGATGGCCAATGCGGGAACCAGAACAATGATTTGATTGGGACTCCATTCCCTATACACCGCAAACAACAGTATTCTTGTTCTCTCTTTTTCTCTGGAACATGCGTCTAGCCTTCACGAATCTCAAAGACCAACTGACTTGAAACCAAAACTCCATTTTTTATCCTTCCTAAGTCTTGGGTAAGAAACAGAAATCTCTCACTTGTGTTGGCCTTGTTCTGGCCGATAATGCATGTGCTGTCATTTCAACATCAATTTGCTGAAATTTGCCTTGCAGGTCTTGATATCTACAAGCACATTTACAACCAATTCACCTTCTTTTGCTTTGGTGAGGTATGTCTCCACCACAGAATCAGGCTTCTCTTAAGAACATTAGCTTGAAGTAAAATGCATGCAAACAGCTAAATTTAAACTTGGTTTATTGAATCTGTTTTCTAGGATGTTTACCAATATGCTACACATGCATCTTCTGGTATGGTGTGAAGCTATACAATTGTATTACTTATGATGTCCTCCATGTCTTCAAATATAACTCTCAAGATAAAGTTTCAGTTTAGGGAACAAGAAAAAGTTATGTGGAATTATGTTGGGTTTGTATAGAATAGCACAATCCTGAATTTTGACAAAAACATCTTATTAAAAAAATTATTCATACTGACTTCACAATTTTTTGAAAATTGGCACTAACTCATCTGGACACTTAGACTTCAGATTTCATAACTCTTACACAATCCTGTGTTGCACCCCCCAAACAAAACAATTGCTGATCAAAAAATATTAAGAATTGGCACTGATATATCTTAACATATTCTTGATGTCTAGACATCAACCCTTTATCAAATAAGATGCTCAGTCTTGATATGTTTTAATCCCACCTTGTATAACCTCAATATACTCTATAATTAATTCATGAACAAATTAAACTTTAAAATGCTTTGAGCAATTTTCAGTAGCTACTAGATCATTACAGAAACAGATTTGGGCAAATTAAGAACATTACTGTTCTAGTAAATTTTAATTGAGAGATCAAAGGGGAGTCCCTGTGGTGTAATGGCTAAAGTGCTAGACAGCAGCCTTGAAGTAAACAAGTTTGAACTTTCGTAGTGATATTATACTCACTTCTGAACTAATAGACTTGGGAAAGGTATGAACCCCTTCATTTCCCTACCAGCTATGGGTTAAATAGCATCACTGCTGTTCTTCTACAAGGATGGCTTTGGCATTAAATAACCAATGAAGGTTGATATGCCATTAAAACAAACTAGTCCAAGCCAACAAGAGATCAAACTCAACAACTTTCACATATGAGTAGAGACCAAAAGTTCATATAGTGACGTCATATCTACTGTGGATAATTTTTTTGACCAATGGGATCCAATCACTGCAGTACCAATGGAAGAAGTGTGGGTACTGTGAGGGGTTGAAAAATAAAACTCATTTGGTTACATTCTATGAGAGTATCTTGGTCAGCTTATGAACTTTTCAGTCACCTCTTGTACATCTTTTTTAATCAGACCACTGAAAATCACTTTGGTTTATTATTATTTTACAGTATTAAAAAGTGCTGTTGCTTTGAATTAATTTGCATTATATCTCTTCATATATACAGGGTGTTTAAAAAAAAAAGATTTACATTTCTATAGGAGTTCCTTTATGATATTATGATTTTAAAGTCTCCATCTATTCACCATTCCTGTCAACACATAATTGGAATCATTCCCAAGTGGCTTCTGTAATATCAGTTCTGCTTTTAAATAAAAATACTCCTATAGAAATATAAACATGTTTTTAAATCACCTGTGGGAGATTCCAAGAATTCAAAAGGATGATGAACATGTGGAGATTTTTATAAAAATTATATCATAAAGGTACTCCCATAAGGATGTTAACACTATTTAGAATCACCTGTGGGAGATTTCAAGAATGTGTCAATTGGGATGGTGAACAATTGGATGCTTTTTGAAATTATATCATAAAGGTACTCCCATAAGAGTGTTAACATTTTTTTATATTACCTGGGAGAAATTCCAAGAATGTATCGATAGGGATGGTGAACATTTCGATGCTTTTGGAAATCATATTATACAGATACTTCTTTAAGAGTATAAAAATTTTTTAAAATTACCCTGTGTTTTGTATTAATTCATTAGTAAATCAAACTTTAAAATGACTTGGAGCATTGTGGTAAATACATATAGCTATGTGTGGTAAGTATGGAGGATGCTGTTATGGAGACGGAATAAAATTCCTAATGTTAAAGATAATCCTCGAAGAAGTAAACTGTTCTCTATAATGTGGGAATTTAGCTGGTCACTATCCTGTTGCTGGATGGCTGCAAATTGCATGTTTTAACATCAAGAGGCTGACTGGTGGAATAAATTGTAAAAAAAAAGTCAGTAAAACGACTGTCACTGCAGAAGATGCTGCCTGGCTGTGAAAGAAAGACGATGTTACTCATATCAATGTGGCTGAAGTGAAAACAGTTATCAAAGGTATCAATTTGGCCTTGAATTGGAGCTAATGAGAGATTGGGGTGAAGACTGACTTTTTCCCGGTGGTTTCTTGGATCAAATCTGAACTTACAGAGAAAAGAGTGTGAACAAAAGTAGCTGCAGAGATGCTGATGAGGTGTTGATCAAAGTTGTCTCGGAAACTGATCAAAGAATTTGATCTTCAAGTGAAGATCATTATCATGCTATCAAAGATAAACAAGGCAGATATGATAACGAAGACAAAACAAAAACGGGTTCAAGATGTATGACAAGCCTGTAAATACAACTGCTGCATCATGTAGTGCAGAAAATGATGAGATAAGGAAACTACATGATATGCACCATTTTGGAATGGATAGAATCCTTTTCCTCATCAGGAAAATGGATTTGCATATTGCTATAGATGCTGTTAAGTGCATATTAGAAAGATGTCAGTGAACAGACCCAGCTTTAAGTACATATGAACCTGGTAATATTCATGGGGAGAAGAATTGGTGCCAGTTAACTGTTGATGTGACCCATGACCGACAGAGGTTGGATTTGATTATGAGTGTCTGTTGACCTGGATGAGTAGTTGTCTTGTAAAAGATTTTTTCTGATAATGCAGCAGAAATTCTAAAGGTGTTCAAAGAAAGAGGTCTGGTAAATGAGGTGTAGTGGACAACAACACCACATTTCATTCAGCAGTCCCAAAAGAGATAAGTGGGGAGTTAGTTGCTTTTTCAGAGCAGCGTATAAGCCCAGTGGCAATGCAATTATCAAAAGACATCATCAAACAATTAAGCACGTGGCAGAAAGGAGCCATATTTTACCAATGGAAACTGTCTTTTGGCACAGTATTTTGTCAAAGACAGGACGAGAAGACAGTGTCACAAAGAGTGGTGATCAAATATGAATAGCAGTATCCATGAGCTACAACTATGACTGATGCTATCAAAGGACAAGCTTCTGTGCAAATAGTGGAATGTAGGTCAAACAACCTGATTTTTGATGTACTAGTCAATAGAGAAGAGGCACAATAACCAGTAATAAGTCTGCAAAAAATATAAATGTCAGTGGTGTTCTTTGACATATCTTGTCAGCGTGATGGGTATTTGAGTCATCAAGTGATGAATCCAGAGATGACAACCAAAACGATAAATATCAAACTGAGTCCCCACAGAGATCACTGAGAGAAAGGCATCCACCTAGTTTGATGGAGGATTAAGTGGTCAGCAAGTGATCCATAAATCAGATGGGGGGTGTGTAGTTGAAGAGGAGGTGGGAATGAAAAGAGCTGATGAGCAAAAGAATTGAACTTACAACCTCTAGGTTATGAATAATGTTTCATATAGATCTGTCACTCCTCTTTGTTAGAATGGCTTGGCCAGGTCTGTTTCTTTCTAAGGAGAGCTTTTTTCTGTTGCTTAGAGAACCCTTGTTACTCAACTTAAACTATAGAGATCTAGTGGTATCTCACCCTCAAATACCTACATTTTCAGAAGGAAGTCAAAGATCCTTAACTGAAGAGAAGAAAAAACACCGGGGTATACTAACAGTAAATTGGCAAGAAATGTTTATTAACAATAAAAAAAAGGGTTATTCACCTTATCCATTCTACAGTAGTGTGCATAAGATTTTGCCAAATTCTATTTTAATTAATAGAATTCAATTTTAAAAAAGAATTGTTCAAAAAGCTAATTATTATTTAAAAAAAAAATGTTACCATGAGTAATAATTTAATTACCATATAATGATTAAATTTCTGAAAAAATATTGGGGTCTTTTAACATAAAATTTATGCTTTATACAAAATAAATATGAGTAAAAGTTTTTGCCAAAATCAAATTCATTACAAAAAATTAAAAATGAATTGGATGCCCCAGAGGGTCAATGCATTGCCTTCAGCAATGCATTGGCCTTCTTGGCCATCAATTAAACTGTAAAATAATTAAGGATTTCAATTAATTATTTTAGTAGTTAATTTTTTTGTTTATCTTTGAATTTAAAGTCGAATTACAAAATTTCATTTATAATCTAGGATTCAAAACTAGAATAGACATTTGTTTATAAGTTAATACTTAGGAATGTAAAACATACAGTAATAAATGTTTGTTTGTGAATTCAGAATGTTGGGGAAATACTTTAAATGGAAAATATTCAAAGATAAACAATTATTTAGAATCAGTTGATATTTGTGACTTGGCAGTTACGTGTCACATTAGGAAGATTGATTACATAATTAATAATTTCAAGGCCTCCGATAATTTTTTGTGGGTGTGTGATCCAGTGTCTTTCCACTTCTTAATCAAGTCTAATATTTGATGAGAAAAATTGATCTTCAGCACAATTTATTTGGGTTTCATACCACTTTGATGATAGCAAATTACAGCAGAACAATTATCTATTGATGTAACCATCAAAACTTTTTGTGGATGGGTAAAAAATGCCTTGTTTTTTTTTTTATACCAAATTAATTTGAATTCTGAAGTTTTCAGAAAACTTCCAGAAACAGGTTTAAAATAGTTTAATTTTTATAATAAAGCACTTTTTAATTAAAATTTTTGATTAATAAATAATATTTTATTTCAAAAGACTTATAAAATAATAATACAAATAAAACAGCAAAAACTTATTTATGCCTTATTTTGCATACGTTTTAATGAATTAAGTAAAAAATATAAAACATCAATTCTTATGATATTAATTAATTTCTACCTTCAATGTTTTTCATATTATCTTAAACATAAGCAAATATTGATTGATTTCAATTGAATAAAATCAGAAATAACATTAATTTAATGCTTTGATCACATTACGGCAAAAAGTTGTGCCCATCACTGTATATAAATAATTTTAATCAGACATCTTTTTCTAAAGATCCATGTCTCAAAAATAAGATAATTTTATGATGAGAATTTTATTTCTAGTACCAATGGCATAATGGTTAGAGTGTTCACCAATGGTTCAGGAGACTGGGGTTCAATCCCAGGTCAAGTCATACCAAAGACTCAAAAATGGTACTTGATGCTATCTTACTAAGCATAATAAAATACACATCAAGGGTAAGTGAAGCAATCCAGAGAAATGAGTAGCACCCTACCCAACACTTTGGTGTAGTAGCTATTGAAAAGGGAGCCTTGGGGTTGCCCTTGACAATGGTTGGCCAACTTACTACTTTATATCAATAGAACAGCAGGAATTTGTAGAGTTAAAACATTTTAGTTTTAACACATTGATTCATGTAAAAAGTGAAACTTTTGCATCTTAGGTCTCTTGGTGATTTGGATCTTTGATTGCCCACCCTTAAAGCACCACCATAAAACCAGAAATTACTTTAATTGCCAGACTGCTATCTTCAGCCTTAGTAAAAAAAAAAAATTGCTTGTTTCATTTTAGTCTTGTAGGTAAGTATCTTGTATGTAAGTATCTACCCAAGGACTTCTGCTTGAGTAGAATGTGACAAAGTTAATTTTTAGTATGTATTTACCCAAACAATTTGCTACAGGTTGGATGTGGAGTACAGCTGGTTTGAATTCAGAGTTTTCTTTCTTCTAGACTGGTAGCCTTATCAAGGCTCAAGAACACAGTTTGCCACACTATTTACTTATATTTGCAGAGAGAAGAAATAGATTCATGCCTTTCTCAAGGCCAAACAGCCTCATCCAGGGTTTGAACTTGGGTGGCTGATTCTATTTCCTATTATACTAACCATACTTCAATTTTTAGTACTGCTCGTTTAAATTTAGAATTTCCCTTCTTTAACAGGTCAAAGAACCCAGTCTACCGTACTATTCATCCACAGAATAGATGGATTCATGCCTTTCTCAAAGTCATTACTGCTAAGTGAAAGACAAACAGATTTATCCGGGATTTGAACTCAGGTCTCTGAGTTCATTTCTTGTAATGTGCCATGTGCACTTCCACCATATTGACCTTGTAAGCTTTTAGCAGATGTAGAATTTTACAATAGTTTTTGATACAGAGAAAATCTTAATATTTCTGTGAAACATTAAAAAATATAAGAAATGAATATATAAAAAAGGAAAGTAACTCACTGGTGTTTCCAAAATGACCTCAGTTCCCGATAAAGAATTTTCGGGGACAGTCCCATTTAGTGTACGTCCACTGACAAAATTAAAATCTGGATTGTTGTCATTCTCATCCATTATATTCACAACCACCATCATTCGATCCTGGAAAACAAAAATAAAAAATGTGAGGGTAATTATTCAACATAAAACATTGGGTTCAGAGAAATAACAAAATAATAAACAAAAAAGTATTTTATTTAACTTTCTACCTCAATAAATAGTAGAATTTGACATGAGGTCAAGTTAATAGGAGGCTTATGATAAAGTTACCCAGTCCTGTGGGCCATCTCAGGAATCAGGAATTGATCCTGACCCAACCTTTTTTTGGTACAATGATGTAGGTGTAAAGGGATGGCTCTATTGGACTGAAGTTTAGATAAATCTGCCCTTCCAGCCATAAAGAAAAGAGAAAAAGCACAATCTTATATACAGAGAAAGAAAAAATTTCAATAAGCACAGTGCCACCAATTAACTTTTTTTCATAAAACACAATTTTGTCTCTTTGACTTTTTTTTTATTCGTTCCTTTTTGAAGGATACAACTTTAAAGAGGAAAGGAATGGTTTTCTGTGTAAAGGGATTTGCAAATGAAATGATTCTATTATGATCATCGGAGGGTAGTTACCAATGGTCCTTAGTAGAGAAACAGGAAGTGACTCTTTGATCCTAGGCAGAAATGTACAGATGCTCTGATCTATAGCAGAGAAACAGGAAGTGACTCTTTGATCCTAGGCAGAAATGTACAGATACTCTGATCCATAGCAGAGAAACAGGAAGTGACTCTTTGATCCTAGGCAGAAATGTACAGATACTCTGATTCATGTGTAAATAATCTCATCATTTTTAACAGGTACTACATGTTTGTTTTGATAACAAAAATTGAAAAATTTAAATTTAAATTATGACCGATTGTTTTTAAGATTGCATTGACATAATATTAAATTGAATAAAATGTTAAAGTGCTGCTGCTGCTACTGAAGTGAATTTCCAAGGACAGAAATTGGAAGTTCAGATCATATCAGATTTTTCTTTCATTTTGATTCATGATGTTTATTTATCTAATAATTGTGGAATATAAAAATAACTTGAGCAACAAAAAAGCAACAAAAAAAAAACTTGAAAGATAAACTAGTCTAAAATTAATAATAAAACAAGTTAGGTGGCTTTAAGTTTATGAGAAATAAAAATGATATTTAGTGTTGTCCTTTGAAGTTGTTTGATGTCCTGTCATCAAGATAGATGAGATAAATTTTGGGACTATCATTGAGAATAACCCTACCTTTTTTTTATGAGGTAAAGCACTTTAATTCCAAAGAAAAAGACCTAAAGATCTTTACTGGAGTCAGAAAAGGTTTCTTGGTTGGTCAAATTCCAGAAAAATATTTCAGTTATTATTTTTTGAATGAGAGCTTTTATGGTATTTTTTGTTTGGTCTTTTGCAAGTGAAATGTATCTGTGAGCAGAATGTATATATATATATATATATATATATATATATATATATAGAGAGAGAGAGAGAGAGAGAGAGAGAGAGAGAAGAAACTAGGTAATTAGACAAATAAAATGTGTGTATGTGTGTGAGTATATATATATATATATATATATATATGTATGTATGTATGTATAAATATTAATGATATAGTTTGCTATATTATTATAGGTAAAGAGTGATCTATACTGATGATGGAGTATATATATATATCTAAGTTAGAATAGAGTGGAAATAGAGTCAGTGGTACAGACAATGATCGACATTTTCTTACCTCTGTGACTATTGGACCAATCGCCATTAACTTTATCTATGCTATCCACACACACACACATATATATATATATATATATATATATAGAGAGAGAGAGAGAGAGAGAGAGAGAAAAGGAGAGCTAGAGATAGAGAGAGTATGTGTGTGTATACATATGTACATATATAATTTCTAACATAAAAGAGATACTGTACAAAAACAGCAAAATACATAGAAAAATTCTCTGGATTCAAATAACATTTTAATTTTAGTCTTGATAATGGCAATTGATTGTGGAAAGTGAGAGGGGAGAAAAGTTTGTATAGTTTCTGTAAAAGATTGCACATATAAGAAAAAGTATCAAAATTAACTCTGTTCATATTTTTAATGAAAGGTATCTACACGAGAGAAATCAAATATATCCTGCATACACACACACACACACACACACATATGTACATTGTCATCTCCAGACAGACTGTTTCATTGTATCACAACTCCTCAGTGTAGCTAGACATATAAGATGCTTCAAGCTGTAATTGAAACCTGGCTGATTTTGTGCCTGTCAGATATCTTACCCCTAAGCTATTGTCATCTCTGTGTAAGCCATGGAATTTTTAAAGTATATATTCATATATGCTTATTAGTTACCAGAGTGCTCAATTCATGAGAAGCTTCTCTTGAGTGCTCAACCTACAAGATCATTGTACCTAATAACTATCTTATCCTTTTATTTAGATATAGAAATTTCTAGTCCAATTTGCAACAAAATAATAATTTTGTGGGGTCTGCAATTGTTCTGAACATATTTTTTTAATCCTTTAAATGCTCACTATAACAGAAATAACCATGAAATGTTAATTAGAAACATTCACTCCTTTCTAAATAAAAACATCAATATCATCATGGACTGTTGTTACAATGGGAGCCTGAAAAATTCACAGGTCATCTTGTAAATACGGAATATATGAAAATCAACCATAAATTCAATGATAATGCCTGTCCTTTGTTTCTTTTTCATTCCTTCTCAAAAGTATTTCAAAATCCTCACCTGTTCAATATTTCTGTTGCTTTATTCTCTGTCATGTTCCCTACTGATAATCATTTCTTCCCCCAAACAATTGAGGTAGAGGAAAGGAGCGAGGTGTCATAGAAAGAAAGCAGGGGAAAAAAAAGAAAAAAAAAGAAAAAGAAAAAGACCCCCCCCTATCCTTGATGTGACTGGAAGAGTCTCTTTTTGTTCTGTGACAGACTTAGAATAATCAGCCTCAAGTTTGTTTGTTTGTTGTCACTGCCAAACACAAAACAAGTTCTGATTGCTGTCATTAAGCTGGCACTTTTATAGAAATTGGGCGGCATATAACAGGGAGAGGTGTCTGGTGACATAAAAATTGCACATTGTACATGCATTTTTCAAAAGCATGTATTCTTATTCAAGAATTAGACAACAGATTGGTTGGTAGGTTGGTTTTTATGGCATATCAACCTTTGTAGGTTATTTAACACCAAATCCTGTTTATAAGAATATGATTTGTAAGCAAGTTGATTGTGGGTAACTTTTTAAATGAGTCAGAGCTATTAGACTGCAAAGTCTATATATAAAATCTCAGATGTTGTTTAACTGTAAGCATTGTCACACAATATATATATATATATATATATATATTACCAACCTCTCCATGATGAGACACAAGGTCAATTTCAATCATAGTTTAACATGATTGAATTCAGAGATTTCAATCTCCTATATGGGTTGCCATACCAAGGTTAAAGAGTTCAGTCTGTCCTACTATTCACCAATAACAAAGAGAATTGTTGGTTCATACCTTTCCCAAGGGTATTAGCACTGTGAGAAATGTAAACAGCCTTCTCAAGGGTTTGAACTTGGGTTGCTGTGTCCACTTGCTAAGATGGTAACCATTACACCCTGAACACCTCTAGAAAAATACTCTTTCATACATATATATAATAAATAAATATATATTTGATATATATATATTTATTTATTATTATTATATAATAGCTCTGTCCTAGATATTGAGCACTCTCCATATTATATTGCACTTTTTCGGCACATATCCACAAAGTGATTTAGTGACAACCAACACTGTTATAATATATATATATGTATATATATTTGAGAGATCTATATAAAGAAATACACATGGATGGTCTTACTTATGTATGTGTATTTCAGAGAGGAAGGAAGGATTATTTTTTGTTTCTTGGTTTAATATCAACTGTTGTGAGTTATTTAATGCCAAAGCCATCCTTATAAAAGAATAGTAGTGATACCATTTAACCCATAGCTGGAGGGATAAGAGAGTTCATAGCTTTTTCAAGAGTATTATTTCAAAGTGGTTGAACTCATTTACTTTGAGGACACAGTCCAGCACTTTAGCCATTACACCAGAAGAACTCACCCAAGAAACAAACACTATATATATATATATATATATATATATATATATATATATATATATACACACTCCTATACTTTTACTTATGTATGTGCATTTCAGAGACGAAGGAAGAAACTGACACACACACACACACACATATATATATATATATATATATATATATATGAGGGTTAGCTGAAAAGTTTATAGACTGACAAAGATACTCTCATAGAATGTGACTAAAGGAGGTTTATTTTTCAACATAGTCCCCTTTGCAGTCCACACACTTCTTACATTGGTGTTGCAGTACTTGGATCCCATTGGTAAAAAAAGTCATCAATATTAGATATAATATTATCCTAGGAACTTTTAAGCTTACTCTCATAGTTATTTATTAAGTATATGTTCAGAGTAGGAAGAATAGAAATAGAAATACAAATTTCAGGGAGATTTAATGATTAGAAATGCATTTCTGATCACTACTTATATGTCTCACTAAGATGAACAGACATAGATAAGGATGAAGTGAAAGGGATGAGTAGAGGGGTTCATATAGACAAAGTAAAGTGGACAATAGAAATGGACAGACAAGATGTCTGGATGAGTAGACATGGACAGAATGAGACTGAAAGATGGTTGGGAGAGGTATTAATTGGACTGAGTCGGACACACAGTCAGGTAGATATGAATGAATATTCAAATAAATACAGACTGACTGAGATGGATAGATGTTCAGGAAGATAGAAATGGACTTGGATGGATGGATGTTTGGGTAGATATCAATGGACTGAGAGAGATAGACATTTGGGTAGATATGGACAGATTGAGAGAGATGGTCGAGTAGATGTTGATGGACTGGGAGGAATAGATATTTGGGTAGATATGGATGAACTAAGAAGAACTGACTTTATAAGTTGCATTCAGCTGTATGATCTCAGGTATTTCCATCTAATACTAATTATTTATACACAATTATATTGTTTCAAGTAACACTACTTAATCTATAATAATCATTTGTTTGCACACAGTCATTTGTTTGCACACAGTCAATAATTTGCAAATAATTATACGGTTACAAGTAAGTAATAATAATAGATAATTATTTTTTAAAGGAATACAGCTTCAAGTAACTATTCTGAATACAAATGATTTGTACACAGTTATATGGTTTCAAGTATTCTTATCCATTATTAATAATTTTCTGACCTATTTGATCCACAAATGGAATCCTAACTGGTACTAATATTCTATATTAGAGTGGACCTGGGAGTAATAACTTCAACCTCTTCAGAGCTCTAGAACCTGAGCCTTACTACCAAATGCATTTTAGTGTCATACCCAGGACATCCCAATTGGGCTGGGGGAGGGTTAAGGATCTTGCATCTTTGAGATGAATTTAGTCATATAGTCTAAGTCCTACTGATTAGTGCCCCAGTCCATTAGATATGGTGTGAGATGAGTTGATAGGGGCTAATTGAGATGAATAGATGAACCGATGAGTAAATACAGACAGATCAGTAGCTATCAAGAGAATGAGACAGATGGTCGGATAGATAGTTACAGGCAGAATGAAATGGACTTATAGATATGTAAAGAAATAGATATATAAGATCTTCCTGTTTACAATCTATGTAGGTAAAGATAAATGCTGAATTTCAATTTTAAGATTAAATTCACACATTCAATATGAAATATCAAATTCTTACCCGAATATTTTTCCAAGGTTTAAAAAATCTCTCTCCCTTTCTGCAATAAGAACTTTTTTTTCTATTTCTCATAAACAAAATGTCTCCAATGAGGAAATTGTTTCTAATAACATTTTTCCCCAAATTTTTATTTACACAAAAATTCTAAGATATTGTCTTCGTCATCATAAATGAAATTTCTTGGAAATATATATTCCATTGGTAGGGGTTTTGTGCTCTACAGAATAATTATTTGTGCAATAAAATAACAAAATTATCATTTGTGTTATAGAATAACACTATGCTCTTTCAAATAACAGAATAATTATTTGTGCAATAGAATAACAGTATATATTATAGAATAAAAGAATAAAAGTTAGTGCTATAAAATAACAAAAAAAAACAGTTTGGGTTATAAAATTACTGAATAACAGTTTATGCTATAAAATCATAGAATACAGTTTTTGCTACGGAATAATGGTTTGTGCTATAAACTAACACTTTGTTCCTTTAGATAATTGAATAATGATTTTTGTTATGGATTAACAGTTTGTGCACCAAAATAACAGAATTATTGTTTGTGTTATAAAATTATAGAATAACATTTTTTCTTCTTTGATCTATAAAGTTACTGAATAACAGTTTGTACTATAGAATGACGGAATAACAGTTTGCATTATAGAATAAGAGTTTGTGCTACAGAATAACAATTTGTGTTTTAAAATCATAGGATACCATTTCTTACTACAGAATAACACCTTGATCTATAATATAACAGAATAACCATTTATCATCATTATCATCATGTCGTCTCATTGGGTGCCCCATTCATTCGGCCTTGTGCCGCATCAAAGCAAATAGCTTTGTAAATTACATTACCATCATGTCGCGCCGCTAGCATGGATATTCCTGACCCTCTCTCGCCACTTCTCCCTATCATTCATCGCCTCCGGCAGGTCTTCAGGGTTACATCCTGTGTCCTCACATAGTTGCTATATGTAAGTTCGAGCTGGTCGTCCTGCTTTTGCACATCCATATGTGGGGGTCCACAGGAGTACATCGCTTATGAGCTCATCCTTGCTTCTCCAGCAGTGTCCTGCATGTCTGGTTCGTCTAACTTGTATAGTTTTCGTGATGGGGGGCAAGTGTCCGTATAGTTGGTGTCTCGTGGGGTGTTGTCGCCAGGACTTGTTCAATACTGCTCTCAACATTCTTGTGTAATTTCCGTCTAGTTTCCTCTCCAGCAGCTTAGTTAGCGTTCATGTGGTGCATCCATATAGCAGTATCGACACAACCGCTGCCTGGAAGAAACTGCGTTTCATTTTATCGGTTAGGTCCGATTCCATATGATCGAGAGCCTATCGATAGCTGTCCATGCCTTCATCAGTTGTGTGTCGATGTCTTTTTTGGTTGATGAGACGCTACTACCTAGGTAGGTGAATTTGTCTACTAGTTTCAGAGAGGCTCCGTCTAGTGTGGCAATGTTGCCTGTTTGGTTGTAACACATATATTCAGTTTTGTGTGCATTGACATGGAGGCCAATGCCCGCTGCGGCTCGTTCCAGACTATGCAGTAGTGTCTCTGCTTGATTAGGCGTATTCGCCAGTAACGCCAAGTCATCAGCGTAGTCGGCGTCCGTGATTGTTTTTGCGGGGTACCTTTTGCTTCTTCTCTTAGTCAGCTCGAAGCCATTTTCTCTGATTTTGTCGATCGAAGTCCTAAGCACGTAGTCTAGACAGAAGATAAAGAGGTACGGGGCTAGTGTGTCTCCTTGTAGTACTCCTGCAACAATGTCGAAGTATTCCGTGTCTCCATCTGGTGAACGTACTTTCACTTTGGTGTTTCTGTAGAGAATCATTATCGCTGCTACGGTTTCTTTTGGTAGGCTGTACGCTAGTAGGATTTGCTCCATTTTCCCTCTATGTATGGAATCGAAGGCCTTGGTAAAATCGACAAATAGTAATGTCGCCTGAAGGTTTTTTGCCCGAACGCCTTCAAGGATTCTACGGATGGTCAGTATTTGTGAGGTCGTGGATCTATTTCTCTGGAAGCCATTTTGGTTTTTCCTAAGAATGTTGTCTATTTTGGGTTCTATGCGGTTCCGTAGTAGGGCATTGTAGATTTTGGCTGCTATGGATGTAAGTGTTATCCCTCGGTAGTTCTTGGCTAGTCCAAGGTCGCCTTTTTTAGGGAAAGGAAGGATGCATCCTTTCGTCCATCTTTCTATCCTATTTTGACTATAGACTGCGTTGCATTGCCGAAGCAGTATATCGTCGATTTGTCTAGTCTTCCACACTTCTGGGGGGATCTCGTCTAGCCCTGCAGCTTTCCTATTTTTAATTCTTCTGAGAACTGGGTCGAGTTCTTCTTTGGTGACAGGACCTAGTTTAACGTCTAATTGCTTACTGATAATTCTGGTGATCGGTTCATCTGTTATTTTCGGTGGGTTTCCTAGTAGATTTTTGAAATGCTGTTCCCACAGTTTTACTCTTTCTTGTTGGCTTGCAGCTTTCAATTTTGCTTTGGCTGTGCTCTTCCTTCTACTTACTTCGTTTATTGTTTGCCAGGCTATCCTGGATTGTCTCTAATCTTATCTATCTGATTTTGTATGTATTCTGCCTGTTCTTTTAGATATATTCCTGTTAATTGATATTGTGCCTTTTCTAGTTTTTGGGCATTTGTGTTTGTTGGGTTCTTTCGATAGCTTTTGGAGGCAGTTTTCACGAGTGCACGTTTTTCTCTAACCGCTAGCATTTCCCAAGGGACTCTATATTTAGTTCTAGGTTTTGTTGGAATACACTTTGCTGCCGCCTCAAGGTGTGCTTCTACAAAATTTTCATATTCGTCATATGGGGTACCTTTTTCTGCCTTCTCTTGTAGTGCTTCGAATCTGTTTCTTAATTCTAATGCATATTTGTCTCTAATATCTCTGTTGTTGAGTAGGGCCCAGTCATAGTGCTTGGTTGTCACTTTTCATATGGCGTTTTTTCGTAGGCTTAGTCGTACTTTGGCCGTAACTATTCGATGATCGGAGGACACACCCTCGAAAGAGGAGTATGCCTCGCAGTTCATCGCACTGTTTTTCCAGTCCCTGTTTATAAAGACGTAGTCTATCTGTGCTTTACTCTTATTCGCGTATGTGTAGGTCCATAGTTTCCCCTCCCTTTTTTGAAAGTTTGTATTGAGGCATGTTAATCTATTTTCTATCATGAAATCAATTAGATGTTGTCCATTCCTGTTTGACGTGTTGTGTAGGCTGTATTTGTTGTTTCTGTTTTTCCCGATTTGTGCATTCATATCTCAGGTTGTATTTTGGAATGCTACGTACGAGGGAGGATAGATCTTCATAGAAGGTGACTCCTGCTACAGCCCTACCAATGTTAGCGAAGAAAACGAAATAGTCTTATGACCATTTATACTATGAAAAAAATAGTGTGATACAATATACAATTATAGAATAATGGTTTGTTCTTTCAATAATGAAATATTAGTTTGGGTTATAGAAAACAGTCTCATTGATATTTATATGTCAATATTCCTTGTCGGTATTATTTCTATTTCCAATACTTCAGCCGTGTACCGATACTTTAATTCAAATGGACATTAGGCATCAACATCTGCAACAAGACTGCTGATCAATGTTAAAATTTAATTTTCATAAACATGTATAAAAGATATAACTTCCTTGATGGAGACATTGTTTCCACTCCAAGAAACAGCTGGAAGTCTTTAACTGACACTGTCTTCAGTTGGTTTCAGTCATGATCTATTGCATGTTCTCAACACTTCCCAAATGGTGACTACAGAGCTAGATTTTAAGATTTCAGACCTGAAAATAATCAAAAGGACTTAGTTCAGGCTGTAGCATTACAAGAATATAGGGAGATTCTTTTTGGTCAAAAAACTCAAAATTCTTTCTTTTTATAGCAGTGAAATTTATAGTAGATTTAATAGTTGTTCAACTTTTTATCCAGTTTGTATTGACTAAAAATAAAAATTTATATAGTTTGTATAATATTTCAAAAGACAAAATTTACACAGTATTTAGAGCAAAGGTAAGGATATATTCACATAAAAATCTAACAAACTTTCAATGAAAATAAATTCATCATAGAAGAAACAAATTATAAAAAAACATGTATTCTAGTTACTATTTCTCTGTAGCCATATAAAACAGAAGTGTTTGTTACACAGTAGTTAGTTTGGATCAAAGATATAACTTACTTTTGGTCAGGCTGTCTTAAATATTGTGATGCCTGTGGTAAAAAAAAAAATGTAATACTTAGTTCTTATCTTACACCCCCGAACTTTTAGACTGAAAAACCTGGGAAAATGTGTGTATTATATGTAAATAATAATGGTAATTTAAGTTTACTAAGCTGGACATGAATTCTAAGAGACAAATATGAACTGAATGTTTTCACAAGTGCTTAAGGTCAATGCTGATCAGCTGATATTCAATCAGAGTTGCCAATCTGAAAAAAATCAGTAGCATTACTTTCTAGACAGAACAAATCAATTTTTTGACACATGAGTAATAATCTAAGATTACTCAATCTGACAAAAATACTAATTGTGATAGTTTCTTAAAGTATCTTCTGATGTCAGACTGTGAAAGTTGAGCAAAACCTTTCAGAAGTTAACAGAAATAAATCATTATGAAGGGCTTGCACATAATCTATCAGGTGAGAAGAAAGCCAAGTAGTCCAAGAATTCTCTGACACCCAGAAGGAAATGGAGAAGGATGGTAGATCTTGGAGAAAAGAATTCAGCTGATAATGAACCTGGGCAAGCCAATTCTCAAGATTATTTAAGGCTTGAATGACCTTAAGTTCATTCCACTTAGAATCTGTGGACAAGAAGTGGGATAGAATTTAATAGTTTGCCGGGGGCTAGTTGAGCCAAGTTAGAAAGTTCGTTAGAAAGGAGGGGTGCAGTTGAAGTTGAGGTTACAGAAGCAAAAGTTAAGTGTGAGTATTAAGAAATAAGTGGTAAGGTGAGGTGAGTGATCACTGGGTTGGAAAGAAGGGTTTCTCTTTGCAGAGAGATGAAGAAATGAGATTGTGACCAGGAAATGTTATCTCTGCACATTTGTAAGAAATATATATTCCATCAAAGCAAAGTATCATTTCAATCATAAAAACCTTTGATGAGTTTGTCTTGAAATACCCCAACCCCCAAGGTAGTCATGTAATAAGGAATTTGATTGAGAAGTCTAACAACCCCGAAGTTCAGTTTATGGATTTAAGTGCTTTCACAATTTACATGCATTGCACATTGCTATGCAAAAGTTTACCAGACAATATAGCTACGTTGAGGTGTTTAACAAAGTGTGATAGTTTTGAAAGGAATGAATTACTAAGAACTCCTACTCAGGTGGCCTTGAATCAGATTATAAATATATAAAATACAATATGCCTCTTAATTTTTTTTTTTTTTACTGTTCTTCTGTTTTCGTTACTTTGTGCAAAGAGCTCGACATTTAAAAAATCATTTAGATAATTGTGTGAAGCAGGAAACAGCTGCTATGAGTTATTGAATAAAAAAATATTGATTGATTTTAATGGCATGTCAACTAATCTAGGGTTATTTTATGTCAAGAGGTTAGGGAATTGCATTTGTTGTACATTTATATTTACATTTTTTGTGTAGTTGTTTAAGAGTTTTTTCACACAGTTATATGATATCAAGTATTCCTATTAAATACAAATAATTTTCCCATAGTTGTATGGTTTCAAGTATTTCTATCTAATACTAATAATTATATCATTTCAAGTAATTATTTCTAGTCAGTTGTTCACACAGTTATATGATTTCAGGTAAATGATAACCTTAGTAAACAATCATAGCTTAAGTAACTACTCTTATTCTAAATAATTTACAGTTATATGGCATGAAGTATTCCTATTAAATATGAAAAGTTTTTCAAACAGATCTATTTGAGCCACAGATAGAACCCTAACAGGTACTATCACATTGAGTCAGAATGGAACTGGGAGTAATGGCAATGAAAGGGTACTTCACACTCCCCAGATTTCCAGAAGTGGAGTCTCACCATCAGATACAATTTAGTATCATACTCATGACACCCTTTTTTCTGGAGATGATCTTACCCCTATGTAGAGGATACAGTCAAGATATTCTTTTGACCTGGGAGTAATGGTAATGAAGGGGTACTCCACACTCCCCTAGCTCTCCAGAAATGGAGCCTCACAATTAGATGCAGGGGATACAGTCAGTGTATTCTAAGGCTTGATGACTGAGTCTTAGCCTAATGAGGAATCTAAATCAAAGATACCAAAGTTTTATCATTTCTAGTGGAACATTATACAATCAAGACAGATATCATTAGGTAATATAAATTAACAAACTCTACATTTTTATTTTTAGTTCCTGAGTTTCTGTACAGTAAAGTTTGGTAATAAACAATACCTAATATTCATTTTGATTGTATAATGTTTCATTAAAAATAACAAAATTTTGCTACCTTTGGTTTTGAAGAAAATTAAATTTTTACCAAAATTGTTAGGGGTATACTTATTCATAGGTAGGTATGCTATGGATTAAATAGTAGGATAGACTAATTTCTCTAACCTTGGAGAAAAAAACTCCTCTGAGTTCAGAACACATCAGACATAGGGAAGTGAACCCCGATATCAGATCCTGCAAGTTTATGCAGAGAAATAACTCTGAAGGAATATGTCAGCAGAAAGACAGTATGACAAAACAGTAATCTGGTCTTGCAAAGGAACATGGTGATGTCAATGGCAAAGCACAGCTGCTCAAGTTAGTAGAGTACAATTGTAAGAAAGAAAACTTATATCTAGTGTTGTTTGTAATTGCTGGTTATCTTACCTCGACTTGTCACTGGGGTATAATCATGATTACTCAGTGAGTGGTATTCGTGTTGTACAAGTGTTTGCCACTCTAAATCCCCTGATGTTCGGATGTTTCTTTTTTTTTCTCCTTTATGAGAATCAATTGACAGCAATCATCTGTGAAAATGGAGCAATCATCATATCTAGATGATTCTGCTGAACATGATGTACAAGTATGAAGGTCCAACAGTTCAGTTATAGATACAAACTGATAGACAACCTATGCAGGGGGTGTCCTTGTGGTGTAATGGTTAAAGTGATGGACTGTGGAATCGTAGTAAGCGAGTTCGTACTCAAGTCACGCTATTACATTCACTTTTGGGAAAATACCCTTGGGAAAGGTATGAACCCCCTTATCCTCCCAGCTATGGGTTAAATAGTACCACTACTGCTCTTCTAGGAGAATGGCTTTGGCATTAAATAACCTACAAAGGTTGATATGCCATTAAACAAAGAAACCAAACCAAACCAAACAACCAATGCAGATGATTTGTTTATAGTAGTCAAGGTTTGTATAGGAAAAGACACATTTTTTTGGATGAGCTGATAACAGAAGAATGACGTACTAGTGCCACAGAGTTTTTGAACAGTACTCTTCAAGTTTTGAATTCAAAGTTTTTCCTTCTAGACTGGTCACCCTACCAAAACAAGAGTGCTCTGTTGGCCCTATTATTTTACCTATAACTGGTGACGGAGGAAAAAAGAGATGCATTTATGCCTTTTCCAATATATACAAGAGTGAGTCAAAAGTTTTGCACTATTTTGGCAACAGCTCTGGATGTTTTTACTAAGGTTTGTGAGGGTGATGAACTACACGAGACTGTGAAATGCCAAGCTCACCTGATATTCTCCGAGTACTACACGTTGGATTTGCCTCTATGGCTTTACGCCTACCTGACCTTTCTTGATTATTGAGTCATGTGGTTACTATATAGTTATCAACAGCACCTTCATTTTTGCACAACAAATCTTTTTGGTTGCTTCCATGGTCTTATGGTCCAGTTTGAAAGCATGCATTCCCAAATTAGACTAAGTTGCATGTTTATTTGTGCAGCTTTCAAATCAAATAAAGAATGATGTAATGCACAATATATCAGTGCATCAACTCTGAATTCAAATATGTTAAACTCTTCTTAATAATTAACCTTGTGTTACATCCTACTTGCATGGAGGGGTTGGGCAAATACATATATTTTTATGAATATTAATGTTTTTCATTATAAATATCTACTTTAGTAATATATTAAAAAAACAATAAATAGATATTGATTAATTGATTTTAATGACATGTCAAACTGCCTAGGTTCATTTTATCCCGAGAGGTTAGAGAATTGCATTCCTTGTATGTTCATATTTTTGCACTCTCTTATCAAATACTAATAATTTTCAAACAGATCTATTTGACCAATGTGGGTGAACCTGGGAGTAATAGCAGTGACAGGGTAATCCTCACTCTCCAGATCTCCAGAACTGAAGCTTCACCATCAGATGCAATTTAGTGTCATACCCAGGACAGGTAGGTGGGGGTCTTACCTCTCTTCAAGGGATACAGTCAGCATATTCTAACCTCCACCGACAGGGTGGAATAGATTTTGAATATTGTTTATGATATATATGATTGTGTAGATTTAAAATAAAGAGATAAAGGCTGTTATCAATTTAAGATTTTTACTGGCAAAAAGAAAACAGTTTATTATTTGGAATTAATGAGTCTAAAACATTCTAATCTGGGCCATTCTAAGCTCCTTTTGAAACTTCTTGGTTAATGACCACAAAAATAAAAATCAGTCTAGAATAAAGAGAAGAAGTTTAATCGGATTACAGCTGAAACTTAGCAAAAAGTAACTAGACAATTTTATAGACACGTGTGGTAGTGTCATCATTGACTGCTATTGGCATGGTCTACTGACTTGGATTAACCAGAAACAGCTACTGGTATGTTGATAATTATGATTGTCTAAGTGGTTGAGAGAAAACACAAAAACACAACTCGCCTCAAATATAGGACCTTCTGTCATTTATTTCTTTTCTTTGGGTTGGTTTGTTTAATGGCATATCAACCTTTATGGGTTATTTGATGCTAAAACCATTCTTGTAGAAGAACAGTAGTGGTATTATCTAACCCAATAGATAGGAAGGATGAAGGCGTTCATACCTTTCTTAAGGGTATTAGTCCAAAAGGGAATGACTGGAGTTTGAACTCACTTACTTTGAGGCAGCAGTCCAGTACTTTTGTCATAAAACCATTAAAACTTCTCTATTCTTTTCCTTGTTCAATTACTAAGTGTTGTAAGGGAACCCTACAAGAAAGTTGGACTTGTCTAACGACAGACATAAAAGATACAGACAAGACAAGGTTTGCAGTAGAAGCTAGTCTTGCTTACTGAGTATTACTGTTGTTGAAGAACTGCACATTTGATTCTATTCATTATATTTCCTTGTACCAAAAGGTAATAAACCTATTTGTTAACCTTTTCCAGATTTAATGTTGTTTATTGATAAACTCAGTCACAACACTAAGGCTATGGAAATATGTGGAAGCATATGCTGTTCAATAGCTCTTTGGGCAGAGATTTACAAGTCTTTTCACCATATTGGTGGACTTAGAATAGGCTGACTACAGAAGGGATACACTGATAAAGGAGTGCCCTGGGTATGACACTAAACTGCATATGATGGTGAGGTTACAATACTGGAGCTTTGAGGAATGTGGATTACCTCTTCATTGTCAGACATAGGACATCCCAGGTCCACTCTGACCCAGAGAGGTAGCTAGTACTGGTCAGGGTCACATCTATGGGTCAAATAGATCTTTTTAACCACATGCAAAAATTCTAAAGAACCTACTACACAAAGGATGTACAATGAATATAATTCCTTAACCTATAGGCATAAAATAACCCTAGATGAGTTGTCATGCAATAAAAATCAATCACAAGTCTTTCACTTTCAAGCATGTATGTCTTTGTTGAATCTTTAGGATTTGTTCTGTTGCAGTTCTCACAATGGCTTCTCTTGCCTGACTGTCCTTGAGACCAAAATTTATAAATTAGAAAACTTAGTTTCTTTTAGGAGGTTTTTCAGAATCCCAACTTCTATTTGTAAAGGTGGTATGCCTAACCCACTCTTACAAAAATTTAGATGATTGACAGTGCTTTTAATAATTTTGGCAATCTTAAGTTAATTACTAATTTTACCCTAAGGTGTCAAAATATAACATATAAGTTGTTATTGAAATTTTTATTGCATTTAGTTTTTCAATCAGACTCTCATCTTTATCAACTCGACAATCTACAAGCTGCTGTTTTTTTTTTTATTCCTTATCAATCCACACACTGAGACCACTTTATTTTAGCAACTAGTATTTTCAATTTTTACACAAGAAAACTAAGCTGATGATTATCAATTATGTTAAGTGTATACCTAATATGATGAAAAATGCCCCATTTTTAACAGTATTACCAAGTCTGTTTATTTAATAAAGAAAAGTTTGTCATATATATTCTGTAAAGTTGACGATGTACATCATAGCCAGTTAAAGCCAGTCTGGGGTGGGTTGAGTGAGTTCCCGTAGCATAGTGGCTAACTTGTTAGACTACAACAATGTAGTAAATAAGTTTGAACTCCAGTCATTCACTTTTGGACTAATACCTTTGTATAAGGTATGGACCCCTTTATCCCCCCCCCATCTATGAGTTAAATAGAACCACAACTGTTCAACAGGGAATGCTTTGGCATTAAATAAACCATGAAAGTTGATATGCTATTAAACAGACAAACCAAACCAAACCAAACCTATCTAGAGCCCTAAAAATTAGTTGTTGGCAACCTTAGTCAAGGGTGACCTGAAAGTTCCCTTTTTAATATCTACAACACCGAGGTGTAGGGGAGGGCGCTACTCCTTTCCCTGGATTGCTCCACTTTACCCTTGATCCTTACCTCATAATGATGAGTGTTAAGCAAGGCAGCATCAAATACCATTTTTTGAGTCTTTGGTATGACTCGATCTGGGATTGAACCCCAGTCTCTCAGACCATTGGCAAACATTCTATTCATTAGGCCAATGGAATTTTATTTAGCTCTTCTCATGGCTGCAGAGGTGATTGACTTTGGTCAATACTTGATTGTTCATACACTTCTGGGGAAAAAACATCTAAGATTTTATTTTATATGCTGGAAGTTACTCAACCTCTCTGCCCTGGGCTGCATGTTTGGGTTAGTTTCTTGTTTAATGGCATATGCACCTTTGTGGGTCATTTAATGCCAAAGCTCATCCTTGTAGAAGTAGATAAAGATTGTATCAGCCTTGGTTATGAGAAAGAGAGAAAGTTTGACAGATAAAGTTTATGGAGGAAAAGCGAGAGGTTATTGAAAAAAGGAAAGGAGAAAGTGCTTGAAAAATAGGAAGGAATGGAAGGAGAGTTTGAAAGACAGAATATTCAAGAAGAAGAGACTTTGAAAAACAGGGGTTAGGAAATGCAGAGTTTTAAAAGATAGATAGGAGGAAAAGAAAGAGTTGAGTTAGAAAGACTGAGGGTTTGGGGGTGGGGTGAAGAGGAGAGAGTTTGAAAGACAGGGTTTGAATGATTTATTTTAGTGGAATGTCAATCTGTCTAGGATTATTTTATGCCCAGATATTAGGAAATTGTATTCATTGCACATTCTTATTTACATTTTTTGTGTAGTTGTTTCTTCAGGGTTTTTTTTTGCTCACAGTTATATGATATGAAGTATTCCTATCTAATACCAATAATTTGCACACAGCAGCATGGTTTCAAGTATTTCTATCTAATACTAATGATTATATGGTTTCAAGTAATAATTTCTATTCAATAATATTCATTTGTTTGCTCAAAGTTATGTGTGTTGTATAGTCTTTTATAGATTCAACCAAGAACATAATAAAAGATAATGGATGAACTTCAATTAACGAAATGAAACACACTTCTTTATAAAAATCTCTCTCTCTCATTTTATTCTCAAAAGGGGCACACAGTTTGTTGTAATTTTGAGAGAGAGATGGAGAGACATATACTCAGAGAGGGGACTTCTTCTTGCCCCATATCTTCTTCCAGGAGCCAGGGAGTGCCAAGTCTTTCACCCCGTTGCAAGCCATATCATCAGAGATAACCTAATGCTTCTGATCAGCTGCGTATCCCTGGCTCGACTCTTGATTCTGACTGGATTGTCTTAATCTGACTGCATGGTTCTCATATCACGTGGTCTCCTTCCGGTTACACACCTGCTTGACCGGCCTACCCTGACGCACTGTCATCCGCTTGTTTATTAATCACAACATGACAGCTTATCAAAGCACACGGGGTTATCAGGAATGAACCCAATGGAGAAGCAAGGACGAGATCGTAAGTGATGTGCTCCTGTGGACCCCCGCATATGGCCAATCAAAAGCAGGACGACCAGCTTGAACATACATACAGCAGCTATGTGATGATACGGGATGTAACCCTGAGGACCTGCCGAAGGAGATGAATGATAGGGAGATGTGGAGATAAAGGGTCAGGGATATCCGTGCTAGCTGCATGACATGATGATGATGAATAATAATGATGATCCTTAGTAAACAATTATAGCTTCAAAGTGATTATTTTAATAGAAATAATTTAGAGTCATCTGGCAACAAATATTTCTATTGAATACAAACAGTTTTTCAACAGACCCATTTGATGTATAGATGAGAATCTAATAGGTACAACCTCTCTGTGTTACAGTTGAACTGGGAGTATTCAGAATGAAGGGGTACTCCACACTTCTGAGAACTGGAGCCTTATCATCAGATGCAATTTAGTGAAAGACAGGGTTTCTGAGGAAAGACAGAAAGCCTATATGAGACAGAAGTAAGAGAGACAGACAGAGTTTGAAAGGATTTAAGGAAAAATAAAACAGAGTTTGAAAGATGGAGAGCTTAGGTATAACAGAAAGAGAGAGAGCTATTTAGGGAAAAATAAAACAGGCTTTGAAAAACAGAACTTAGGTAAGGTGGAAGAAAGAGGAATTAGGGAAAAAAGAAACAGTTTGAAAGACAGATCTTTGGTAAGAGAGAGAGAGAGAGTTTAAGGAAAAATGGAGGGAAAGAGTGAGAATTTAGGGAAAAAAGGAAACAGTGTTTGGAAGACATCTGGCTAAGATCAGAGAAAGAGAGTTTTGAAAAGAGAGGATTTAAGGGAAAAAAGAAATAGAGTTTGAAAGAGAAAAAGCTTAGGTGAGATGAGAGAGAGAGAGATAGAAAGAGAGTTTTACCATCCTTAAATTACAAGGACAGCTAAAGTTGCTCAATAACATTCAATAATAATAAATTAAATAGGCTTTTCCAATATTAGATGAAAAACTTTCTATAATAGGATTGTAGCACCTGCTGGCATTGCTGTATTGACTCATTTCTAATCCATCTTAACGAACCCTAAGTTCAAAAATATCCTACTCTTAGTTCACTCCAGGTAGAATTTAGTGGCAAGCTCAAGTGCTATCAACTATAAAGCCTAAGTTTAAACAGTTGAGAAAAGAACAATCTACTTATGTAAAGAATACAATGTGGTTATTTGTGTATGAATACAAGGGATGTGCCAAAAGCCAAACTTCCATTTATTTCAAAGAAAGATACACCAAATACAGGGAATGAAATTTCATCAATAGCCAATGTAGGTGATAATTTAGAAATAATAGCAGTTTTTAGCTGAAACCCTTCTCTATCCTATGATGTCATTGTACTCACTGTATTTGTTTTCATATAAAATAATTAGAGGCAGAACTTTCAGAGCACTTCCTGTATACTTATTGGTTTTATAGCAGAGACATGAGAAATTCTGTTGTTATGGTAACACAAGGCGTTATTAGCTATCTGCATTTTGTTTTTCTACACACACACACACACAAACATGTTATATTTTGACCCTCGCCCCGGCCCAAAAATGCTATTCCAAGGTGATACACCGGAAGGAAGTGACACATTCCAATGGCCAGTAATCGAAAGAGATCATGTGGGCGGATTAAGGCTTATGATATGGGACAAGGTGAAGGTCCCATTGTGCCACTACAGTGATGCACCGGAAGAGAGTGACTTCTGAACTGCATGACAGTTGTTTCCGCTTGATGACGATTAAACATTCGATTTCAAAGATCCAGTGGGCGATCGTGTGGGCGTTGAATTATTATATAATTGAGTTGAGTTGGGTGCCAAAGCAGTTGCCAGTAGAATTCCAGACAGTAGAGACCAGATGTGGTAGGGAAGGCCACACCCGACCGAGGGGGCCCTCGGAAAGCCCCAATGGAGTAGACCCTAACATCAGGAGAACAAGAAAGACACAACGTGACGGTCATAACAGTGGGGTCAAAATATGAAGTTTATGTTCTGTCTCCAGCACCCTCTCACATGCAAACCTTGAACAACCCTTTCGAACCTTGCAATAAAGTGAGAGGTATATATGTTGTTAAAGAAGTCTTCCTGCGTCCTTTATTCCTGCGTCTTTATCGTTGTGTCGCTGTGAATTATTCTACATATATATGTGCATGTATGTCGATGTGAATCTACATATGTGACTATATAACACATACACACACGCACATATATATATATATATATATATACTCTGCATGAGTAGGATGTGACACAAGATCAATATCTTAAGCAGAGTCTAACAGGTTTTAATTCAGAGTTTTCCTTCTTATAGACTGGCTACCATACCAATAGCTTGATACATAACTTTCTTTTGTTATATTAGCACTATGTGAAATGCCAACTGCCTTTTCTAGGATTTGAACTTGGAGCCATACCTGTTTCCTATGATAATAATGAGAGCCTCTGAAACATATATATATTTCAGAGGCTCTCATATATTTATATTTATATAGTCAATGAAAAAATTCTTTGTATAGCTGTGAATGTTGAATATTTTGACCTATTTCTTAGATTCTAATAGTTGTATGATGCCAGACTTTTATATGTTATTAAGTACAAAAAATGAATATAAAACAAAATTTTGAGAAGGATTGGTTAAATTTATAAAATATATGAAGAAAAATAAACAAAAGAGGAAAAGACAAAATTATTCATACAATATGAAAAACTAAAAAAAAAACTGAACAATTTTCACAATATTGAGAGTCAATTGCCGCAATTGCTTTCTAAAGTTTTTGATGAGATTTGAACAAGTCTTTTCTGGGATTTCTTTCCATTCTTCAATGGTTACATTATTTATTCAGTTTATTTGAACTTCCAGTTCTGGCCATAGATTTTCAATAGGATTCATTCAAGACCATGGCAGAACTGTAATCTTTTTCTGAAGCCATGCAGTCATATGTTTGGAATCATTATCTTGCTGAAAAGTAAATTGCCAACCTAGATCAAGATTTTGTGCAGATAGTTGTGGATTTTCATCTTCAGATTTCATTATTCCTCTAACTGCAATTAATTGTCCAGTCCTCCTTGAGAGAAAAATAACCCCAAAACATCATCAAGTCATCTCTATGTTTCAATGTTGGTACTGTGTTCATTGGGAGGAAAGCCTCATCTTTCTTGTACCAAATTTTCTGTATATCATTATGTTTAGAAAGCTCAATTTTTCTTTCATCACTCCATTGTACTTATTCCCAAAAGCAATTTTCTTTGTCCAAGAATGTTTTGGCAAAATCAAACCAAGCAGCAATGTGACATGGTTCATGAAAAAGGTTTCAATGATAAAATAATATGTAAATTAATTATACTTACATTAATCAATCAATTTAAAAAGATATTTTTTACTGTATGAATAATTTTATCTCTTATTATTTTGCATAATTCGCCAGTCAAATTTGTTGTACTTAATCTATTGTTCTGAAGATTGAGTTTTATATTCCTTTTCTTGTGCTTATTAACATATAAAAACCTGGCATCATATGGGCATTAGATTCTGAGAAATGGATAAAGATATTCAAAATTGATGAGTGTATGAATAATTTTGTCATTGACTATATATATATATATATATGAATCTTTGGCAGTGTATTAGCAACCTAATCTAAGTAATGAGACATAAAAAAATTAGTGAGATTATAAAACTTGGACCGAATGAATGTGTAAAATAATTAAAATATATTCCAATAGAAGCAGACAGGGACTTGAAAGATGTAATATCCACCACAGAAATTACAGAAACCAGGCAAGTCATTGGTCATTTGGTTAGCAACCTGAACCAGACCTGATCTAAGTTATTTTGTTTGTACATTAAATTCCGCAGTAAAATGAGAAAATGTAGAAGCTATAAAACAACCCAACAGAGTAGTTAAGAAAGCAGAAAAAAAAAAGAAGAAAAATCCCAGATAAATATTCCAGATTTAAGAAACTTTGAGCATTTAAAAATTGTTGCATATAGTGATGCTTCTTTTGCTAATTTAACAGAATGTGGGATCCCCAAGGAGGCTATATGCTCTTTTTTGTATGCAATAAAAATAAATATATGTCGATTGCTTGGTAATTAGAGAAGTTGTCAAAAGTACATTAACTGCTGGAACATTAGCTA
The DNA here is from genome assembly GCA_963585895.1 of Sepioteuthis lessoniana. Classification (NCBI taxonomy): domain Eukaryota; kingdom Metazoa; phylum Mollusca; class Cephalopoda; order Myopsida; family Loliginidae; genus Sepioteuthis; species Sepioteuthis lessoniana. Next base: position 6,737,492 of record OY757934.1, read on the forward strand.
TGGTTGACTTGTCAGAAGCCTGACTATTTTTCAGGAAACTACAATTGGAACTGCTGTAGCCAAAAGATAAAACTGAGAACATTGAAATCACAAGCAAAACAGACAATTTCTGTCTCTATGTATTATTACATTCATCAACACAAATTTTGAACAAGAGACTTTTCATTGAAATAGCCATTTTGAGAGAAATGATCGACAGAAAAAAATACTACAGAGATCTTTTGTATACCAACTAATACACGAATTACAGACTCTTTAACAAAGAAAAGAGTACCATCATTTAAAATCCTTGGTTTTATATCTGAACAAAAGTAGTCCTCAATTTTATGAATAGACATTCTTCAATTTATTTTTTGGAAAAACATAATACTCATCTGAAAAGAAAAGAAAAAAGGGAAGAATTGTTTATCTTCATGAATTGTGCCTCTTGGACACTCTTCGGTAGTAAGTGAGAATTTTATCAGGAAATCCAATAGTAGCTAGATAGTTATCACCACATGGTGAATGAGGTGGTCAAATAAATCCCTTCTCCTCTTATATTAGCTGGATTTCCTCTTTTTAGGAATAATTCTGAAGTGTTTTGTAGGACAGATTATTATTAAATGATCATTTTAAAAAATCATATCATTATAGCTATTTCTGTTTAAATGCAAAATGTGTTATGGAGATTTTGGCATTAACTTACTCCCAATAAGTCTTTTTTAGTATTTTCTTTGTCACAATATTTGGTTAGAATGAATGAAAAGTTTCATGCATTTAATAAACGTTATGAATTTCTAAAATTTCTTTTAATATTTTTTGTGTACCAATATATAATTACTAAAGTGAATGAAAGGTTTCCAATGGATTTCTATAGTAAATAATTTTGAATGAATTTCTATAAATGCTTTAGTATTTGCTGTCACTCTATATGTAATTCTTAGAATGAATGAAAGTTTTTGATTTATTTCTATAATAAAATAATTTCCAATAAATTTCTATAATAAAACAATATCTACTGAATTTCTATAAATGTTTTTTGATATATCTGCTTCTCTATATTAGAAAGAATTTGAGTGAATGAAGAATTTGATAGATTTCTTTGGTAAATCCAACCTTTGATATGACAGATAATCTAAAAAAATATTTGCAACATAATTGTATTAATGTAACTAGCTCCCTTCCTTACACCTCAGTGTAGTAGCTATTGAAAAGGGAGCCTTCAGGTCACCCTCAACTATGGTCGCCAACTTTACTTTACTTAGAGAATAAATTTTCTATAGATATTATTAAAAGAGATATAGAAGTTGGAAGAAACAGTCTCTTAGTACAAAGAGATATCAGCGCCAGTCATCGGAGTCTATGACATGTTCCAAGAGACAGTAACAGATTTTTTTTTTGTTAAATAAAAACAGGTTGACAGCAGATGATTTGTGCATGATGATTAGGATGAACAAAAAAAAAAAAAAAAATCTAATTAATGTTTTCAATTCCTTCTCCTTTCGATGATTAAGCAATTATGAGAAGATAAAGAAGTCTCTTTTGCATTGGAGGAATTTTATTTGCATCAAAGCATGCCACTTAGGAGGAGGAGGAGGAGGAGACACTTTATGATTGGAAAACTACTTTATAATGAGAAAGAGAAAGAGGTGAAGATCAAGAATCATTTTGGCGTATTAGGACTCCAAGTGTGTTAGGCAGATTTTCTTTCCAAGCATTATTTCTGAAGATTGTGGAATCCACAAATCAAAGATAAGACAACATGACAAAATGATACAAAAGTAAAGTTCAATATTTATTATGAATATTGAAAGGATAATATATTCTTTTGTGGAGAGAATGCAAGAATGTCTCTTTGCTTTAGATGGTTTTTGTTAGTGTACCATGAGGTCTAGTAGTCCTCTGTTGGGTTAACTTTCTGTTGTCTTTTTTGAAGTGGGTAAGGAGGAGAAGCCACATATGTGGTGTATCCAAACTTCTCAGCAAGTGACTTTGTAGAATGTCATAAAGACACAGATTAAAGATAGCAGTGGGTTTTTGCATATATAGAGGTGTGTGCATTTCTGTGAGTGAGAGAGAGAGAGAGAGCTATCGCTGACCCTTCCTGTACATTACAGTTCAGCCCCTCAATCAAATCTCCTGACCACTGGAAACTCCAATAGCATAAGACTTGTTACCTTTTTTCTTTATTTAATCCACCTGCACAACCAAACCTCAAAGGCTTGTAATGCTGTTGTTCATTTGGCACCACTAAGACTATCATATATTAAAAGAAAAGGATTTGTTTATTTTACTTCTTCATGGTTGGTCAGAAAAAGAAAAAGAAAAGAAGAGATATAGATAGGGTGATAGATAAATAAACAGACATTTTCTTTTACTTGCAATCATGGATATTTTTCATTTCACTATATATATTATTATATATATATATTTCTTATAATATATTTTGCTATAAACCTAACATTTATCGCATCTGAAAATATTTGTGTGATTCTTGTCATTTATTAATGATTTATCAATACAAAGAAGCTTAATTGAAACATTCATTATTTGTGATTTTACATCTTTTAGTCTCTGGCTATTTACATCTTCCTTTCTCTCTACATCTGTTCATATCTATTGATCTGTTCATATTTATCTGTTTAAATCTATTTCTCTCAGTCAGTTCATATCTCTCTTTCTATGCCTCTTCATATCTATTTATCTCTCTATAACTGTTTATATATATTTCTCTTTATCTCTTCATATCTGTGTATTTATCTGTACCATTTTATATCAATTATAATCTACCACATTTGTCTTCATATCCATCTTAATTTGCTCATATCTATCTATCTATCTATCTATCTTAATCTGTTAATATGTACAAAGTTCTGTTGGCTGGGGCTGTAGAATATTCCAACTGCATCACTGCAAAGGGATAAGAACCCCTGCAATGAGTGTCTTGAGTATGACACTAAACAATCTGATGGTGAGGCTCCAGTCCTTTGGGAATGTAGTGTACCCCTTCATTGTCATTGCTCTGAGGTCCACTGTTAGGGTCCTATCAATGGATCAAATAGAACTATTTAATCATTCATTATATGTGAAACCATTTAACTATGTGCAAACTAATGATAAATATTAAATAAAATTATAAGTATTTGATAGGAATGCTTGAAACTATCAAACTGGGTACAAACAAATGTATCCTGGCTCATTTAAAAATGTTACTTAAAAATTATTCATTTATAAATCAAACATATATGATATATAAACAGGATTTTGCATTGAATAACCTATAAGAGTTGATATACCATAAAACACAACCAAGTTACTAACCAGCTATGTAGAACAAAAACTATTTGGAATTAAGTCAAATATAATTCTAAAATAAAATAATTTCCAGGGAATTTCTGCAATGAAATAACTGCTACAGAGTTTCTATATGTCATTTTTTTAGTATTTGCTGCATTCCTATATAAAAAAATTTAGAGTGAATGAAAATTGGGACATATTTCTTTAATAAATCTGACCAAAAGTATTATGAATATATATATATATGTGTGTGAGTATGTATAAAGAAAAGTAGAAAAAACAAATAATCCAAAATTTGATGAATTTATTATGTAAGTTGATCTTGAACATTTTGGTTATAATAACCTTGATCAGGACTTTAAACTCATGAGTAATGTTGTTAGAATAGTGATCCTATTTACCAACCCCTCTGCTCGGGCAGGATATAACACAAGGTCAATTTTTAAGCGGAGTTTAACAGGTTTGAATTCAGAGTTTTCCTTCTCCTAGACTAGTTGCCTCACCATGGCTGAAGAACCTAGTCTGTCCTACTATTTACCCATAGCTGGAAGGAGAATAATTGGATTCATACCTTTCCCAAGGGTATTAGTACAATGTGAAATGCAATCAGTCTCGTCCAGGATTTGAACTCGTGTCGCTGTGTCCATTTCCTACGATGATAACCATTACACCATGGGCACCTCGACTTGTTGTTAAAATAGCAATGAGTGTTTGATGAAATAGCAGAAGAAACATCCATTGCTATTTTGATAACACTTTTCATGAATTTAAAGCCCTGAACAAGCTTATAATAACTAAAATGTTCAACATCAACTTTCACCATAAATTTATCAAATTTCGGATTATTTGTTTTTTCTACTTTTCTTTATACTGTTGGATTTAATTTCCTTATTTACTCCCATATATATATATATATATATATATAATAGTAACAATATAATTATATTAATGTAATTATTCCTTAATGGAAGGTGAGAGTTAAATAATTGACAAGAAATTTGTTTGTTTGTTATTTAATGGCATATTAATCTTCTTGGGTTATTTAATGCCAAATTCATCCTTTTAGGACAGAAGTGGTACAATTTAATCCATAGATGGGAGGATAAGGGGGTTCATACCTTTCTCAAGGGTATTTGTCTGAAAGTGAATGTAATAGCACAACTGAAGTTTGAACTTGCGTACTATGATTCCATAGTGCAGTGCTTTAACCATTACACCACAGGGATACCCTCTTTACAAGAGAAAATATAAAAATCCAGTGTAATATATCTGAATAAAAGGTATTCTCATTATACTGACTGGAGATAAATATTATGGTACTTTTGTGGAAAAAAAACAAAATTTAAAAAGGGTAGACGATATACATTCAAAATTTCTGTGGTTCTCTGAATGAGGATTATGTATTCATGTATCTATCAGTTTAATATATATAACAGAGGAGAGATATTAACGTTATATAAACTTCAGATAAAAAAATTTGAGTCTCCAGTCAATAAATAACAAATCTAAACAGTTAAAATGATATGCATCTTAAGTATACAGCTCTTATAATGTTGAATATATATTCACTTATTTGTTGGGTGTTTGTACATATTTGCGTAAAAGTTTTTTTTGTACAAGATCATAGAACAAAAATATCACAGGACCCACATAAGAAAGTCAAAAAACTAAACAATCTAATTGATACAAACCTGAAGGGCAATATTCTCAGATTGTCAAATACATACGCAGGCATCTATTGAATATTTGTGCATATCTAACTGAAAGTTATTCTTGCTATATTATACTGTAAAACAAAGAATAAATTCTATAAAAAGCAAGGTTTGTGAAAAAGTAGAGCAAAAGTATATATATATAGATATATGTATGTATGTATATATGAAAGTAAATATGGATTTAAATCCGACAGTATGAAGAAAGCAAAAAGACAGAATAATCCGAATAAGTGAATTTATTGTGATATATAGCCAATGTTAAACGTTCGAGTTTCAATAACCTTCATCAGGACTTTGATATCATGAGAATTGTTCACACAGCGATGGATGCTTGTCGAGATAACAGGAGCAAATAAAACATAAGCAACGAAAAGATATCATATTTACCCAACCCCTCCGCTCGGACAGGATATGACACAAGGTCAATTTTTTAAGCAGAGTTTAACAGGTTTGAATTCAGAGTTTTCCTTCTCCTAGACTAGTTGCCTCACCAAGGCTGAAGAACCTAGTCTGCCCTACTATTTACCCATAGCTGGAGGGAGAATATTTGGATTCATACCTTTCCCAAGGGTATTAGTGCTATGTGAAATGCAATCAGTCAGGTCCAGGATTTGAACTCGTGTCGCCGTGTCCATATCCTGCGACGATAACTATTACATCACGGGCACCTCCTTACACCACGGGCACCTCAGCAATGAAAAGATATAAATGTGCATATAGCATTCTTAATTTAAAAGTATTAAGTATTTGTTCGGCACGCGGAATGATATTTGAAAATGTTGGATTTTTTTAAGAGACAAGAAAAATCCTCCTGTCTTTTAAAGAAATACACAGAGATAGGTAAGTTTTTATATATACAGATCATTTTGAAGTCATCCATGTTAGATGTCATGTAAGAATGTATTTGGTATTTGTTTTTCCAAAAGGACAGTATGAAAGTAAATATGGATTTAAATCCAATAGTATGAAGAAAGTAGAAAAACAAAATAATCCAAATAGGTGAATTTATTATGATGTAAAGCCAACGTTAAATGTTTGGGTTTTAATAACCTTCATCAGGAATTTGATATGTATATATATATATATATTGGTTGTTAGTTGGTTTCAGATTCTTATATTTTAAATGAGATTTTTCCAAACAAATATTTCCAGTTTTATTTTTGAAAAAATTCAAATGATATTGCCGGTTGGTTGGTTGATTTTATAGTATGTCAAACCCTGTTGGGTTATTTCATGCCAAATCAGTCTATTTTTTGAAAAGCAGTTATATTGTTTCAAGTACCAAATAATCATTTGTAATTAACTATTGGTTCAAGTAACTTTTCTTAATACAAATAAATTGCCTAATATGGTTTTAAGTATTCTTATCTTATACTAATAATTTAAACACAATTATATGGTTTCTAGTTACTATTCCTATTTGATAATAATTATCTGTTTGCCCACAGTTATATGGTTTCATGTATTTCTTTCTAATACAAATAATTTATACACAATTATATGGTTCCAAGTATTCCAATCTAATATTAATGATTTGTATACAATTATATGGTCTCAAGTAAGTGTTCCGATTTAATAATAATTGTTTATACACAGTTATATGGTTTCAAGTATTCATATTTAATACAAATACTTTTCAAACAGATCTATTTGACTCATAGATAGAACTCTTATAGGTACTACCACTCTGGGTCTGAGTGGACCAGGGAGTAATAGCAATGAAGGTATAACTTCAGACACCCCAGAGCTCCAGAACTGGAGCCTTGCCACCAGATGCAGTTTAGTGTCATACCCAAGACACTTATTTTGGTAGGGGAGGATGCAGTCAGTATATTGTAGCCCCCAGCTGACAAGATTCTATACATATTAGATTAAATGCCATTCTTTTTATACGAGACTGTAAAAGAAAAAAAATGATAATATATTTCATTAAATGCAAGGATTGTGAAAAAGGAAAGAAAAAAAAATTAGACCTATATAAATGCTAAAAGGTATAAAAATAAAAGCAATATAAAGAAGTGTTTGAATAACAACAGCAGATCCTTATATCAGACATAACCTACCTCAACATTATGACAAGTATCAGAGGAATCACTTATGGCCTCAGCTCTCAGGACAAAGCGCCGGTCTCCAGCCTCGCGGTCAAAACTTCTATTCGTTGTGATGACACCCTGAAGGGAAATAAAAGGTAGTTTATTATAAGCAGTTGATGTAAAAAGAATGCGGGTATGCTCAAAGAATAATTTGCCTCGGTCACATTAACGGCAGATGTAGTGTAATAAAAGGCTTTGGTTTGCCTTGGTCACATTAGCAGCAGATGTAGTATAATAAAAGGCTTTGGGAATGCAACCAGCTGTACAATAAAACATAGAATTGGCAAGAGATGACATGGAGGATGGTGTATGTGGGAAAGTCTGAATATAAAATATCTGGTTTCAGGCAGGAAAAACTGATATTTGGTTCCGGATAAAAACACTTCAGAATTCTCTTAAAGCACAGATGGAAGATTCTAGATGAAATGGATCAGTGAATGATAAGTATGCAAAAATTTTCCAGAAAGATCTTTTATAGGTAAATGTATTGTTCTGATTCTGGGGACAATTTATAATTAGTAAAGACAAAATGCAGCATTGGCAAAATTTTGTTTATGTATCAGTAATTCATTCTTAGGATTGGCTCTCAGCCGTGCGGAGGCACTTGTAGTGAAATGGTTATCACCATTGGAAGTGGACTTGGTTACCCAAGTTCAAAGCTTGAAAAAAAAAAACAAAAAAAAACTATTTTCATTTTACATTGCACAAATGCTCTTGGGAAAAGTATGAATCCAACTATTCTCAACAGATTTGTGTGATGCCTCTTTATTATAAAGATATTTTCATATTTTTATGTGCAAGAGTCAGTTGAAAAATTCATAGGATGTGTATCCAAGATAAGTAAAATAAAGTTGGTGACCTGGAGGCTTCCTTTTAAATAGCTACTACACTGAGGTGTAGGGGAGGGCACTACTCATTTCCATGGATTGCTCCATTTTTCCCTTGACACATACCTGAAAATGCTAAGGGTTACATAAGGCGGCATCAAGTACCATTTTTTATGTCTTTGGTATAATTCGACCTTGGATTGAACCCCGGCCTCCCGGACCATTGGCGAACACTGTACTCATTAAGCCAATGGCCCGGTAACTCTCATAGAATGTGATCAAATGAAGTTTATTTTTAATGATGTCGTCATATGAACTTTTCAGCCCAACATGTTGATTAGACGTTTGATGATAAGCAGATAAGTTGACTAAGTACACTTAGTCAACTTATCAGCTTATAGGTAATAGTTTTCTCTTTTATTTTCTATTTAAATGACTGATACTTAACCCTTAGAAAATTAAAGAGAGATAAATTTACCAGACCATTCCAGCCCAAGACATTGTAAATGAGTAGTATCCCCTTGACCAAACCAGGTTACGAGATATATATGTCTTTTTCTCAGCTGTAAGAGACATAAAAGTAGAATTGCAAACTTATATAATCTTAATACATAAAAACACAATCTATATGTAGTCATACATGTACCCCCTCATCTACCTATAAAACAATAATAATTTTTGATTGAAAGTTAATTATCTTCAAAACCAAATATATCAGGATTTTATTATTTCTAGTGAGACATTAAACAATCAAAATGGATATTATTAGGTACTAGCAGTGCCTGTGGAAATTTGGCTTTTTATAACTTTTATCACTTTTATTTTCATAGATGAATTTACAAATGTGATCAATGAATAAATACTGAAAATCCTATGAAAATTTATTGAATTTCAGAGTTCATTATTATCTATGAAATATGTTATTTCTTTTGTTTAAAAATAAACTTCTGAAATAAATTTTCAAAATAAATATTCTTTATTTCTGTCTTTTCCTCATTTTTCTTCATATATATATAATCTTGTGTTTCTTTCTTTCTTTCATTGATGCAGATAATACACATTTCATATGTAGCATTATCACTTCCTCTTTCTCTTATTATATTTGCTTTCTTTTTCTTTCCAACATACAGCAAGTTCTTTTTCTTTTATTTCTTTTCATTCAATGAAAATAGCAAGGACTACTATTTATCTGAGGTGATGACAGGGATTAACATTCAAACACAGGAATTCATATCTTATTTCACTAATAGATATATTAATATTTAACATTTATAAACATTCATAATCATATCAAATCATTATATTATTATGTATATATAGCTATGCTATAAATTATGACTCTAAAACCCTGTATACATTTATAGATGAGCACCGAAAAGAATAACAATACTGGCACTAAATAACCCTCTGGAGTTGATGTCCTGTAAAATTCAAATCAAGTCATAAATGTTTATAATAATCTATGTTGATTCATAAAAGACAGTATTGGTAAATTATTGCTTATAGATCAATAAATAGTTTTCTCAAGATAATTCAAATTTTGTTATAGAAGAATAGATTTTCTTTAATTATCATGAGTTTTGAAATGTGAAAATTACTTGAGTTTCTTTAAACAGTTTAGTTTTGGCCTAAACTTACTAATTGATTTTCTTTAATTGCCACAACTTTTTATACAAAGCCAGTATTTGATTTTTATATTCTTACCTTTGATATAGAGTCAATATCTATTTTTGTTTTTATATACTGACCAGTAAATTGATTTCCTTATATAAAGCCAGTTTTAATGTTTAGATAGAAAATAATTTACTTTCTTTATAATTTGATATATAGTAAAAAAAATGATGTACTTTTATATGGACAGTAAATGATTTACTTTGTTCATCCCAAGTTTTGGTATGGTAAATGATTTTGATATATATATATATTGTTAGTTTTGATATATATAACCAAGAAATTATATATATATATATATAAATGATTTTTGATATATAGAGGCAGGAAATGATTTTTCATACACTCCAATTTTTGTATATGGTTTCAATAAATGATATTTTTCATACCCCCAGCTTTAATATATTGTCAGAAGTTGATGTTCTTTATATACTAAAATCTTTATATATTGTCTCAGTAAATTTCTTTTTTAAGATGTTCTAGTTTTGATATAAAATCAGTTATTGATTTTCTTTATATAATGAAATTTTCATATATGGTTGCAATATTTTTTTTAATATACTCTAGTTTAGATATACAGTACTGTGCAAAAGTTTTTGGCACTTCAAACAATTTCAAATTTCTACAAACTACCAACTTATAAGTGGATGTTTCACATCGTGTTTTTTACAGATGAAACATTAGTCCTGTTGGAGTCATTTCCATACCTAATAATTTCATTTTGTAGTAGAAGTTCTGAATGAGAGGGGAAGATGTGAGACCAACCACAAGAATGATTGGGCAAAAATTTTCAGCCGCTTATCATGAACCAAACCTGATACAGTGTTTTAAAATAGAAAAATGTCTATAATGAAAATTTATTACAGAATATTCATTTAAATAAATTACTGTACGCTGTTAATATTTTTTGTGGTTTCCCTTAGCTTGATTAATAGCTTGAATGAACTTGGAAAAAATGCATACAAATCCGTCACTGGTATTAGATGCCATTTTCTTTGACTGAGCTCTCATAATTCTTCAAGATTATATGGATTCTTCTGACAAACTTTTCTCTTTAGTTCTGTCTACATTTGCTCAATTATATTTAAATCAGGGCTCTAAGTTAAATAATCTTTCAATACGTTCCTCAGCTAAACTCTATTGCGCTACATGTGATCTGTGGCATGGAACTCCATCATGCTGAAAAATCTCACCTTCATCCAAGTCTGGTATCAAATTATTCTTCAGCAACTGGATTCATTTGGTACAATTTAAGTTACCATCAATTTTAACTAACTTTCTTAAACCATTATTTTTTATGTATCCCCAAAATCTCATATCCTTACCACTAAATATCACTGTTTTTGTCATGTAATGTGGGTTGTTTTGCTTTCCTGGATGTCTTCAGACAAATTACCACTTATAAGAATGCAGCATCATTCTAGTTTCATTGCTGAATAGGATCTTATTCCAAGCATCTGCATCCCATAATTCATACCTCTTTGACCAACTTAATCTTGTCTTTAATTCTTTTTGCTGGTTTCTTAGCTGCAATGAACTCCTTCAATTCATAATTTTGAAAAATGCACTCAGTAGTATCTACTGACATTTGGACAAGTCACATTCATCTATCTGCTTTTGCTTTTGCTGTCCAGATCAGTTTTCATACCATCCTGTGCTGCAGCTTTTGAGAGTGACCTAATCTTGGTCAATTCAAAACACTTCCAGAATCTTGAAACTCCAAGAGAATTTCTGAGATGCTGCTTCTTGAAATTCCAAGTTCCTTAGCTATTGCTTGCTGGCTCATATTCTTGGCCATCTTCATTATCTTCATCCTCATTTCTTTGAAAAAATTTTTTTGTGATTATAGATGCAAGAATTTTCATGATATTAAAAAAAAAAAAATCAGTGTTGTTATAGAAAAATATTTGCCTATTAGCAGTGGAACATTATTCTGTTTTAAAACACTGGTTGATTGGTTTATGTGAGGTGGCCGAAAACTTTGCAAGGCCATTTTTGTGGGTGTTTGCACATCTTTTCCTCTCATTCAGAACCCTTACAACAAAATATAAGTATTAAGTATGTAAATGACTCCAACAGGGCCAATGTTTCATCAATAAAAATGCAATGTGAAATGTCCACTTGGCAATTCGTGGAAATTTACAATAGTCTGAAGTGTCATAAATTGAATTACCATGACCAGAAAATCCAGCACATACTTGCATGCTATGTACGGAACCACAGGACAACTGTTTCTATTTTATTAGGTCTCATTAGCAGAGTATACCATGATCTCCCCCACTGGAGATTGAACCAGTGACCACAGAATGCAGAGCCAAAACTCTACCACTGAGCCACAGGTCTGCATCACAACAAGCGACGCCAAACTATCTAGTCATGGCAATTGCATGGCCAATTAACCTGAATGTGTCTTGTAAGTTACATCCATACTTTCTACAGGGCCATGTCTTCCCAAGAAGATTGGAAATACGCCTCCACATAATTATTATAACCCCAAGAAAATGTACATCTAGTTTGAAGTTGTTAGAGACTTCTGCATGGTACTGTATAGTCAATCATTGATTTTTTTAATGTATTCTAAGTTTCATATATGATATTAGTCAATGATTTTCTTTATACACTCCAGTTTTGAGATATAGTCAGGTAAAGGATTTCTTTATACACCCCAGTCTTAATATATAGTCAACAAAGGATTTTCTTATTACACCCCAGCTTTGATATACAGTCAGTAAATGATTTTCTTTATAGACCCCAGTTTTGATGTATAGTCAACAAAGGATTTTCTTTATACATCCCAGTTTTGATACATCGTCAGTAAATGATTTTCTTTATGAATTTCAAGTGTATGATAAAAATAATTATTTTGCTTAGATAATTTTCATGCTTAGAAGAAGCCCATAGAAACTTACACAACAGTTCCAAAAATCTATTCTTGGTCTCTTTTTGCTTCTGGTCTTTGTGTCATCACAGAGTCTCTGACTCTTGCCAGGGAATGGCAAAGCCACATGGCTATCTTACCTGTCCTTATCAAATAAAAGTTTTTCTTTTATATCAATTCTAATCTAGTAAGCCTTTTTTTTTTGTACTCCTTCCACATATTGCTTGTTCATGGAACAATTTAGGTATAGTTTTAGCTGTCCTTTTCATACCACTCATAGGTATATAGTATATATAACATGTGAAATGTTTTTGGTATACACAAAAGAGTTTATTTTGTCTTTTTTCCACTGTGTTTAGTGTTAGTATATCATACATATGTAAGATAATTTGGGAGATTAATTAATTATGTTAATTATTTTATTTATTTGGTGAAATTGTAAGTTAGCTAAGGACTTTGAATGTAAGTGTAGTTTCTTGCAAAGGTCAAATGTGTCCACAGGTGGCAACCAGGTTTAACATCTCACATCAAAATAATGTTGGGAAGTCAGGATAAGGATAATAAACAAATCAAGGTTTGTCGACTGGTGTGAGAAAATAAGGGTTTGTGATACGTATGATAATTCTAGAAAGTATGATGTAATAAGTAACTAAAATAGAAAATATATAAAAATGAGATAATTTGAAAATTAAGGCAGCTGAGTTTTGAAACCCAAAGAGAGAAGTTGGGGTTAGATGTTGGTATGAATCAGTGAGAGACAGAGTGGTAGATTGGTTGCAAAGGATATACGTTGATTAACCTTTACGAGGTCTTCCTCTCTCCCTCATGTTTGTGATGGCTGCAATGAAATTGTACTAGTCTGAATAAAAACTTTTTGTATTTGAATAACAGAGTTGCCTATTATTTTTGAATTTTAATATTCAAGATGATTCCATAACGTTACAGGTATACTAATGCTAATTTTGGTACTCGGAAAGTGGACACTCAATTAAAAACATCTTCAACACCACCAAGCATCTAATACCAGTTTTAATATTCTTATTAGTTTTTTTTTAAACACCCTCAGGTTTGGAAAAAAGAGCAGAATGATATATAGGATTATGACGGTTGCCAGAAAAGTTTGTCAGCTGACCAAGATAATCTCATGGAATGTGACCATACGAGGTTTATTTTTCAACATGACTCTCTTTCTGGTCTACAAATTTCTTCCAATGATGTTACAGTGTTTGGATCTCATTGATAAAAGAAATCATCAACAGTATATATAACATCATCATATGAACTTTTCAGCCGACCATTGTGTGTTGTTTAGACCTTTGATGATAAGCTGAGAAGTTGATTGAGTGGGTAATAGTTTTCTGTCTTTTTTTTATTTAAGTGGCTGAAACTTAACATGGGCTCCTCATGCCCATAGGCCACTCAATCTGGGGCTCTTGGATAGAAGTAGCAGAAAAATAATTGTTGCAGTGTTTGAATCTCATTGGTCCAAAAAGTCATCCATAGCAGATATAATGTCAACCTATGAACTTTTCCGTCCACGTTCATTAAATACTAATGATCATATTGATTTGTGATTGTTTTTGTCAATCACGTTATTATGAATCATTTGATTTTCTGTTGACAAATAAGTGCTAAACAACTCTGTAATTTTGTTGTCTTTGAAAAGCCTTAGAAAATGTACAGTTCTACTTACATCCCATGGGTTAGAGAAAGAAGAGACAATGTTTCTTTTTTTTCTTTTATTATCATCATTATATCTTGATAGTCTAGGAATTTTCATTGAGAGTTTTCTATTTATCTGACTGTCTTCTTGTGTATGGACATGGAAAGCAAACATTCTTATTCCCACCAGAAAACTATTTTCAAAGCAATAACAAGCTATGGTCCATTATTATTATTATTATTATTATTTACTCCTTTGAGAGTTTTTCACACCAGCATTAACTGATGGTTTCTTACTGAAGTTTGAGTGACAGCATGTCTCCTCATGTCTCCAGGACTCTTCTTAGTATTCTGTCCAATCTTAACAATGTTGTAGCCTGGATGGTCTCTATTTATCCTTTTATTTCCAAGTCTTCCATCCCCATTACCAATCTTTTGTGTATTGTCATAAGTGCACCAACCAGAATTGGTATCACCATTACCTTCATGTTCCACAGTTTTTTTTTAGTTCTCTAGCAAGATCCAGGTACTTATCTCTCTTTTTGCTTTCTTTTATTTTCCCTCTGTGGTCTGCCAGGATGACAAAGTTCACTATTTAGGAGGTTCTCTTTTTTTGTTGACTATCACTAGGTTTGGTCATCTATCCAATATTAGGGGATCCGTTTGGATCTTAAAATCTATTATTACTGTTATTATAACTATCATAAATATTTTTTCCGCATTTAGCAGCTATCATTTATACTGAGAGTTTCTCAAAACTAGTTAACATGAAGAATTTAATTTATTAAGAGAATCCTAGTCAAGTTGAATACTGTTATAATCTCTTGTGAATTTTAGTTTTAAGTATTCATATATTTCAATAAAATTGACTTTCTTTATCTACTCAAGTTTTAATGGATGTTCAGTTATTGATTTTTTTACACCCTCAGTTTTGGTTAGTAAATATTTTTCTTTATATACTCCACTTTTTTAAATATATGGTCAGTAAATGATTCCTTTTATTGACTCTAGTTTTAATATATAGTTAGTAAATGATTTTATTTATTTATACATCCCAGTTTTTATATATGGCCAGCAATTGATTTTCTTTATACACACCAGTTTTGATATATGGTCAGTAAATGATATATCACGATAGTATATTTTTCTTATACACCTTCAGTTTTGATATCAATATAAAATCTTTTAAATTTATGAAGTAAATCTTAATTCTTTTGTCTTTGTTATATATATATATATATATATACTGTTTTCAAACTATGATAGTATTGCTGATAATCAATCCTTAAGCCACAAGCAGGATGTAACAGAAGGTCAATTTCTAAACAGAGTATAGCTGGTTTGGATTCAGAGTTTTCCTTCTCTTAGATTGGCTGCCTTATCAAGGCTAAAGAATTTGGTCTGCCCCAATGGAGAACAGATTCATGCCTTTCTCAAGGACATTAGCGCAAAGGGAAATGCAAACAGTTGTCCAGGATTTGAACTCAGATTGTGGATTCCATTTCCTCCAATGACAACCATTACAAATAGTACACCTGACTGATAATGTACGCTTACATCTGCTTTTACAAAAGGGAATATATCTAACTATATATACTTGTATATGAGCTGAATTTTTAAAAGCAAATTTTTTGGTAAAAATTGGCAGTAAGTAATATTTCTGTTGAAATCTGCAGCCAGTAGAAAGGCTAAGGAATAACACTGGTTCTAACATGAAAATTATTCTCAATATAATTTTGTAAAGGGTCGTTAACATTCAAAGATTTATTCAGAAAATTGAATTTTTATAATTTTGCTTTTCACATGATGCTCATAATTCTCCAATTTTCTTTAAGATAAATTCATTTAACAAGGACATTTAACATTTAATATATATGATAAACCATACCAGTGGTATTAAAAGAAAGGATACATAAATGTACCCCAACAGATGAAAGTATACATAAATTGTCTAATGAACAAGGAGTATGTGGAAGGGACACAAAAATGGAAAAAGGCTTACTTGACTTGAGATATAATATTGCAATGTAGCTGAGTTAAAGACAATATTTGTACTGTGTAAAGAACAGAGGCCTATAGAGGTAGAGTTTCTGAGACAGCTATGTGACACCAAAAGAGGCCTACAACATTTATGTCTATTTGTTAAGGGAGACAATTATTCATTGTGGTATCAAATAGAAAAATATTTAGAATATTAACTAGAATGCAGAATTGCTCTAAGTCCCTACAAAGAACTGTACGATGGAAAAATGTGTGAAGTGTAACAGTCAAGTACAGTGCTGTGTTTCATGCCTTCCACATCAACTACAAGACAACATTTTCGTTTACCAATATCGGATTCATATAAAGTAAAAAGAACATAAAAATTAATTTCCGAAGAGTGCAATATACCTCTGCGCACGTGTGTGTGTATATGTATATAAACATGCATATGTAGATATGCAAATCACCTTATGTTAAATCTTTTTATATGATTGAAAGTGTATTAATTTTAACTTTATAGGTTTTTATCATGTTTACAGGATGTTTTGGGTGTCTACAAAAAACTGTTAGAGAGAAAAATGTGTGAAGCTAAGCAGTTAAACATATTGTTGTATTTCATGCTTTCCACATCAACCACTTGACAATGAACCTTGATTTCTATAGCAAACATAGAACAGTATTATTTTCTATATCAGAGATCAGTTAGAAGTTTTTCCCGTGAAAAGTCATGATAATTACTTTCTTTTTACACCATTTTGACTTGCAAAGGTTTCTTAAGAATGATACACAAATAGCACAGAAGTAATCTGAAGAAACCTTTTATAAGCCAAAGTGATATAAAACAAAGAAATGATGACCATTAATTTTGTATGGAAAAAATTTCAATCATTTCCAGACACCAAAAATAAACTTCACATTTTCACAATCATTGCAGAAAAGTATTATTCTGATTTTAAAAAAGCATTGAAATTGAGGGCAGGTTTGCCAGATGTTTTGAGTACTTACAAAGAATTATATTATAGAAATATATGTAGCAATTATAAGTTAAATTTATAGACAGTTCTGCAATGATTTTGAAAAGGCATGTAGATTTAGGGCCAGATATCTACAAAGAATTCTATAACTGAAAATTGTATGTGGCTAAAAAGTCAAGTATACTGTCATATTTTTTGCCTTCCACTGTAGACAACAAACTTTGACAATGAAGCAGTCAGACATATTTAAAGGTAAATTTTTAGGCATGGGAATGTTGAAAAATTTTTCCCTTCTAAATTAATGGTCACTACTTCAGTATTGAAACTCTGAAACAAAAGAAATAGTAATATGTAGCAGTCCAAAAATTTGTACATTCCTTGTTAACAGGGTCTAGAAGAATGATCTCCTGGGTTTGGAACTTAAATAAAAAAGGCAAAATAAATCATATTCGAAATTTAATTTTACTGTAGAAAAGAAAAATTTTCCATTTTCTTTTGTTATTGTTATCACATTGTTTTAAATATGAGATCATCTGAATACTTGCATTTATAAACTATATAGTCCTGAAGCCTCACATTGAAGTTCTTTGGTACTGGTCTAATAATTGGCTTTGGTATTGCAGGAAAAAAAAATTTTTAGTTTAGCCATTGTCTGTGGCATATGTTTAAAGATGCCTTCATGACATATATGTAGACTTTTTCTGCCTGTTTTTCAATCATTAAACTTTGTATTTGAGTGTTAGACTATAAACAACCCCCTCACACAGACATCTAGATAAATATATACATGTAGAGACAGTGAGGTATGTATATAAGTTGTCTATTAATTTTAGCATCATAATTTTCATAAATTTATACACACACACACACACACATATATATATATATATATATATATATATATATATATACACACAGAAATAAGAAACACATTTTCACAAGTTATGTGCATCTATCGATCGAGATCTCTTTCTCTCTCTCTCTCTCTCTCTATATATATATGTACATACACACACACACACATATATATATATATACACATACAAATATATCTGTGTATATATGGGTCAGAGTTTATATATGTATATATATATATACATTCAAGTGTCATTGGGTACTCAATTCATAAGGCCTTGTGCTGCATCTAAGCAAAAAGCTTAGTAAATTACTACTTACATACATATGCAGAGACCTGACAATTTTTGTTCTTATTCCCATGTTGTTAGTGCCCACCCTCACTTGTGTAACATTCTACCTCTGAAGGGAATTTGGCAAGAATAGAAATGGATAATAATTCTAATCAACTGAGCAATGTAGAGTTTCTAGAAGAATGTAGATGTGTGATTTTTTGGAGGGGTTTGATAGAATATCACTGTTTATTTTTAACTATAATCTGGCACAAGGTCAAAGAGAAGGTATGAGTTGATCATCCATGATCTGTCTTAACCTCACTTTGTCTCTCTTGTAATCCATTTATTATTAAAGACTTGAGCTTTCAGGAGAAGTAATCTGAATAAGATAGATCTGGAGAACAAGATGTCACCACTCAGTGAGATGAAGAACCCAAGAAAAATTTTATAAATAGATTTCAATCACAAGTGTACTATATTCACCATTTCCAGATTGAAACTAAAATTGCATGGTTGCAGTTGCTGATTACTACTACTAGCTCCTGAGTTGTGGCAATTCTAATTCTGAGAGATCATTTAATGATATATTAACTAGTATAGGGTTATTTTATGCCAAGAGATTAGGGAATTGCACTCATTGTACATTGTTATTTACATATTTTTTGCAGTTGTTTCTTTACATTAATTGATTGGTTATAATGGCATGTCAACATCTCTAGGGTTATTTTATACCTGAAGGTTAGGGAATCGTGTTCATTGTACATTCATGTTAACATTTTTTGTGCAATTCATTCTTTAAATTTTTTTTACACACTGTCAAATCAAATACAAAATAATTTTTAATGAGATCTATTTGATGTGTCGATGGGACCCAAATAAGTACTGCCATTCTAAGTCACTTTAGACCTGGGAGTAATCACAATGAAGAGTACTCCACACCTCATAGATTGCCGGAACTAGAGCCTCACCTTCAGATGCAGTTTAATGTCATACCCAGAATACCTTTTTTGGAGGGAGGTCTTATCCCTTTGTAGGAGATACAGTCAGTGTATTCTAATCCCCATTGACAGGGCAGAGAAATATAAAATGCTTTATGAATTTGTGTATCATCCTTGCACAGGAGCAATGCTAATCTTCTCTGTATTGTTCCAATAGAGTGTTTGCCAATGCTCCAGGAGACCGAAGTTCAAACCTAGATCAAGTCATACCAAAGACTCAAAAAATGGTACTTGATGCCTCCTTGCTTAACACTCAGTACAATAAGGTACAGATCAATGGCAAGTACAGCAATCTAGGGAAAGTGCAGTAGCTTATGAAAAAGGAACCTTCGGGTCACCCTTGACTATGGTTGGCCAACTTACTTACTACCAAAGCGAGTACAATTTAATTTTTGATTACAGTTTCAATGCTTTATCATTTGGTAATAAATAGTAACTAATAATATATCAGCTTTGATTGTATGATATTCTACTAATGCTTCCAAGTTCTAGCAGTGTCAGTACTACTGTATGGTTGCACCACTTGGACTCCTACCTCACAAACCATCCAAAAAAGGTAAGTAAGACATAATGGGCACTACTGGTAAAGTAAGGACGAACACATAAGTGACGTTCTTCAGTGGACTCTTACATATGGACACACCAGTGTTGGCTGACAGGCAAAAACTTTTATTTATTAGCTCAGTGCAGATACGGAGTACTGTCTAGAGGACTTACTAAGTGTAATGGCTGATTGCGATGAATAGTGAGAGAGAGTTAAAGGAATCCATACTGTTGGTATGCCTTCATGATCATCATCATCATAGGTTTAAAAGAAAATGAATTTTTTCTTTAAAAATCAATAGATTTGAACACATTTATGGGCAATACTGTAAATATACTTACGGTTGTAGGATGAATGTTGAAGTCAGGATATTTTTCAACAAATCTGTAGATACTGTTTGGCTTCCCCATAAAATGTCCAACATTGATGACAACAGCATCAGGTTTATTGTTCTCAGAGATGTTGACCGTTTTGGTCTGATCTCCAAATGTGTTTGTTTGCTCCAGGGAGAGGAAAATGCTGGTGCGGGCACAGTGGACTGAGGTGGATGAACAGATAAGGACGGAGAAACGCAGCAAGTTGGTCGTCACTTGGAATGCTGACAGTGATGTTAATACTTCGTTGAATGACATTTCTTTGCTGCTTTTGAGAAGTACCCGTTCGCCAAATGGTTCATCGAAGACAAAAAATTCTTTGACTGAAGACTTTTCCATGTCAACTGAGATGGAATCGAATCCATTCTTCTCGTAGCCAATATAACCAAAATGGTAATCAGCAGGGATAGGACTAGTGGTAAGATGGAAGAAGAAGAACTCCTGTGTGAAGAGGGGTGTCTCACACATCATATTGCTGACCATCACTGTCACTTTGGTGGTTCCAGTTTTTGGTTTATGTCCACTGTCTTTCACCTGAAAAAATAAAGAATAAACAAATTAATCTCATATTTTATTTCAACATATTTGCTGCCACAAAACGTGTGTGTCTTGTAGGCTGTTGCATCTTACCTCTGGTTTTGTTTCGTTCGGGTTCTTTGTTTAATGAAATATCAACCTTTGTGGGTAATTTAATGCCGAAGCCATCCTTGGAGAAGAACAGTAGTGGAACTATTTAACCCATTACTAGAGGAATTAAGTTTTTTAAAAACTTTTTCCAAGGGTATTAATACAAAAGTAAATATTATAGTGTGACTGGAGTTTCGAACTCATTAAACAGTTGCAGTCCAACATGTCAACCTCTGATACACATGTGCATCAGATACAATACATAGTGTAACTAGCAAAAATCTTACAAATTTTTATAACTGATTTTAACAGCATGTCAACCCATCTAGAGTTATTTTATGCCTAGAGGTTAGGGAATCTTGATCATTGTATGTTCATATTTATATTTTATGTGCAGTTGTTTCTGTAGAGTGATTGATTAATTTTAATGGCATGTCAATCCACTTTGGGTTATTTTATGCCTAGAGATAGGGAATCTTGTTCGTTGTATGTTCATATTTGCATTTTATGTGCAGTTGTTTCTATATATAATATATAAAAATATATAAAAACCTCTGTAATTAAAAAAAAATCTTGATGGTCAATCTTTTTTGGTCCCTATTACACTAATCCAATAACCTGGTTTGGTTGTGGAACCACTACTCATTGTAGGTTATTTAATGCCAAATCCTGTTTATACATATGTAATAAATAAATATATATATATATATATGATTTGTAAACACATTTTGTGGAGAACATTCTTAAATGAGGCTGAACTCTTTTTGTGCACAGTAAAATGGTTTCAAGCATTGCTATATAACAGTCACAATTTAACATCAGTCATTTGTTTGCACACATAGTTTGTTCTATTTGACCCATCGATAGGATCCTATCAGGTGCTACTACTCTGGGTGAGAGTGGACCTGGGAGTGATAGCAATGAAAAGGTATTCCACATTCTCCAAATCCCCAAGGCTGGAACTTTGCCATCAGATGGTTTAATGCAATATCCAATATCTAGGACACTCTTTGCAGAGATGCATTCAGTGTATTCTACAGCTCTAGTTGACACAAAAAAGGTTTGGTTTGGTTTCGTTATTTAATGGCACATCAACCTTTGTAGGTTATTGAATGCCAAAGCCATTCTTCTAGAAGAACAGTAATGGTACTATTTAACCCATAACTGGGAGGATAAGGAGGTTCATACCTTGACACAAAAAGAGTTTATTTTAGAATGAGCATACATAGCAAATTGAGCCCATTTTAAAACATAAGAAATTATCTTAAAAATAGTATTTGTACTTGGAAATGAACACAGTGACCTGAATACAAATCCTACACAAGGTTGTTTGCATCTTTAGGTCAATTATAAGGTGGACTTTAACAGGTCTGAATTCAAAGTTTCCTTCTTTTAGACTGGCAGTCATATGAAGGTTAAACCTCTTGTTCAAATCCTGGACGAGACTGATTGCATTTCACATAGCACTAATACCCTTGGGAAGGTATGAATCCAATTATTCTCCCTCCAACTATGGGTAAATAGTAGGACAGACTAGGTTCTTCAGCCTTGGTTAGGCAACTAGTCTAGGAGAAGGAAAACTCTGAATTCAAACCTGTTAAACTCTGCTTAAAAATTGACCTTGTGTCATATCCTACCCGAGCGGAGGGGTTGGTAAATAGGATATGAAGGTTAAAGAGCCTAGTCTACCCTACTATTTACCTATAGCTGGATGCATTCCTTTCCTAAGACTATGGGAAATGCTAAAAGCCTCCTTCAGGGTTTGAACTCTGGTCTCTGTATCCATTTCTTACAATAATAACCATTATACCATAAGTGCCTTCATATATGTATGTATTTACCCAACCTCTCA
Organism: Sepioteuthis lessoniana; assembly: GCA_963585895.1. NCBI lineage: Eukaryota > Metazoa > Mollusca > Cephalopoda > Myopsida > Loliginidae > Sepioteuthis > Sepioteuthis lessoniana. The sequence continues at coordinate 6,760,096 of OY757934.1, forward strand.
GTCACAAACAAGATGTGACGTAAGGTCATTCTTAAGTGGAGTTTAACAAGTTTGAATTCAAAATTTTCCTTCTCCTAGACTGCTTGCCTTACTTAGGTTAAAGAGCCAAGTCTGCCCTACTATTTGCACAAAGCTGGAGGAAGAATATTCAGATGTATACCTTTTTCAAGGTTTTAGCATTATGTGAAATGCAAACAGCCTCATCTAGGTTTGAACTTTTGTTGCTGTGTCAACAAACATTACGATAACCATTACACCACAAGCACCTCCTAATATATCTATCTATCTATCTATCTACATATATAAACAAACTTACAAAACTGCATTCTCTTCATTGTAACTTGAGTTTCAGGTGTCTACACAATCATCAGACAGCAAGAAAGTCAATAAGAAATTGAAGAGAGTAGTTGTCCTTACACCTACAATATTATTGTATTCCTTCAAACTCTTTTAGTCTTTTAGTGTAAAAAATATAAATGAATATTTACAACACCCTATATATAAGTAAATCTCATAGTGAGGGACACAGGAAAAGAATGCAGTCAAGTGAAATGAGTCTGGACAGCAAAATGTAGAAGAGCTAGTGAACATGAATATGTTTTATGTCAAAAGGAGAGGTTGCAGATCTTGTTTAGGGATTGCTGTGAATTGTAGAGCAAGAGGTTGATGGGGAGATGTGAGTGACAGCCAGGGTTATATACATATATATATATATATATATATTGGTTTTGGTTTCTTTGTTTGATGGCATACCAACCATCATGGGTTATTTAATGCCAAAACCACTCTTGTAGAAGAATAGTAATGGCACTCTTTAACTCATGGCTGGGAGGATAAGGGAGTTCATACCATTCCCAAGGGTATTAGTCCAAAAGTGAATGTAATAGGATGATTGGAGTTTGAACTCACTTACTACAATGTCGCAGTCCAGCATGTTAACCACTATGCCATGGGAACTCCTCACCTATGTGTGTGGATATATGTATATGTATGTATGCATGTATGTATGTATGATCCAAGGAAAATAGTCAAAGGGTAGTAATTCAAGGTGAATAGGAATATCCAGTTGAGTGCTCACTGTCAATGGCTATTGACTATATAATAAATTTCAGATCAAAAATATATCAAAACTCACGTACAAAGTGAAAACATACTTTATAAATTTTACCAAAAAAATTCCGTTTTGCAGTTCTATTATAAATTCATTTCAGGTCTACGAAAATGACCTTCATCAGATGGAATTTAATACATTTATGCTTTGGTATCTACATCGTATTCAAAGCATAAATGTATCAAATTCCATCTGATGATGATCATTTTTAGAGACCTGAAGTAAATTTATAATGGAACTGCTGAATTGAATATTTTTTGTTAAATTCATTCACAAAATATATATATAAGTGTATGTAGATGCATATATATATATATATATATATATATATATATATATATATATAAACATATCCATACAACACTTGTCATAAGTATTTGAACAAAATGACCATTTACTTCTAATCATTTGGCTTGAGAGTTAAAAATAGGCCCATTATGCAAAAAGAAATTGAGGTTTGTAAATGGATATGTTTGGCAGTTGTTAATGTTAAATTTCTTGAAAATGTTTGTTTGAATAAAATTAAATAGTTAAAAAAATTTCTTTCCTAAGAGATATTGTGCAGAATTAGTCAGAGAGATTGAAAAAGTAAGTTCATATTGCTATTTAGAAATGTTGCCAAACTAAAAATTTGGATCATCCTCTGCTCAAAATCCTTAATAGCCCTTGTAATCTTAGGATATAGAAAACACAATCTGTACTTATTTAAATATCTATAAACAGTATTTTCTATAAAGTAAAGCTCATAAGAGCTAGAGAATGTAATGCTTATAATTATTTGAACCAACAAAATTCATTTTTCATAATCTAAATTGTCCTGTTAGCAGAGCTTTGAATATTGGATTGGATGATCCATTTCTATCTCAAAACCCCCAGAGAATTTTAGGGGTCTCAAAAAAGATGTCTTGCATCTGGTGAGGCTCTATTTCAGGAGATCTGGGAACTGTAGGAAACTTCATTGCCTTTACTCCCTGGTCCACTTTGACTTGAAGTGGTAGTCCCATCTAGGGTTCAAATAGATTTGTTTAAAGATTATTCCTATTTGATAGGACTGTGTGCAAAAAAAAATGTCTTAAGAAACAACAACACAAAAAATGTTAATATAAATATACAATGAATGTGATACTCTAACCTCTAAGCATAAAATAATCCTAGATTGGCTGATATGCAATTAAAATCAATCAATCAATCATTGGTTAAAATTATAGGAGAATCTTGTTTGCCAATGGTCCTGGAGACCTGGGTTCAATCCCAGGTTGCATCATACCAAAGACTAAAAATGGTACATGATACCACCTTGCTTAATACTCAACAATATAAGGAATGTATCAAGGGTAAAAGTGGAGCAATCCAGGGAAAGGAGTAGTACCCTCCCCTACACCTTGGTGTAGTAGCTATTGAAAAGGAAGCCTTCTGGTCATCCTCGACTAAAGTCACCAACTTTATTTACTTTTACTTATGGATAACTGATTAACCCATGAGAGTGTATCTGTTTATGTATGTACAGTAAGATTCTCTCTGATTGGTTGACAAGTTACATCAAGGTCATGCAACTGGTTTTAAGATATTCATATTGAATAGAGGCTTCTTAAACTTTGATAATAAATCATTAATATTTGCTGATGTTGTAGAAGGTTTTTATAATATAAAATAATTCTATGACTTATTTCGGTCTGATGGTAAATTTAAAATTCATTTGAATTTCAACCAAAAAAAAAAAATTGGTAATTCTGATTGTGAAAATCTGGGAGTACAAAAGTCACCACTCTAATGTACAGAATAAAAACAATAATAATAACAACACTTACCAGCCCAAGGATTCCAACTAGTGTCTAGTTGGCAGACAAAAATAAAACTGGCTATAACTCAATACAGACCCAGCACTATTACTAAACAAGCCGGTATATATATTTACACTAATATGTTCAACCAATCACTATCCTGGGAATAGACTTGACTACATGCACACAATAGGAAGTCCCAATGTGCCATAAATAACTCACCTTCTTCTGAGTTCATTCAGATCACATCTCAGATCTAACTTAGTTTGTTGTCATGACTGAGTGTTGATTTTGATAACTACCAAACTATTCAACATGGTGCTGAAGACAGGATTTGAACCTATGTGGATGATATCCATTGGATTTTGACTCCAATCGTAAAAATCCTTTTACTTCAAATTTTCAGTTATTAAATTCTATGTCAAAGAGTTAAGGAATTATAATTGAAAACACGCTTGCAGTGTAATGGTTATTGACATAGAAAATGGAGATGGTGACACAAGTTCAAATCCTGAATGAGACTGTTTGCGTTTCACATAGTTCTCATGGGTTAATCAGTTGTCCATAAGTAAAGTAAAAGTAAAGTTGTCTCCCTTAGTCGAGGGCGTCCGGAAGGCTCCCTTTTCAATAGCTACTACACCAAGGTGTAGGGGGAGGACGCTACTCCTTTCCCTGTATAGCTTCACTTTACCCTTGATACATACCTTATATTGCTGTGTGTTAAGCAAGGAGGTATCAAGTACCATTTTTAAAGTCTTTGGTATGACGCAACCTGGGATTGAACCCAGGTCTCCCAGACCATTGGCGAACAAGATTCTTGCGAAATGTATTCATCCAACTATTCTCTCTCCAACTATGGGCAAATAATAGGGTAGACTGGGCTCTTTAATCCTGCAATGGCAACCAACCAAGGAAAAGGAAAAACTGAAATCAATTCTGTTAAACTCTGCTTAAAAATTGACCGTGTGTCACATCCTGTTTGTGTGAAGGGGTTGGGTAAATACATATAATTAAAAACACAGAAAAATGATCTGTTATTTATTCCGTAATTAGATATTTATAACTTAAATGGCTATAAGCATTATTTCCTACTTTTAAAATTTTAAGTCCATTTTAAGCTAAAAATTTTATATAATTGTAAAATAATGACACAGTTTTCAAAAATGGTGGTTGCCCAGACAGCTTGAGCTGTAGAATACACTAACTGCTTCTCTGCAGAGGGGTAAGACCCCTCCCCAACAAGTGTCCTGGATATGACACAAAACAGTCTGATGGTGAGGTTCGTGTAAAACTGGAACTTTGGGGAATGCGGTGTACCTCGTTATTGCCATCGTTCCCAGGTCCACTCTGGCCCAGAGTGGTCATACCTGATAAGGGTCCTATCTATGGGTCAAATATAACTAAACTGTGTACTTATGCTAAACAGAGTTGTTTGAAATAAAACTATTTTTGACATTGAGACTTTGTACTTATGATAAACTGAATTGTTTGAAATAGGACTGTTTTGAAATTTAAACTGCATACTCACACTAAAATGAATTCTTTGAAATGGAACTTTTTTGTATGTTAAACTGAATTGTTTGAAAAAGAAGTTTTTGACATTTAACTGTGTGTAAACAAAAAACTATAATTATACTAAACTGAATTGTTTGAATTAGAACTGTTTGATCAAACTGAATAGCTTGAAACAGAAATGTTTTTGACAATTAAAGTGTATAATTATGCTAAACTGAATTGTTTGAAATAAAACTGTTGATCTCTAAAAAATGGATTTGGCATTAAATAACCTACAAAGGTTGATATGCCATAAAACTCAAACAAACAAACAAAAAAGATGGATATCATCATTTCTTATTTACAAAAGAATTGAAAGTGAGTTTCCCTGAAGGATGACCAGGGAAACTCTTTGAAACAGCCATTCAACCTCTCAGCAAATCTAACAGAGTAAGGAAATTGTTCAAGAACTAGGAATTTTAAGAGCTGGATGTTTTAACTATAATAGAAGAAATCTGTTTAAAAGAGACCAGTAAAATGCTAATTTATAATGTTTAGCCTGCTTAGCGATGATGTCTGGATCTATTGCTGGTTTAATCAATTTACCCCCAGAGAAGGTATCATGACCTTGAAATGGAAAAACGGTAATGCAATCTGGTCTCTTGTCCTCTTGATCTGATCTCACTGGCTTCAGTTACAAGGGAAAACCTGCTATATCCAGACCATACTATTGTTAAAATGTTAATGCTGAAGGAAAATAACTGGTGTTCAAGTGACAAAATAGTGGGTGCAGTCTGAATTCCTCCACCATAGACCCCCAAGGGTACTTGATATTTTATTAGACATTAGATTTCATTAATTATTAACTAATTCCCAGCATATGGTCATAACTTACTGATAAGACTGATTTGAATATAATTATCAAAATTAATTAATAAATTAATTAACAAACTCAATAACTGCACAGATCAATATTTGTTGATTATTACAATATGATAATAAAAAGTCTCATATCAACAACTGGACTGGAGTTAAGCAATTCTGTACTTGCTTAGTATTTGGGGGTGGGGTGAAAATGTTAGCATATTTATTTTTTTCTAAAAACAAAACAAAACAAAAAAGAGCCAACTCAAAACTGAGTCAGTGTTATGACATAGTTGCCCTTGTTTGATTATTTAAAGCAGAAATCAGTTTTATTTTCATGCAATTAAAAGGTTTGGTTTCTTTGTTTAATGGTATATCAACCTTTGTAGGTTATTTAATGCCAAAGGCATATTCCTGTAATAGAAACAGCAGTGGTACTATTTAACCCATAACTGGATGGAATAAGAGGGTTCATGCCTTTCCCAAGGGTATTAGTTTGAAAGTGAACATGACAGGAGGTTGATCTCTCTCACTATAATGTCACAGTCCAGGGCATTAGCCATCTCAAGGACTTTCCCCAAAATTATATGGTTTCAAGTATCTAATAATAATGATGATGATGATGATGATTTAATTGCATACATTATATGGTTTTAAGTATTCTTATCCAATAATAACAATTTTACAACACATCTATTTGATCTATAGATGTGACCCGAACAGGACATGGGAGTAATGGCAGTAAAGGAGTAGTGCCAAACTCCCAAAGCTAAAGAACAAGAGCCTCACCAATATTTCTGATGTTCACATTTGTATTAACATTTTATTATATATTATTTGTTCTAAGATTTGGAATATGAGCAACAATCATAATGATTTCATAAGCATTTACCTTTTGAGAAAGTTTGTTGACTTCAAAGTCCTCACATAGTACCATTTTTGAGTCTTTAGTATATAGTACCCTCCCCTACACCTCAGTGTGGTAGCCATTGAAAAGAGAGCCTTCAGGTTGCCCTTGATTACAGTTGGCCAACTTACTTCCAACACGTTCTCACAAAAACATATTTTAATGTTATGCCATGTTTATTGTTGCAATAAAATGGAATGGATGAATTTATGGTCAGTTTATATAAATTAAAATCTATCCATCGGATAAGCTAAACTGAATTTTTATCTTTTTGTTCAACTATATAGAATAGACATCTTGCTGAAAATGTTCTCAACAAAAACAAAAACTATGAACTTTCTCTCTGACATTCTTTTTTAATTACTAGAAAATAAACACTTGAAAAAAAAAAACCATGTGTTTATATTTGTAGTTGTTTATGGGTACCAAAGAAAACAAAAACATTAACCTCTTGATGATGTTTATTACTGGGGGCAAGTCCTGGCCAAAACATCGTCCAGTGTTACTTGCTTAAGATTCTAACCTATAAGTGGGTTTTTAGTTAGTATTAATGGACTATCTGTTTATGTCAAAATACTAAAAAGATTTTAAAACAAAGTACTTTATGAAGATCAGTAACCATCTTAAAATCTGTATATGGTATTGTCCAGTCAGCTGACTGCTTTTCTGCAGAATAGTAAGACACCTCTCAGTGAGTGTCTTGGATATGACAGTAATCAATCTGATGGTGAGGTTTCAGAAATGCAAGAGTTTTGGGGACGGTAGAGTACTTCTTCATTGCTCCCAGGTCCACTCTGGCCTGAAGTGGTAGCAACTGATAGGGTACTATCTATGGGTCAAATAGAACTAAACTGTGTACTTCTGCTGAACAGAATTATTTGAAATAGAACTGTTTTTGAAAAGAACTAAACTGAATTATTTGAAATAGAACGGTTTTGACATTCAATTTAACTGTTTGTAAACAAAAACTATACTTATACTAAACTGAATTTTTAAAAATTTAATTTGGTGTTAAATAACCCAAAAAGGGTTGATATACATTAAAACAAAATAACCCACTAACCGTGTAAAATACAGGAAAGTACAGATAGTATGTATAATATAAATATATTGTGAATTATTTTATGATAGAAATGCATTAAAAATCAGAAAGAAAGAGATTTTTAAAAGTCAGGAATTAATACTCGCATTCCTAATAGAATAGAGATAATGCATATATAATTTTGTAGATGAGATATTCAAAAATCATCTGTTGAAATGAAAGAATTTATGAGTTTATATACTATTCTCCATGTCCATTGAATTCTAAATAATCATCCATTTTCAAAGAATTTGTATTCTTTAAAGTTTATGATGAAACCAAAAAACATAAATCATTTCACTGGAATTTTTGAAGATTACAGTCTTTGATGATTTGTCACATAGAGCAGGATAAAAAAGAAAAGAGAAAAATACATCTTGTGATATTTATCAATATTTTCAATTACACTACCTGACATTAGAATCTCATGAAATGAGACTTTTTAAAAATAAACCAGAAGGGCTAGCTGGTATTGCTAGGGTGGAGGGAATAATATTATACATAATAGTGAAATAAAAAATTTAGGAGGTGCTCATATCATAGCAGGTGAAGTCAGCTACCAGAGTTCAATTCCTGAATGAGGCTCTTTGTATTTCCTATAGGGCTCATATCTTTGGGGAAGGCAGGAATCAATCTGTTTTCCCTACTGCTACACATAAATAGTAGAGTAGACTCAGTTCTTTAACCTTGGTATGAAAACTGGTATAGTAAAAGGAAATCTCTAAATTCAAACCAGTCATAGACCTGGGGAGGAATGGGCTTCTCCAAGCTTTTTTGACCAAGTCATGCTACTAGAGTGGTGCTATCATGACAAAAACAGGCTGAAGTTCTTAGAATTCTTGTTGGTATCTTGATCTTTTGCTCACAGAAGCCAGTGTTGGTAATCCACAAGATATGTCTTCCTGGCAGAAAGTTCAACGAGCAATTGAGTATTTGAGGATAGATATAAATGATTTTAAATGCTTTCAGTCCTCGTCTCTGATGGGCCAATTTTTACTAAAAGTGCCTGCTGCTGGCAGGAAAATTTATAAATAGGAACGATGATTCTGTGTACAGCTTATGCCTAAGACAATCCAACAATGGAACAAGTAATGATGAAGAAATCATTGGCAATTTAAAAAAAAAAAAAAAAAAAAATTTCAAAGATTTGTCAAATGCTCCAAACTTTTTTATATAGAAGATAAAATACAAAAAAAGGGAATATTAATAATTACATTCTTTTATGATGATTTCTTTTTTTGTAAATAAATAGTTGTGTGAGTGTGTGTGTATGTGACTGGAACATTTTGTAGATTTAAAAAGATAAGGAGTTTAATTTCTTTCTTCTGATTATTGAATATCTCATCTTAAAGTTAGATATATGTATGCACACACATGCAGATTTTCACAAAGGATACAACCCAAAGGATAAGAGAATAAAATTTAAAATCATATAAATTTTCTGCTATAATATTAATGGCATGTCAACATTTCTCAAAGCCAACAATATCTAAAAGGTTCAATCCCTTAATGTTAGCCTCATTTGAATATTCTTTCCATAGTGTTGTGCCAGTTACATAATTTTCAAAGCATAAATATTGTGGAGATTTCCTGTGTAAATCTTCTAGATGAGAGATAAATTTAGTAAGAAATTTTCTTTCATAAGACAAGGAGTGTACTAGATCAAAAGAGTCCAGACTGGTCATCTTTATTAACTGCCAAAGGTCTCAATCATGTGTCCAAGTGTTTAACTCACTCAGAAAATCTGTTGGAAATTTATTTTGGCAGATTGTCTATATTAATAACTTTTAGATTTAAGATGTTTAAAATATAGTTGTCAAAAAGATGGTTGCATTCTTTTTGAAACACGTTGTGTGTGTGTGTGTGTGTGTATATATATATATATATATATAGAGAGAGAGAGAGAGACACACACACACACACACAATATATATATATATATATATATATATATATATATATATATATATATATAAGCTTCTTTAGTTTAATGGCATATCAACACTTGATTGTTACTGAATGCCAAATCCTATTTATAGATACATTACATGAATTTTAAATGAAAGCATATCAACCATTGTAGGTTATTTAATGTCAAATCCGTTTTTATACAAATAAAAAGTTCTATTTCAAACAATTCAGTTGAACATAAACACACAGTTAAATGTAAAAACAGTTATTTTAAACACTTCAGTTTAGTGTAATTACACAGTTTAATTCTATTCGACCCATAGAGAGGAGCCTATCGGGTGCTACCACTCCGGACCAGAGTGGACCTGGGAGCAATAGCAATGAAGGGGTACTCTGCATTCCCCAAAGCTCCAGCATTACTGGAACCTCATCATAAAAGTATCATATCCAGGACACTCATTGGGGGTGTCTTACCCCTCTGGGGAGATGCAGTTGGTTTATTCTGCAGTCCCAGCCAACTGGGCCATTCTCTCATTGGACCAACAACAATTTTTATTTATATATAAGAATGAAAAAGACTTGAAAATAAGATTGATACATTTTCAGAATGCAAATGGATTTTTTTTTACCATAAACAGAGCTGGAATATAAGGTGCTACATAGCTCTTACTCAGACTTATATGTTACATATCCCTTCTTTACTTCTTATATGTTCAGTTTTTAGCTTTTCTTTTATTTGTCAGATCTCTGTCTTCTCAGGGAGTCCCTATGGTATAATAGCTGGACTGTCATCTTGAAGTAACTGAGTTTGAACTTTAGTCATGTTATTGTGTTCATTTTCAAATTAATACCCTTCAGAAAGCCATGAACCCCCTTATCTATCCAGCTATGGGTTGAATTGTATCACTGGTATTCTTTTACAGCAGGCGTGGGCAAATTTTTTGGTGGGAATGCCACATCACTGGGTAATAAATTATCAAAGAGCCACTTCTTTTAAAATCAGAAGAATTTAGTCTTGATTCAAGTGCAAGTGTTTATTTTTTATTTTTTTAGAGGCTCCCACAGGCCACACAGAACAGTACACTGGGCAGCATTTAGTCCACCCCTCTTCTACATCAAATAATCCACAAAGGCTGATATGGTATTAAACAAAGAAACCAAACCAAACCAAACCTGTTTTTTATTGTTGGCTCTCTTTGTTGTTCTAGCCTCATATTGCATATGTCAGTATGTTTGTAGTTCATGTAATCCCAACTGTTCTCAGTTCTCTATGATGGAGTGAAGAACAACTCAGAGACTTCTTTTAAGTGTGCACATATATTTTTCACAACAATCATCACCTGTTGCAACCTACGGGGGTGTTAAGAGCACAGGTGGGATACCGCTGTTTTGTTAGACCATTTCCTGCAACTAATAAATTGTTCAAAGTATTTTTTCTGTGTCATCTGATCATGTGACATCTTTGCTTATCACCACTCTGGATTCAAATTGACTCCTGGGGTTTACTGCCTGTCACTCATATAGATGACTCATAATATCTTACCATCTGTTTATTGGTTTATAACTTATTTAAATTGCTTACATATCTATTATGTAACTTCACCTATCTATTATGTAACTAAAGCGGAAAAGTGTGATAATTTATGTAGAGCATATTGAAGACTTAATTCTATTATTTTTTTAAAATTGTATCAGTTAATTTTATTCATTTTTTGTTATTTATGCCTTTTAGCATTCCACTCTGTAGAATATTTATTTTTAAATACAATTTGTCAAAGGTGATATCTAGTAAAAATCTGTATGTAAATTGACTGCAGGTGAATCATGGATCAAAGTATTTTCCATAAATCATCATTGCTAGAACACAATTTGTTATGATGATGATGATGATGATGATGATAAATTTCAATTATTTTTGTCATATTTTTTCTTCATCTTATTGTTGCCTTTTATTCCAACTTTTGAGACAGAATACCTTCCAAGGGGGTGTCCTCGTGGTGTAATGGTTAAAGCGATGGACAGCGGAATCGTAGTAAGCGAGTTCGTACTCCAGTCGCGCTATTATGTTCACTTTCGGACAAATACCCTTTGGGAAAGGTATGAACCCCCTTATCCTCCCAGCTATAGGTTAAATAGCACCACTACTGTTCTTCTAGGAGAATAGCTTTGGCATTAAATAACCTACAAAGGTTGATATGCCATTAAACAAAGAAACCAAACCAAGAATACCTTCCAACTGTTAAAGTAAGTAACATGAAGTAAGAATAAAGAAGTAGCGATAAAATTATTTGAACTCTTAGATGAAGAATTTAGATTATTAATATTTGGTTAGTCTTTTCTTCATCTTAATGTTGCTTTTTATCACAACTTTCAAGGTTGAATACCTTCCAAGTGTTAAAGTAACATGAAGTAAGAATAAAGTAGCAGCTTCTATTGAATTATTCGAATTCTAAAATGAAGGATTTTCATTATTAATTCCTGTCTTGCTTTTTCTTTATCTCATTGCTGCTTTTTATCACAAATTTCTCAATTGAATTACCTTTGAACTGTTCAAGTACAATTGGTAAGTAAGTAACGTTGGCGACCGTAGTTGAGAGTGACCCGAAAGCACCTTTTTCAGTAGCTTCTACACTGAGGTGTAGGGGAGGGCACTACCAATTGGTAATGTGTACTTATTTATAGTTAAAACTGTATATGTATGTATTGAACAACCCCTTCACATGGGTAGGATGTGACACAGGTCAATTTTTAAGTGGAGTTTAACAGGTTTTAATTTAAAGTTTTCCTTCTCCTAGACTGGTTGCCTAACCAAGGCTAAAGAATGTAGTCTTCCCAATTATTTACTGGAGGGAGAATAATTGGATTCATATCTTTCCCAAGGACATTTGTGCAATGTGAAATGCAATCAGCCTAGTCTAGGATTTGAATTTGTGTCGCCATGTCCATTTCCTACAACAATAACCATAACACCACTGGCACCATATATATATATATATTTCATAGAAAGTACATACCTACATATATATATATATAAACTGTATCAGTCAATATCATTTTTTTTTGTTGTTTATATATTTTAGTAGTATACATCAATGAGTATCTGTTCAGTAGGAAAGGAGATATATTGAAAAACCAGGATGTACATTGACTGCAGGAGACTACTAGATCAAAGTGCTTTCAATACATCAATGAAAAATTGTGTTTTTAATTTAATTAAATTTATTACAATTTAAAAAGAGATGCGTTTTTTTTAAATATCAAAATTATGATAAAAATGTCAAGGTAGTATAGCATGTTGTTTATTTTCAGGTTTCTTGGTTTAAGCTTCTACATAAATTATAACACTTCTCTTTCTTATATTGCAGATTCTTTTTTGGGTATAAATCAATTCCTATTCTGATGACCTTAAACCTCTATTAAACATGTCAATCTGATTTTGCAAATTGTTTTTTTCCTTCCATCCTTTTGAATTATATTCTAAACTTTCTTTACTTGTAAATATGCGTGTATCTAAATTAATAAAATAATATTAAGAAACTTCTATTCATATTCTTTGCTCCAGACTTTGATGAAACAGTGTATATTATCCTCTTTTGTTTTTGGAAGAAATGCCAGTTTTTGTTTTTTTTTTCAGTTCAAACTTTTCAATAAACCACTTTACAATCTGTCCCTCCTTTCAACATGTAGTGGGGATGATAGGTAAGTTGGGGAAAGAGAAAGAGAGCTAGTTTGGGAGACAAAATTAAACAATGCCTGACTGATGCAATTCGTAGAAAATACACACCTACATGCACGTACAAAAAGTCCTTCAAATATTATCTTGAATTTTTCCTGTAGCTTCCCAATGGCAAATTAAATATAATACTTATTGTCTATTAGTTCTGTTATTTTGGAGAAATTTATTACAATCAAGTCTAAAACAAGAAATACTTTCTCATAATAGAAAGTTGTGTGCCCTAAAGATTATGAATTTTTGGTGGATGTTCTCGGTGTTTGTTATTAGCAGATAGAGTGTATTGTTTCTTTCTTTGTCTTTTTTTGTTCATTTGCTGCAGATAACAGTACATTCTATATTTTGTGAGGGTATTTCCATAATAACTCAATATCTTGAAGCATTCCACTTATCCATCCATCCATCCTAAAATGATTCACAAGATGGAGAGTCTGCCAAGTACTTGTCCCTCGTCTACAGAACAAAAATTTATTAGGATATAGGAAAAGAAACATGAGTAACCAAGGCTTGAAGAATTTCTGCAAATACAACTTCACTGATATGATGGTGTCTGTGCCATTGTCTTTTTACTCTGGCTCTTAGGGGAAAGGTTTGCAGGCAGTGAAATGCTTTTTTGTCTGTTTAATATAAAAAATAATTATTAAGATGTCTTCCCTAGTGTAATGGTTTGTAAGATCATCTATCAGAATGATTTGTTCATATAGTGAATGGGTACTCCCCTACTTTAGCATGAGGGGTGCTTAGCATAAGAGTTAATATTGTAGGAAATCAAATTGGAGACTTGAGTTCAAATCCTAAATGAGGTTGATTGCATTTCACTTTATACTAATGCCCTTGGGAAAGACATGAATCCATCTGTTCCCCTGCCAGTTATGGGTAAATAGTAGGGCAGACTGGGCTCTTAAGCCTTAGTTAGGCAATCAGTCTAGAAGGAAAGACTCTGCTTGTGTAGTGAGTTCAATCCTCATCAAGGGTCAGAGTATAGAAGCCCGTTTTTATTTTTCTGGATTAACCTGATTTTAGAAAATAATTTAAGGATGCCTATCACAGCGCGATGGTTTGCAAGCTTACCTCATAGACCATTTTGCTTGTGTAGTAATTTCAAAACTCACTCTAGACTTGTGCTAAATCAAATATTCTATGAATATAAAGCACTATTACATTCTTCTGTCTCGAATTAAACCAAGAATAAAAAACAAAACAAAACAAAAACATTCGAGATTTCTATTGCAATTAAATTAAGGATATAGTTATTTAAAAAGCTTAGCTTAGTTTTTATACAAATCCTCTATTATGGGGCACCCAATGAGGATTGAGCTCACTTCAGAAAAATATGTACACTAGACTATTTTTGAGCTCTTAACCCACAATGAGGTATCCATTAAATAATATCATATCTATAGGAGGTGTGATCAAAAAGTACTGAGACCAAATTTTTAGATCTTTTTAAATTCGAAGATAAGGTGTGAGCTCAGCTGAGCAACATATGTAAAAAAGGAATGATGCCTAGATGTCTAGACTACCATCTAAACCTTTTATAGATGAGTTAGTGACAATTTTTAATACTCATTGATCAGCTGTATATTCATTTTGCTTAAAAAAATAAATAAAACATAGCAGCTTATTAGCTGTATTACAAATTAGAATTAGAACTAGTAGAAATCACCCCCCACCTTTCATCTCACTTTCAGCTTGTGCCTCTTCCCTAGAACATTATGGCACTTTTGAATCTATTTAGACCACTGATTGAGATCTACTTTTTTTTTGGTAAAAATTAAGAAAAAATACGTTTTTTTTTTTTGTGTGTGTGGAAAATTCCCCCCCACATCTCAAAACTGAGATTTCTGCTACCAATTTGAATTTGTTTCAATTTTTACACTCCATAAATTTATCTGGAATAATTTTGAATCACAATTTCTAAAATATTTCAACAGAAAACATTTCCCTTTTAAGACACAAAAAAAAATCTAATAGAAGAATTACTATTTTCGACGATCATTTTGGTTTTAACTTGAATGGCAACCCTCCAAAACAGTTATTCTTAAATTGGAAGTTAATAGCATTCCTTTCTGTGACTTCTTGTTTTTCAAAATAACCTGTCAACTTTGTCTCTCAGAAGACTCTTTGGTACATTCAAAGTGTAGCACATTTAAGTTGAGACTGGAGTTTATAATTACATGCAATAAAATTACCTGAAACATATCATTATGACTGAAATGCAGACAGAGTAATTATAGCAACATAATTACATAAAGATGCTTCATTCAGACTCCCTAATTTCTTACACAAATCTCATTCTCTCACTTCTATTATGAAATTATGAGTTTCAATAGATAAATCATATTTAATTGCTTGAATTAGAGAAGTGAAAGTGAAACCTCATATTCAGAGAAAAGGAGTGAAATTCTGAACCACTCAGATCACTTACAGAATCAAAATATTATATATCTCCCTCTCTTTTCTATAAGCCTTTTACTCTGTTCACTTCAAAATCTGTAACATATGAAGAGTAATGGGCCTTATTCTGCCATGTTGACTCATGAGATATTGGTAGAGAGTTTGAATTCAGAGTTTTCCTTCAACTAGATTGTTTACCAAATCAAAGATAGAGAATCTAATCTATCTGACTATTTTACTCGGGCAACTCTGGTGGTGTAACGGTTAGCAAGCTAGACTAGCAAACTTACATGAGTGAGTTCAAGTCTCATTGGGTGCCCCATTCAATTGGCCTTGCGCCACATCGAAGCAAAGAGCTTTGAAAATTACCTGACTATTTTACTCATGGCAAGGGAGGGAATTATTGATTCATGATTTTCACTAGAGCATTAGAAGAAAGTGAAAGTAAACAACTTCAGCTAGAATTTGAACTTAGTTTGCCATGCTAATAACCATTATGCTATTTACATATTCACTTTATTATGTATATGAATATGTATTACTGACCCCTCAACACAAGCAGGATTTGACACAAGGTCAATTTTTAAAGAGGAATTTAATAAGTTTGAATTCAAAATTTTTCTTAAAGAGTCCAGTTTGCCCTACTATTTACCCATAGCTGGAGGGAGGATAGTTGGATTGATACTTTTTCGAAGGTTTGGATTGGTTTCTTTGTTTAATGGCATATAAACCTTCATAAGTTATTTAAAGCCAAAGCCATCTTTCTAGAAGAACAGTAGTGGTACTGTTTAACTGTAGCTGAGAGGATTAGGGGCTTCATACCTTTCCTAGTAGTATTTGTCTGAAAGTGAATGTAATAGAATGACTAGAGTGCAAACTCACTTACTACTTACAGTCTAGCGCTTTAACCATTACACCACAAGGATACCCCACTTTTTCCAAGGGTATTAGTACTATGTGAAATGCAAACAGCCTTGTTCAGGATTTGAACTTGGGTTACTGTGTCCATTTCCTGTGATGATATCCACTACACCATGAGTGCCTTGTATATATATATATATATATATATATATATATCTGCATACATCCAAAAATACATATATATACATTTACATAAATGCATAAATCTATATACATATATAGAGGACTTGTCAAGTGTGAAGTTTGATAGAGATGGATGGTGAGAGAGAATCAAGACAGGAAAATAGCATGCCTTGATTATAATAATATATCTACATACATGCAAAAATACATATCCATCAACATACATGTATGTACATGAATATATCTCAATCTGTACATATCTACATATATATACATACAGACACGTGTGTATATATATATATATATATATATATATATATATATATATATATGTATATACACTGGCCCATTGATATAATGATTAGAGTGTTTGCTGATGGTCTTGGAGACTGGAGTTTAATCTCTGGTCGAGTCATACTTAAAAAAGTACATTCTTGCTTAACACTCAGGATTATAAGGTATGGATTAAGTGTAAGTGGAGCAATCCAGGGAAAGGAGCATTACCCTCCTCTACATCTTGGTGTAGTAGATATTGAAAAGGGAGCCTTCGAGTCACTCTTGACTACAGTCAGCCAACTTATATATATATATATATATATGCAGCTATTTGATGAAAAATCGTCTAAGGAAGGTTAACAGAAAGAAAAATGATTAATACAAGTGTGATTGACAGAATAGTTATTGTATTATTAGAAGGAAACATATTTCATGGTTTACTTTTGCATTAATAATGAACAAGAAATTTAAAGTGTGAAGCAGAAACAAGAGTAAATGAAACAGACATTTTGATTCTTTTGCTTCAAAATTTAAAATGATTTGTCGCTTGCAGGTTTGATGCAAAAAAATAATCATGAGTGAAATTTTGAATATTATCAGCTCAATACATAGGGTTTCATTTTGGCTTATCTTTCAAACCTCTTTCTTTATTGTCATATCTCCCAGCAGATCATTTTGGATTATTCCGCTTTGCTACCATTAATCTAATGAAGTGTATTCATTTTAAGAATTTTGATAAAACAGAAAGTGTCTTTCTTGTACAAAAAATTAAAATAGCTGTTCAATTGCTCAGTATCTTTTCAGTAAATTTAAGGAATTAATACAACTACTACTAATACTACTAATAATAATGATAAAAAATGACAAATGAATAAGTCCTACCACTTTAAAAATACCAAAATAATTGCTACTCAAGCTTGAATACATATTAATTAATTATCTTTGCCTGAGCACAAAAATAAATTCAATGAATTACTTTACTGAGAATGTTCAAGCTGGACAGTGGTTAAAAAGCAAGTCCCATGTTTTATTACTAAACTAATGTTAATTTCTTTTACTTGTAACATTACCAAATGACAAAGTGGAAAGATGTATTGCTTTAATATACACTTGACTTAGACCTCGCCAGAGAACTAAAAAAAAATGTGGAACATGAAAGTGATAGTGATACCAATTATGATTGGTTGGCTTGGAAAAGGGGCTGGAAGAGTTGGTAGTTGGAGGATTAACCAAGACTATTCAAATTACAGCATTGTTACGAATGATCAGAATACTAAGAAGAGTCCAGGAGACTTGCTGTCACTCAGACTCCAATGAAAGACCATCAGTTAAAGCTGGTGTGATAAAA
The DNA here is from genome assembly GCA_963585895.1 of Sepioteuthis lessoniana. Taxonomy (NCBI): domain Eukaryota; kingdom Metazoa; phylum Mollusca; class Cephalopoda; order Myopsida; family Loliginidae; genus Sepioteuthis; species Sepioteuthis lessoniana. Next base: position 6,778,043 of record OY757934.1, read on the forward strand.
CTTACAAGAAATAATAGCAATAATACTATGAAACAGATCATTGGTGTTTCAATGAAGAAAACAGTTCACACATAAAATCTAAGCAGTTATAATGATGTCTTTGTAGTTTTGTTTACAAAAGGCTGAAGGACATGCTTGTAGGTAATGGATATACTGTCAAGATCAGCATTATTGGCACTCTTTCATGTTTTCCACAGTCTTCAGATGAGTGTGCGGTAAAAATGGTCAGTCTAGTATTTATATAGCACGAGGTTTAGTCATGTGATATGTTGTAATTGTGAGAGACATTTACATGAAAGGATAATGTGGTCAGGTGTTAATACTTGTGGCATTCAAACAATAATCTTTTCTTCTTATTCTATTTATCTGGAAGTCTAAAATTGAGAAGAATAAGTTCTGGGATTAAACAAGGTCAGGTGGTAGATGACATAAAAGAAATTTGTTGATAAGTCTATAATTATATACACACATGTGTGTGTGATAAATAAAAGTCTTGAGTAGTTTTGTTTATCAACATTTTCATGTTTATTCATGTCATTTTCAGAGCAGTATGAATTAAAGGGATATATATATATATATATATATATATATATATATATATATATATACTTTAAGAAAAACAACGAAACCGGTCACATAGGATTATAAATTTATTTCAATCCTGTTACGCATTTTTGAAATTTCCAAAAACACGAAAAAAGTAACAGGACTTCTTCAGATCATTTTGGATAAAAAAATGAATAGACACATGGTAGTGGGAGGGGATAGTATGAGGGAGTCGAAGAGTTGGGAGGGAGTCTTAGAGGGGTGAGGAGTGTGGAATAAAGGGAGGGTGAGGAACTGTCTTGATGCCCATCTTGCTCAAATAGTCTGTGACAAGGATGGAGTGGTGGACTGGTGCATTGTCCTGCTGGAAATGCCACTGACCTGATTTGAAGAGTGCTGGGCTCTTCTGATAGAATCTTTTCCTGAACTCCCTTAAAACCTCAACATAGTAACCCTAAGCCTAACCCTTTGGCCAAATCAATCTGGTGTATTGACTTCCTTACTCCTCCCACACCTCTCATCATCCCTCACAGACTTCCTGCCTTCCTTGAATCTCTTATGCTACTCAAAAACTGATGCTCGATTCATGCAAGATGCTCCAAAAGCAGTCTGAAGCATTCCATATGTTTCTGTGGCATCATTTTTTCCAAGTTTAAAACGGAATTTTATTGCATATCGTTCTTCTAAAGTGACCTCACGTCCAGATTGCATTTTCGAAATTCACCAGCTGTGATAATCAGACTTTAGTAGGGTGTATTCCAATTGCTGCTGTAGCTGTTCATTTGAAGCTGAAATCATAAAAATTGGTCAGTCATCTTATAAGATGTATAGCAATAACATACTGAATTTTCAAGAGTCTACGACAATTCTAAATGCCTGTATAAAAAAGTCTGGAACTTATTGAATGCACCATATAAGTACTTAGATCTTGCCAGAGAACTAAGAAAAACAAACTATGTAACATGAAGGTGACAGAGATACCAATTATAATTGGTGCACTTGTAACAATCCCCAAAAGACTGGAAAACTTAGAAATCAGAGGACAAGTAGAAACCGTCCAGACTACAGCATTACCAAGATTGGCCAGAATACTGAGAAGAGTCCTAGAGATTTGAGGAGACATGCTGTCCAGGAGTGATAATAATAATTGGTAACAAAAGTAACTAGTTAGTTCTTTGCCTTAGTGCATAAGTTTTATAATCATTCTGTAATTTTGAACTGCATTTTTAACCCACAAAAAACGAATTTGTAGAAGGCAATAAGAAAGGAGGAATTTAGCAAAACGAAAAGACGTCTTGACAGTAAGAATAAAATACACCAGAACCACATGTGAAAACCACTCTTTATAACACACCCTGCATTGATCTTCTATAGATAAAAAAAAAGGATCACGTCTCCCAATGAGAAACCAAGTTGGGACCAAAGAATCAGTAAATGGAACAAAATCTTCTACTCCCTTTCACTATAATTCCAATCCTAACCTACCAAGTTCTTCACTACAACCAATTCAAAATAAAAACACAAGAAGGCAAAAGTAAAAATAGGATTGTAAAATGTATTACGTGCATTCTTTTATACAATTAACAAACCAATAGAAACAAATGCAACTCAAAGAACTTACAACATATAAGAAAGGAGTAAATGTACAGATACACACTTAGATCCCATTAAATTAGAGAATGGGAGAAGATATATCCTTAAAAGCAACCTCTTAACAGATGTTGAAAAAGATAGTATTAATGAACAGGTAGTTGTTGATATCCAACTAAATGAATGGGTAGCACTTGAAATGAACACAGATAATAGTGAAAGAGAAAACCAACCCAACAATGATTGTATGAAAATTTCAGCAACAGAAAATGAATACAATAAATTTGTGAATTGCCAATTCCAAATAGAAAAAAACAGACTACATGGAAAATAAAATTACAATAGATAAAGTTGAAATAAAATACAATCAGAGTGCTCATCAAAGTAATTAATACAGATATGAAAGACAGAGTACATCTAAAAAAAAAAAAAAAAGAATGACAAAACCAACCTAATCCAAATAAAGTTGTAAACTAAGCCATAGAAGATCTCCAAGAAACTTATTTCTTATTACTCATTTAAAAGAATATGATTTGGTTTAAAGGATATAAAAAGAAATAAAAGAATACAGAAATACTTGCTGAAATGAGTAAAGGGGATGAAATGAATGAAGGTGAAAACTAGGAAAGTAAGAAAAATTAAAGAGAAATATGAAATAACATCAAATGATAAAATCCTCATAACAAAAAATCCAACGAAAGGCCTAGCATATTCAGAGATATGAAAAATGAACAAAATTCTTTTGTTACGACAAAATATTTCAAGACTACTCTAAAAAATTCTATCAAGAAAAAGGAAAAGAGACAATAAATGAAAAGGAATCTCCAAGATTGAAGAATTAACATTTTGGAGTAATATATGGAACTCTAAGAAATCTTATGATAAAAAAGCAAGGCGGACTGAAAATATAAAAGACACTTACAAAAATAACGAACCGCAAATGTACAAAGATATCATAATACAAGAAATCATAAATACACTTAAATGCACGCATAAATGGAAATCACCTGGAATAGATAAAATAAAACATTTTTGGCTTCATCACTTATCCTCTATGCATCAACAAATGATGAAACTTATTTAAGAAATCATTAAAAAAACTGAAAAAATATCTGATTGGCTCTCAGAAAGAGTAACATACTTACTCCTAAAATAGGAAACAACAAACAAAAAACTACCAACCTGCTTTTTCACAACATATAAAATGATAACAGCAATTCTAAAAGAGAGAACTGTCAAATTCATAAAATGTAAGGACATCTTCCCTTTAGAACAAAAGAGATGCAAAAAAGAATCATATGGCCGCAAAAATCAGCTCCTTATAGATAAGATGATCATGGAGAATTGTTGATTCAAATGGAAAAATCTAAATATGGCTTGGATTGACAACAAGAAAGCTTTTGATAGTGTACTCTACAAATGAATTTTAAAAGTTCTAAACATTTTAAAGATATCCCCAGTTATAATAACATTCCTAAAATACAATATGGAAAGGTAACATATTAATTTCAGATTAATCCATGGAAAAGGCTCAAAACTAATAATCTGAACATTATCAATGGAATATTCCAAAGAGACCCACTTTCACCTCTTCTTTTTTTGTATATCTTCAATAACTCTCATCATAGAACTTAAAAACACACATGAAGGATATAAAACTATTTCTAAAATAACAAACCTCTTATTTTATATGGATGATTTAAAGTTAAATGTAAAAATGATGATGATTTAGAATGTCGACTAAATACTGTGAAAAGTGATGACATAGGGATACAATTAGTCTTGACAAATGTGTGAAAGCCACATTAAGAAGAGGCTCACAATCAAAGTTTAAAAACGTTGCTCAGAAAGTACAAAGTTGTAGAACGCAACAATGTACAACAACAATAACAGTGACAATTATAACAAGCAACACTTACCTGAGGTCCAGCATAGTCAAGGTATTTGTCGTCCGCCCCACCTTACGGGCAAGTATGGCACAAGGCCTTTTTTTAGGTGGGACCGGGCGCAGGGCCGTAGCCCACACGCGCCCGGAGTTCCCAAAAATGCCTACGGCCCCGTCGGCATTCCCCTTATTAGGGGCGCCTCAGGCGCCGGGCGATAAACCAAACCTCCCCGAAGGGAGTAAAAGCCTGGGGGGAAGGCCCCCTGAGGCCGTAGGAAATACTCCCCAGGCACCGAGACACACTCGGCCAGATCCGCGCCTTGACAACACGGCCGGCCAAAGTGCTACTCAGCACCTGAAGAGGTCCTGACCAAGAGCAATCTGTCGCCAGACTGATCTCTGCCGGACTGGTCCAGCATAGTCAAGACTAATGCTACTGATAGGGTTGGTATTTATGAACAGACATAGCCAATCAGATGTTCTAGCCAATCACGATACAAGGAATGGACCGGCCAACGTGTGCACATTGGAATCTCCCAATGTGCCATAAATAGCTCTTCATTGAGGACTGATTCACTTGGTCTTGGCCTTGCTAAAGATGTTGCTCTTAGCCTAGCTACTGACTACAAGTGTGTTTCGTATTTCAACATGGCGCTGCGAACAGGATCCGACCTGACTGACTGGGAGAGCATTTTTACCAATGCAGGCATAACCACGGCCTCTGCAAAGATCTATGCGCAGACATTCTCAAGCGAGGGCATCACAAGGGACACTATACATATGCTGGACCGAACGATGCTCAAGGAGCTCGGTATAAAGAACATGGGAGAAGTACTCATCATACTGAAGTTGGCCAAAGAAAATCCGGCATCACTAACCACTCATGTAAAACCGACCGCCAAGCCTCCTCAGCTTAACTCAGGAATGACACCACAGCAGTTTCGGAAATTCAAAATTGACTGGGACGTATTCATAAAGATGACCAACCTTTCCGACACACAAATGAACGTCCAACTATATAACTGCGCCGAAGAAACTGTCCAGAACTCAATCATCAACACATATCCTGAGTTCTTCAATGCAGACCCAAACAAACTGCTAGACATGCTTGAGGTTTTGGTCACAATGAAGTCCAATCCCATCGTACACAGAATCTCTTTTTCGTCTATTGCACAAGGCGATGGTGAGCCTGTCAGTGATTACCTGATTCGACTGAAGTCAGGAGCAAGGGATTGCAACTTCATATGTCCCAACTGTGACCACGATTTATCCGGCATATACGTTAAGGACCAGTTCATTCGGGGTATAGCCAACGATGCTCTACAAGCAGACTTGTTGGCTAAAGCGGGATCGCTGGAGACCCTAGAACAAAATGTGAGCCACGCCCAAGCATTCGAGATGGCACTGCGGGACCAAAACAAAATGTCCAGCATCTCGGACATAGCAAGGCTTCAAATGTCGGCATATCGCCAACAAAGACGGGCTCAAAACACGATCTGACCAACTGCCACAAATAACCGCAGAAGGAACATCATGGAAATGCGGTCCCAACGTAACGCATGTAGGGGTTGCGGTAGTTTCCAACATGGTAAGACTGGGTCAGGCGATCGACCACGGATGTGTCCTGCATGGGGTCAAACATGCAGAGCATGTGGCAAAGAGAATCACGTTGAAGGAGTCTGTCAATCAAAGGGCAGAGTAAGACAAGGGGCCGTATGGAGTCCAGAAGACGAGGAAGCCGTCATGGATGCTCTCATTGCCCACATGGTATTCGACCCGGCAACCAACACCTATAAACCGGGCAACCATATCAGCCGCGAGGAAGTGGAAGCAACACTTATCCCATTCTCTCCGTGTCCGGATCCAAGACGGGCCGAGGACATTCCCTCTTTCCGTCCTACCAAACTAAGGATCTACCCAGACTGTGGTGCAACAATATGCCTCGGCGGGACAAAGCATCTGAGACACATGGGAATATCAGAGAAGAACTTGGTCCCCTCAAGCAAGAAGGTGCGCACGGTTGGAGGATTCTCCTTGACATGCCAGGGCTGGCTACCCGTCGCCTTCAAAGTGGGAAAAAAGACCACAAAACAGGCACTGTACATATGCAGAAATGTACAGATATTGTACTTCAGCAAAGATGCATGCATGGATGTGGGTATACTGCCCCCTTGCTTTCCCAAGCCCATGACATCACCACCCTCGCTCATCGATCCAATAAAATGCGATGCTACTTATTCAAGACCACGTCTTTCTGAAGTAAACCTCTCTGAAGGACAAAAAACACAAACAAGCTCCAACTACCCTAAAACTCCTCCATTCTCGCCAACCAGCGAAAACGTGCCCAAACTGAAGGAATGGTTGTTGGAAAGGTTTGCCACCACGGTATTTAATAGCAGCGGGAAATTTCCAGCCATGTCCGGCCCTCCAGCCCACATCCACCTAAAGGAAGGCTCAACCCCCAAAGCTAGACACAGCCCGATTCCGGTACCATACCACTACAAGGAACAGGTAAAGGAAGCTCTTTGGGAAGATGTCAAAAGAGGCATCATCAGTCCCGTACCCATTGGTACCCCTACTGATTGGTGTAGCACCATGGTGATCACCGCAAAAAAAAATGGGAAACCAAGGAGAACGGTGGACTACCAACATTTGAATTCCCAATGCAAGCGGGAGACACACCACACTAGCTCCCCATTCCAACTCTCACTCCAGGTACCACCAAACACAAAGAAAACAGTTCTGGACGCGGTGGATGGCTACCATTCAATACCCCTAGATGAAGAATCTCAACCTCTCACGACCTTCATCACAGAATGGGGTCGTTTCATGTATCTCAGAATGCCCCAAGGGTATGTAGCTTCGGGTGACGCCTATACACGAAGGTACGATGAGATAATTAAAGACATCCCGCGCAAAATAAAGGTCGTTGATGACACCCTCCTTTATGACAAGACCATAAAAGACGCCTTCTACCATACCCTAGACTACTTGTCACTATGCGAGGCGAATGGAATAGTCATCAACAAGGATAAATTCCAGTTCTGCCAAGACGTAGTCCAATTCGGAGGCCTCCAAATAACATCAACAGGAGTGACCCCTTCTAACGACTTGCTGAATGCAATTTCCAGCTTCCCAAGCCCTAAAAACATTACAGATGCTAGGTCCTGGTTCGGGCTGGTCAACCAAGTAGCATGGGCATACTCGTTAAGCCCTATAATGCTACCATTCCGAGAACTTGTAAAAAAAAACTCCAACTTCGCTTGGAATGAAGGTCTCGAAAAAGCATTTCAGCAGTCTAAACAAGTTATAGTGGGGCTAGTAAAAAAAGGAGTCACCACTTTTGATATAAATAGAACGACCTGCTTAGCACCTGACTGGAGCAAGGATGGAATGGGCTTCCTACTATTACAGAAGCACTGCACATGCCCCACCGAGAAGGCCCCAGTGTGTTGTCCTGACGGGTGGCACATTGTATTTGCCGGCAGCAGATTCTGCACTGACGCAGAGCGCCGATATGCACCAATCGAGGGTGAAGCTGCCGCTATCGCCTGGTCATTGGAAAAATGCCGCCTATTTATCATAGGCTGCCCAAATGTGATAGTAGTAACCGACCATCAACCGCTTACGGGAATATTTGGCGACAGAGACCTTGGGAAAATAAACAACCCACGCCTATTCAGACTTAAAGAGAAGTGCCTAAGATATCACTTCTCAATTCAACATTGCCCAGGCAAGTGGCACAGGGGCGCTGATGCCATTTCCCGCAACCCAGTTGCTACAGTGGAATCGCTCATTAGCATATGTCCCACAAACCCATCCCCCAAAGATATCCACCTTTCTAACAGCAGAGATGTTGCAATGGAATTAGCTGCCATTCAAGCTGCAGTAAACATTGATAACAACACCGCTGTTATAACCCCTGACCACATTCGGGCATCGGGTCGAAATGACAAGACCTATACAACCCTGATAAATGCGATTAACCAGGGATTCTCACCCAAACGCAACCTCACAGAACCTGACATCCGTGATTTCTGGGAGGTGCGACACCGACTTAGCAATGACAAAGGGCTAGTATTAATGGACAGAAGAATTGTAATACCAAAGCCCCTAAGAAAGAAGATATTGCACTGCCTACACTCAGCCCACCAAGGCGTAGATGGAATGAGAGCTCGAGCGAATGACTCCGTTTATTGGCCAGGAATGAACGCCTCAATACGAAACTTTAGAGCGAATTGCTCGTTTTGTACGACCATCGCCCCTAGCCAACCATGAGAACCCATCACCATGACACCATCCCCAGAATGGCCATTCCAACAAATAGTGATGGACATATTCCACGTTGGGCACGTTACGTACCTTGCCTGCGCAGACAGATTGACTGGCTGGCTCATATTATATCATCTTAAACCAGGCCATGCCACAACATCAAAATTAATGTCCATCTGTCGACAACTATTTCAAACGTATGGCACTCCGGAGGAAATCAGCACAGATGGTGGCCAACCATTCACCTCTACTGCATTCCAGGAATTCCTTCAGACATGGGGCGTAAAGCACAGACGATCCTCGGTCGCATATCCCCAGTCCAATGGCCGTGCAGAGCTAGCAGTAAAAACCGCAAAGAGGATAGTCAATGGTAACACAGACACTCAAGGTTCCCTGGACAATGACAAGGCCGCTCGGGCCATCTTGCAGTATAGAAATACCCCAATCCAAGGTATTGGCCTATCACCGGCACAACTACTACTCCACCGCCGGCTCCGGGATTCCATCCCGTCGCAACCATTCCTTTACAAACCACATCCTGAATGGATAGCGGCAGTGCAACGCCGCGAATTAATTCTTCAAAAACGCAATGCTAAGTTGGTAGAAAGATACAACAGGCATACGCACAACCTATGCCCATTACAAGCCGGTGACACTGTCACCATTCAAAACCCGCTTAATCGCCGGTGGAACACCACAGGAAAGATAATCTCCGCTCTACCTGAGCGTCAGTACAAAATCAGGGTCGATGGCTCCGGAAGAATTACACTTAGGAACCGTCGCTTCCTCAAAAAGTGCAATCTCAAGCCCACACCAACCCCGATACCAAGTGCGACACTAGGACCAAGAATCCCGTCAACTAATGCTACAGTCACACATCCCCCATTGTCTCCCTGTGATAGCACATGCACAGCAACCAGACCCCAACAACAAACCACACACATATCCCCACGACTTCGAGCATCAAGGATTCCCCGAGCTCTCTCTAGGTTGCTACCCCACAACAAACCAGGCATAAAAGAGAGACACACCTCCCAAGCAACCCGGCCCACCCGTGGGGGGGGAGGGGAGATGTAGAACGCAACAATGTACAACAACAATAACAGTGACAATTATAACAAGCAACACTTACCTGAGGTCCAGCATAGTCAAGACTAATGCTACTGATAGGGTTGGTATTTATGAACAGACATAGCCAATCAGATGTTCTAGCCAATCACGATACAAGGAATGGACCGGCCAATGTGTGCACATTGGAATCTCCCAATGTGCCATAAATAGCTCTTCATTGAGGACTGATTCACTTGGTCTTGGCCTTGCTAAAGACGTTGCTCTTAGCCTAGCTACTGACTACAAGTGTGTTTCGTATTTCAACAAAAGTTAAAACACAGTAAAACCTATAAATATATACGAATTAATAAAGCAAATGGTATCAATTATACTATGAATAAAGAAGAAATGAAAAAAAAATTCTATAGGAGAATAAGTGCCATATCAAGGACAGAATTGAATATAAAACATCTAGTTATAGCAATTAATACCCTGGCAATACCATTATTGACATACGGTTTTAATATAATAACTGGATGTTAGCTGAATTTAAAAAGATGGATACTAAATTTAGGAAACTAATAACCTGCTACAGAATGCACTGCCCAAGAGCAGACATACAATGTCTTTACGTCAAGAGTGAAAATGGTAGAAAAGGCTTAATTCAACTAGAATTGACCTACAAAACAATCCCAATAGGATTAAAGAAATACGTAGTACAACAGTTTGGATGCTACAGTTAGTAAATACACAAGAGGAAGAAAAGAAAAAATATTCAATTAGTAAAGAAAGCAACAAATTTTTTTAGCAACCTGACCTCACACCAAAAGAAATAGATATAAAAAATAATAAAATAGAGGCAGTAAAAAAACAAAACAAAATGAAACACAAGGACTGAGTCAATTAAAAATGTCTGTGAACAAAAATTCCAACATGGATGATATTCATAAAGGATTAGAAATAGTGATATTGATATAGTAAAAATGAATGGCTGAAAAGTGCTGGACTGAAGGTGGAGACAGAGGAGTTAATAATAGCAGTACAAGACCAGAGCCTACCAATGAGAAACTATTAGACAAACATGATAAAAAAATGGATCAAACCCAATATATAGACTGAGTAAACAAAAAACTGAATCAATTGATCATTTAGTTGCAGTTTCCCAATCCAATCCTAACACTGATAGACTATAAAGAAAGACATGATAATAAAATAGGACATTATATTCATTGGAAAATATGTAAAGACTATGGAATACCAAAATCTGAAAAATGGTATAAACACCAACCAGAACCATTAACAGAAGCCTAAGAAACCTTTATTCTCTGGGACTTGGCTATCGAAACTACCAAAAAAATAAGGAACAATAAGCCAAATATATTGGTTCAGGCCAATGAAATAAAAACATGCCTTCTAATTTATATATCACTGCTAACAGATAATAACATCAGTCAAAGAATACAATAAAATAAGAAAATCCAAAGACCTGAAAGTAGAGATTGAAAAAATGTGGCACCATAAAACCAATACCATGCCAGTAATAGTGGAAACTCAGGATATGATAAAGAAAGGGACAGATAAACACTTTCACAAGATACCTGGCAGTCCCAGCCAATATGAAATATAAAAAAATTGCTCTTTGTGGAACTGCTTATCTCCTAGGAGAATACTATCAGTGTGAATGAAAAAATAACACCCAAAAAAGGCAGGAAAAAAAAATGCATATAATCATTACCTTCCCTCACCCTAGATCTTTGGTGAGTGAAGGATTATATGAAACCAAAAGTAAAACTGAAATGATGATGATGATAATAATAATACGTAATTGATCACGCAGGTTTAAATAAAGAACAGAGTTTATTCATACAACTGATGCACTTATAAATATGTCATTAAACATTCCTTTGTACACAATTCAGAAAGACATTGTAGTCAATGGGGGAGATAGAATAGTAAATTAGAGAATGGGAGAAGATATATAAAATAGATTGGTAGATTAAACTCTCTAGGCTTGGTTAAACACCCCACATGGCACCATGGTTATGACACCCAACAGGGCATTCTAACACCCAACATGACACCATGTTTACAAAGTTCAAAAACAAATTTAAACCTCCAACATCGTGTTCATTTATAAGAAAATATTCACTGACGTTGAAGTTTTACTTTGAAATTAATTAGACTCAAATAATTATTATTTCGTATCGCAATAGCCCTCTAAATTGATTCAATACCATAAAATAATTTGTGCAATGCTTCAAGCAAATTACAATATATATATATATATATATATATATATATATATATACATGAGGTGCATACCATATGTTTCCAGACTTTTTTCGTATGGGCATTTAAAATTGTTGTAGACTCTTGAAAATTCAGTATGCTGTTGCTAGACATCTTATGAGATGATTGACCAATTTTTACAATTTCAGCTTCAAATGAACAGCTACAGCAGCAATTGGAATACACCCAACTAAAACCTGATTATCACAGCTGGTGAATTTCAAAAATGCAATCTGACACTTTAGAAGAACGATATGCAATAAAATTGTGTTTTAAACTTGGAAAAAATGATGCCACAGAAACATATGGAATGCTTCAGACTGCTTTTGGAGCGACATTGGCCTAGCGGTTAGAGTGTTCGCCAATGGCCCGGGAGACCTGGGTTCAATCCCAGGTCGAGTCATACCAAAGACTCAAAAAATGGTACTTGATGCCTCCTTGCTTAACACTCAGCATTATAAGGTACGGATCAAGGGTAAAGTAGAGCAATCCAGGGAAGGAGTAGCGCCCTCCCCTACACCTTGGTGTAGTAGCTATCGAAAAGGGAACCTTCGGGTTACCCTCGACTATGGTCGCCAACTTTACTTTACTTATAAGAGATTCAAGGAAGTTAGGAAGTCTGTGGGAGGATGATGAGAGGTGTGGGAGGAGTAAAGAAGTCAATACACCACAGTTGATTGGCCAAAGGGTTAGGGTTAGGGTTACTATGTTGAGGTTTTAAGGGAGTTCAGGAAGAAATTCCTAGAGAAGAGTCCAGCACTCTTCAAATCGGGTCAGTGGCATTTCCACCAGGACAATGCACTAGTTCATAACTCCATCCTTGTCACAGACTATTTGACCAAGATGGGAATCAAAACAGTTCCTGACCCTGTGACTTTTGGTTATTCCCTAAGCTCAGAGGCTGTTGTTATGAGACAACAGAGGAGAAGAAAGAGTCTGTGATGAAAGTCATTAACACACCCACATAAGAGGACTTCTATGGGGCCTTCCAGAAGTTTTTGGAAAGGTACAACAAGTGCATTGCAGCCAGAGGAGATTACTTTGAAGGGGACTAGAGTTTCATGTGTGTACTATCAATAAAAGTGCCCATACGAAAAATGTCTGGAAACTTATTGTATGCACCTCGTATATATATATATATATATATATATATATATATATAAGAGGGTCATTTAATAAATAAGGTGAATTCTTCCAAAGGAGTTGGCAATAGGAAGCAATGTTTGAATTTGTACCTTTTTCAAGGAAATCAGTAATGATAGGCCCTTTCATGTAACAGAAAATTGTCAAGCATGACCTTCTTTACCGACTGCTATGCCCAGAACTTTTTCTTTACTGGAGAGTAAGTGTCAAACCCATCCGTAAAGATGTTTTTGACTAAAACAACCTTTTCCATACACATCACGCATTCTGCAAATTTCATATGGTTTGTACTTTCCAGCTACTTAAAATTTCATGACAGACCTCGGCTCAAGGATGATGCCCTCTGTTTGATTTGCCACCATTTTCAATAGCCTCAAAACAAATATTTTTGTGAGATTAAAATAATTTTCCATATAAGCCAATTTCAAACAATGCAGAGTTTACATTTATGAAAAGAAATTCTGAAAAAAGATTATTTGTTTTTTTTTTTTAAATTCCCTTTAGTTTATATCGAGGTTGGAGAGCAGACCAAGAAGAGTGAGAAAAACAACCAAAAAATAAAAGATTACAGTAATACAGAGAGAAATTAAGATTAACTACTTTATTAAAAAGAAAAATGAGAGGTGATCTAATTGAAACTTTCAAAATAATTAATGGAATTTCTAATTATGCAAGATATTTTTTCAATCTTTCTCATCGATTTCAAAAACTAAGTCTACTAACTAATTGGATTTTTTTTTTTTGCAAATTGAGTAATATATTTTCAAACAAAGTGCCAAATCAGATCAAAAACAACAATAGTGTAGAAAATTTTAAGATTAAATTGGATAATTTCAGAAAAAATAGTAAGAAAAAAAAACAAGGACATTTTTGGGAATTCTCAGATGCATTACTTAACATACTTTGATCTGTATATAGATAATTGTATTACTAGTGTATATATTCTGAAAAAAGATTTTTTGTTTTAAAGGTTCATGTGAGAAGATAGTAAAAAAGGAAGATGCCCAAGGAAGCATAAAAAACAAATAATAATAATAATAGATTTATGCGTGTCTGTGTGTGTGTGTGTGTGTGTGTGTGAGAAAATGAAATCTGATAGAATGAGAAACAGTTTGGAAACTCGTGTTGACCTGTTTTGTTAGAGGTTTAGCAACATCAGAATGATAATGAATTCATTGCCAAAAATGCAGAGTCTCCATTGTCTGTGAAGAATATTCATACTGAGAGGGCCAGTGGGAGACAGGAATTGTGCCTTGAGCACACTGTTTTGCCAGGATCTGTCTTGGATATGAAGGATGATTTTAAAGTTTAAAGTATAGAGTTATCTTCTCTTTCTAGCATATTGCATCCATGTTTCCCCACCATACAGCAGTCTACTGATGACACAGGAGACACTGTCATCTTCACCGTCAGTTTGGGATTTGTCTCCACTCAATTCATTAGCAAACAAATATTGTAGCTGCCATCCCAGTTCTCTCTTATCAATCTCGATATCTAATAAGAGTTTGTTGTTAATGGTAGAATTGTGATATGTCAACTGATGGACAATATCAAGTCATTAATGGTGATGACTGGTGGTGCCACAGTACTCTGTCCTATGATATTTATCATCTTTAGAAATATTGAAATAATGATTCACAGTTAATTAAACATTACTAATTAAGTTTATAGGCAGGTTTTAAAAATGGAGATGTAAAATATTTATATAGCATTATTGCTAAGTTAGGACTATTAATTTTAATAAAATCCAGAAATCACAAAAACTCTTAACTCTTAGCACCCAAGGGGCTGGTATTTAGGCCACTACCCAAACATGTCTTTTGTTATCAGCTTATTCAAAAAGGGTGGCTGGTTCGAGACAAACATTTGCTACTATAAACAAAGTATCTGTGCAGGTAGTCAAATGGTTCACATTTTTAACCAATCTATTGAGTCCTCATGTGTTGCAACTGACAGGAGAGTATATATACATACATATAAGTTAGCAGATTGTAGTAAAGGACAACTCAAAGGCTCTCTTTTCAATAGTTACAATACTGAGGTGTAGGGGAGGGCACTACTCTTTTCCCTGGATTACTCCCCTTACACTTGATCTGTACTTTGTAATGCTGTTAAGCAAGGAGGCATCAAGTATCATTTTTGGGTATGACTTTACAAGGGATTGAACCCTAGTCTCCTGGGCCATTGTTGAACACTCAAAACATTATGCAATGCAATTTCTGTATATATATATAGATAAAGAATGCTCAATATTGGTGATAGAGCATATGTAAATTAGATTAGACAGATGATCAGATTAAGCAGCTTAAATTCTGGCATTATTATGCATTGTTATTTATATTTAATGATATCATCACTTTACTTACTAATAAAAGACTTATCCTGTTTAAAACAAATCTTAATGTTAATATACTAAAGTTTCATTCCTTTCTCTAGAATTATATTGGGTTATATAAAAGACTTATCCTGTAAGATGGTTTAAGACACATCCTAATGTTAATATACGAAAGTTTCATTCCTTTCTCTAGAATTATGTTGAGTACCGGCCCATTGGCCTATTGGGTAGAGTGTTTTGTAATGGCTCAAGAGACCAGGGTTCAATCCCAGATCGAGTCATACCAAAGACTCAAAAACTGGTATTTGATATCTCCTTGCTTAACACTCAGCATTATCAGGTACAGATCAAGGGTAAAGTGGAGCAATCCAGGGAATGGAGTAGCGCCCTTCCCTACACCTTGGTGTGGTAGCTATTGAAAAGGGAGCCTTTGAGTCACCCTCAACTAAGGTCGCCAACTTTACTTACTTATATAGAAGAATTTACCTTTGTAAGCTGCTTTGATCTTTAGAGTACTACTCATAATGCATATCTTGGATAGGTCTGGTTTGAATTTAGAGTTTTCCATCTCCTAGGCATGTTGCCATGACAAGGTTAAAGATCACAGTCTACCCTACTATTTACCAATTGCTAGAGAGAGAATAATTGGATTCATACATTTACCAGGGATATTAGTGCTATGGGAAAAGTAAATAGCCAGGAACAGGATTTGAACTTGAGGAACTGAGTTCACTTCCTTTGATGCTCATTCTTATGCCACGAGTATCTCTATAAATGTTACATATTGACCCTCGACTGAGCCATCAATCAAGAGATGCACCTGTGTAAATAAGTAGAAGAACAGGTGGCTTGGGTGAGTTGCAGTTCCAATTGGAGATAGGATGCCAGCGGAGTGAGAACTAGCTCCAGACAGAGGGCTTGGGCCCTCAGTGACCCACAGTTGAGCAGCCCAGCTAGAATGCAAAAGAAGTGCTGCTATGGTCAGAAAAACTTGGGGTCAATATGTAGCAGCCTGTTCCCATCTCCAACTCACCTCTCACACACAACTGACATCAACCCTTTCGAGAATAAAGAGTGACAGGTATATTTTTATAAAGAAGTGTGTTCGTTCATTCATTGAAGTTCGTCAGTATGTTTGATTATGTTCCACTTATATTTGTATATGTATATATATGCGGCTATACAACATAAATTACAGATTATAACCTTTTATGTT
>OY757934.1:6799368-6801868 GCA_963585895.1 Sepioteuthis lessoniana
AATGACTTACTAGTCCAATATTGTGACACTGTATATAAGCAGAATACAAATGAGAGATGGACAAAAGGCTGCATCCCTTACTTTGGTAGCGGCTAAGGTTTATAATGCTCTGCAACTCAAACACATCACACCAGAAAGTGAGAAAATTCTTAGAAAGAATCAAAATGGTTTTTGAAAAAAGCAATCCAAATCATCACTGATTCTGACAAATCGTTGAATCATAGGAGTTTGTGCAAAAAACCTTGAGGTGACACTTATTTGTAGATTTCTCCAAGGCATTTGAGTCCATACACAGAGGGAAGATGGAGCAAATATAACTAGCATATGGTATCCCCAAAGAAACTGTCACACCCATAATAATATAAAACACAAAAGTAACGGTTCACTCACCAGATGGAGACAAAGACTTCTTTGACATTGTTCCTGGTGTTCTGCAAGAAGCTACATTAACCCCATATCTGTACATAATCTGTGAAGACTATGTACTTCAAACATTGATAGATTGAATGAAAGAAAATGGCTTTACACTAAAAAAAAAAGGCAAGTAGCAGATGGTACCCCACAGAAACTATTATGCAGATAACATAGCACTTCTTACAAATACACCCACCCGAGGTGAATCCCTACTGCACAGTCTGGAGCAGGCAGCAGAAGGCATTGTCCTGCATGTGAATGCAGACAAAACAGAGAACATGTGTTTTAATCAAGAAGGAGACATATCCACTCTAAATGGTGGATCTCTGAAATTAGTGGATGAGTTCATGTACCTTGAAACGAGTGTTTCATTAACTGAAAGTGACATCAATATGCACCCAACAAAGGTGTGGACTGCTATCAATAGCTTATTGATCACATGGAAGTTTGATCTATTCAAAAAAATAAAATGCAATTTCTTCCAAACCGCAGTTGTGTCAATTCTACTGTATATATGCATCACATGTATACTGACAAAACATATTGAGAAAAAGCTAAACGGAGACTCTGTACTAGAATGTTATGAGCTATACAGAACAAAACCGGGTAGCAATTCTTCAAAATAGCAGCTGTACGGCTACCTACTTCCTATCTCTAAAATCATTCAAATAAGATGAACAAGACATGCAGGACACAGCTGGAGAATCAAAAACAAACTAATATGACATTCTTTTATGGACCCCTTCTTACAGACATGCCAGTGTTGGCTGACCGACGAGAATATGCCTACAACAGCTCTGTATGGACACAGGATGTTGTCTAGAAGACCTGCCAGAAGTGATGGATGATAGGGATGAATTGCAAGAGAGAGTCAGAGAAATCCGTGCTAGTAGTGCGACATGATAATGATGACGAGATTTATATATATATAAAGTTCTTAAAATCAAAATACAATCAATAATATTGTACTTCCTGCACAAATCAACTTATCCTTGTCCGCATAGTCTCAATTTAATGACAATAATTCTTTCTATATTTATGCAGTGGTAGATAGAAGCTGACTGAAAAGTCTTGAACATGCAAAATTACAATTCTAATAATATATTTTAAAATTATCTTTATTGAATTTATTTTTCTCTAAAGAATTTATAAAATAGAGATTAATTTGAGTCCAAACAAGTCCAACATTTTCTGCATATTAGAGAGTAACATTTACATAATCTTTCATGATTTTAGGACAATGTGTATATACATATATATATATATATACACCAGGCCATTGGCCTAATGAGTAGAGTGTTTGCTAATCGTCTGGGAGACCAAAGACTCCAAAAATGGTACTTGATGCTATCTTGGTTCACACTCAGCATTATTGAACCCCGATCTCCTGGACCATTGGCGAACACTCTACTCATTAGGCCAATGGCCCGGTTTTACATAGTGTAATGGTTAATAAGCAATGCTAGCAGACCATTACTTAGAAGTTCAATTCTCACTGGGTGCTCCATACTTTTGGCCTTGTGTCAAACTAAGGTAAACTTAGTAAATAACTATATAAATTATATAAATTAGATATGTTGAACTTGTGTATAAATTAACCATTGATTTTAGGTCATAAAATCATTAACTTATTAAGTAAATTTTTAAAGTCAGTATATTTGAATTTTCACTTTAGAAAATGATTACTTAGGTTAACTTCAGTATTTGATTTATATACAACTACATGGAATCCAGTAGAATGGTCTCTTGGGTTAGAAACAGAAATAAAACAGCAACATGGGAAGCAGATACAACCATTCCAGGTCAGAGTGAACCTGGGAGTAATGGCAATGAAGGGGTACTCCAAACTCCCAAGATCTCAGGGACTGGAACCTCACTGTCAGATGCAGTTTAGTGTCATACCCAGGACACCTCATTTGGGTGGGCGGGGAGAATCTCTTACCCATTCTATTGTTGATACAGTCTTAGCACCACTGACAGGGCTGCAGGCTTTTTGATTTTAAGTCAGTTTTTAGGGACAGAACTGTATTCTTCAACTAAATTTGGAGAATCTTCTATTTCTTCTTCTTTTGTTGATGATAAAACA
>OY757934.1:6806868-6851868 GCA_963585895.1 Sepioteuthis lessoniana
CTCACTCATTCTAGCAGCAGAACAGATCAACTTCAACATGAGGAGAGCACATTCAATTTTTGAACCATTGTTTTCTCTAGAAGATCATTCCTTTCTCATTTATTCACTCCTTCTAGACCAACTGGTCCTCGAAGTTTCAAGTAGATGCCTTATTTCTGCTCTAACATCCACAACTGCTTTCTTCCCTTTGTACAACTCACAGTATTGGGTTTTCTCTCAAGCTGACATTAAAGTTTTTTGGAACTCATCAATATTCTCGTCCACTCATTTGTTTTATACCTTTCTTAATGTAACAAGGCAAGCCAAGCAATTTGCCTTGTTATAAGCTCATTTACACACACCAGAACATTTAATATGGATATAATATATGTAGGAGTATTAATAAGAATACACAAATGTATCTGCCCAGATGGCTGAGGCCGTAGCATACACGGACTGCACCTCTGCAGAGGGGTAAGACCCCCCCACCATGAGTATCCTGGATATGACACTAAACAATCTGATGATGAGGCTTCAGTAATGCTGGATCTTTGGGGAATGTGGAGCATCCCTTCTTTGCCATCGCTCCCAGGTCCACTCTGGTTCGGAGTGGTAGGACCTGATAGGGCCCTATCTATGGGGCAAATAGAACTAAATTGTGTACTTATGCTAAACTGAATTACTTAAAATAGAACTGTTTAGATATTTAAACTGCATACTTATGCTAAACTGAATTGCTTGAATTAGAACTGTTTGACTAATCTGAATAACTTGAAATAGAAATGTTTTTGACAATTAAACCGTGTACTTATTTTTAAACTGCGTATGTATACTTAACTTAATTGTTTGAAATAGAACTGATTATTTGAATAAAAATGGATTTGGCATTAAATAACCTATATAAATTGATATGTCATAAAAACCAACCAACCAACCAACAAATGTATCACAACAGAATAAATGTGCACATGTTTCCATGAACAAACGGTATATAAAAGGGATACAAAAAAAAATGGTAAAAAGTCTTACTTGAGCTCTGTGAATGTTCATAGCCATATGGGCTTTCAGTGCTGTAGCAAGACAAAGTTCATCACCAGGGTTGGAAAAATGTGTCTCTACTGTTCATTGACCAGAAGTAAAAAGGCATGTTGTTCAAAGAACATGGATGAAAAGGGGCAAGAAAGGATTCTGGGATTATGTCCACAAAATCCAAGGGAGACAATTATTCATTGTTTCATTACAATGATATGAGCACTACTTTGGTGTAAAAACAATATCAAATATAGTGCTGACAGATTGAGAGACAAAGGATAAATTTATAGATTTGAACTTTTGTAGAACCAATGGCTTTTGCAAACAAGTTGGTAAAGCAGCTTCCCTAAAGTAAAAAGAGGCATAAGTTTAAATCTCAGCATGAACTTTTTATTATTGTCTCCATTTCTTGCTGTTGTAGAAAGGATAACACAAGGGAATTGAATTAAAAATGAACCGATTAGGGAAAATTAATGGTATAAAAATATACTTCCTAAAGTTAAAAAAAAAAGTCAGGCAGGAGGTGGAAGTTGTTGGTACATTGATTGATTTTAATGGTATATCAACCTATCTTGGGTTGTTTTATGCCTAACAGTTAGGGAATCACATTCGTTGTACCTTCACATTTATATATTTTGAGCAACCTTTTTATAAGAATTTTTTTTACATGTGGTTCAATTGAATATGAATAATTTTTAAACAGATTTACTTAACCCATAGAGGAGACCCTAACAGGTGCTAACACTCTGGGTCAAAGTGGACCTGGGAGTAATGGTAATGAAAAGTATTACATACTCCGCAGATCTCTAGAACTGGAGCCTCACCATCAGATGCAGTTTAGTATAATACTCAGGGCACCCCTTTTTGAGGGAGTCTTACAGGGAATACAATCAAAATATTCTAAGCAATGCTGACAGAGTGAGTGAATGTTTTAATCCTTCACTAATATTTGCTTAGTTTGACACAAGGCATGGAGTATTCAATAAGAAGTGAACTCACTAATAGAGGTTTGTTAGTCTAACTTGCTAACCATTATACCATCCACGATGTAGATTTTGTAATTTCATGAATAGCAATGGAAAAATAATTTTTTTTTCAAATGAAATTACATCTGATCGTGTGGCTCTAGTTTGAGTTACAACCAATTCCACTCTGACCTGGAGTGGTAATATCTGTTAGGGTTTCATTTATGGGTCAAATAGATCTATTTCAAAATTGTTTGAATTTGCTTGGACGGTGTGCATAAACAAGTTTAAGAAACAAGTATTGTCATTTTTGATTATTCATTTTGTGCATGTGCTTTATTGGTTTCAGTTTTGTCGACTGTGCATCAAACTAGAGTCAGTTGGGCATATTTCATAAGGAAAGCAGCAACATGAAACATTTCACTTCTCCAGAAATTTGGAAATGGCACACTGTGCTGTGTGACATTCTTGTCACCGGCTCCAATGAAGATTTCACAGTGTTTTGGCATCAGTCTGAAGATAAATTCATATTTCTATTGATGAAAACTAAACACCCAGTTTACATCATGGAGTTAGGGGTGGTCACAAGCCATGGTGATGTTATGCCTCCATTTCTTTTCCAACATAGCCTCAGACTCAACACAGAGGCCAACATCAAGTGCCTGGTGGAGGTATAACTTACTTGGATTGAGAGGGTGGCAGAAGGAAGACCCAATGTCTGGCAATAAGACTTTGAGGAGAATCCAGTCTTGGCTGTGAGAAAATTTCAGTGACCGCATTGTTCCTAACACTTGGCTGTCAAACTCCCCAGATTACAATCCCCTTGATTATTATGTGTTGGGTGTGAGAGACCAAAAAAACTTTGTGGAACACCAAAAATGAACTGAAGGCAAGGATAATGGCAGCATTTACCAATTTAAACAAAGAAATGTTTGCAAGAGCTTCTAAAGTCATGTGGAGGTTGTAGTTGGAGCTAAAGACAATTTCTTTGAATAAATTTCCAGATAAATTTACGTAATTTTGTTAAATATATTTGATAAAGCAGTATTATTTTCATTTTTGCATAATTTAGATGACAGTTTATCTATCACACTCTGTATGAATATACAATGAACATGATTCCCTAACTTCAAGACAGGTTAAAAATGCAGTCAAAATCAATCATAATTCTTTAATCACAAGGAGTTAAGAAGAAGAGGAAAAGAGGAAAAAAAAGGATTATTTTTCGGAAAGTCATGCAGAATGAAGAAAAATGTCTATTTACTGACCATCGTTTCCACCGTAGATTCTGTACATATGTATTCTTCCATTTCGTCCAATGTCTTGGTCAAATGCACTCACTTGACCAATAAAACTTCCCGCTGATACATTTCGACGAGTGATGAATAAGTAATTATCTTGGGTGAAAACTGGAGCATAACGGTTGATCCGATTGATGGACAAGGTTAACTAAAAAGGGAAAATTTAATGACTTCAACATATTTCATATAATAGAATGAATGTTTTGAAATGATAAAAAAAAACAACACTTTTTTTTAAATTTACAAGTATTCTTATTGGAAATAGCTTTATTCTATCAGTAATACTTGTATTAATTACTAATCAGTGACAATCTCTTTCTTCCTAATTTCCAATGCTTTTTTATAGTAAAATCATTTGCAATTTATTTACATTATACATATAACAACCCTAACAGAAATACTTGTATTAATTTGTGATCACATACAATCCCTTTTTTGGTGAGTTCAATTCCATTTCTATAATAAAATCATTTAGAAAATATTTACATTATACATATAATAGCTCTGTTCTATTAGTAATGCTTGCATTAATTCTTAACCACTGACAATCTCTTTCTTCCAGATTTTCATTGCATTTCTATAGTAAAATCATAAACAATCTATTTACATTATACATATATAATAGCCCAATTCTATCAGTAATATGTGATTTAATTCATGACCACTGATATTCCCTTCTTTCTTGTTTTCAATGAATTTCTGAAGCATTGTAAATTCTTATTCAATTTTGCCTAGTATTTTTTTTATTTTAATTTTTATTACTTTTTAAAACTTTTGTAGTATTAGATGTAATAGTTTTTAAATTACTAAATGTGTCCATTTTTTGTCAGTTTTGATGAGTATCAATTCTCACCTTATTTCTGGTGCTTTTTATTATAATAGTACTGAGCCATTGGCCTAATGAGTAGAGTGTTTGCCAGTGGTCCAGGAGACCGGGGTTCAATGCCAGGTTGAGTCAGACCAAAGACTTAAAAAATGGTACTTGATGTTGCCTTGCTTAACACTCAGCATTATAAAGTAAGGATCAAGGGTAAAGTGGAGCAATCCAGGGAATGGAGTAGCGCCCTCCCCAACACCTTGGTGTAGTAGCTATTGAAAAGGGAGCCTTTGGGTTACCTTCGACTAAGGCCGCCAACTTACTTATTATAACAGTAGTATTGAATTTCTGATTAAGAAATGGACTGATCTCTCCAGAATTACCACATATTACTATAAGATTACTATATTACTATAAGATTCTAATGGACATAAAATGGGGGAATGATTTTCTATTGTGATTAAGTAATGAACCGATCTCTCTATAATTAATATATATGACTATAAGATTTTACTGGACATAAAGTGACGGAATGATTTTCTTTTGTAATTAAATAATGAACTGAATTACTATATATTACAATAAGATTCGCCTTCATTTTTTTTTCTTTGGCTCACTTGAGTAATTTGAAAGGATTTTAAATGATTCATAATCCTGCGTTCCCAACTTACAAAAATGAGTGATACCATCATCTTGAATCTATAGAAGAAATTCTGATTCATTCATAAATAATCTTGTCATTTATGATGGGCATTATGCTAATAGCATTGAAGAAGATGTATGTAATTATTGTCAAACTATTCTTGAGAAACAAAGTAAAATTATTCATTTGACTTGTGGCAAGAAAAATTATGAAATTTGTTGTTGAGATTATGAGACAAATTTAGTTAAGCAGAAACAAGGAAAAGGAAATTATTGTTGGAGAAAAAAAATAAGTGTCTTGAATTAGATCAGTTTCAAACTATAAAGTTTATGATGGAAGGAAATAATGATATTGGGATTTTTTTTTCTGCAAATATAGCAAAATAATACACGTTTTGAAAATGACATGTCTTCAGAATCTCATTTTTTGAGTTGTTTATTTCTATTGGTTAACAAGCTGTGGCAATGTAGTTGATGATATTAACTCTTTTTTTTAAGGACTTTATATTCAATACTTTCTACTGAAACAGAAATAAAAATGGCTTCCCATGATACAAATGATACATTTTTGACTGCATAATATTCAACAGAAATAATTACATCCTGGTATTTTTGGTTGAGAATATATATGTGTGTGTGTGTGTGAATATAAAATAGGAAAAAAACAAAATATTCAGAGGATGTATTTTTCTGTATGTAAGATATGACAACATTTCAGTTTTTAAACCATTTTCAGGGCAATGCAATAGATGTTAAATACTTCACCTAAAAAATAATTTTCAAAAGAAAAAAATTAAATTAAAAATGAAAAATTCTTAGGATTCTTCAACATTAACAGCATTCCATTTCAATCTAAACTAACATCAGTCACTTTTGTGTTCAAAAATGTCAAAAAGATAACATCTTTGTAGATGTAAAATTTATAAGAATTTATAATTTTTAAAAATTCTCAAAAATAACATTTATGCTTGTGGTTTAATGCTTTTTTTTGTTTTAGATAAAATGATGTCTTTATTTGTAGTTTAAAATTTTAACTTTAGTTTAGAAATGATATCAACAAAATTTGTTAGAAACTGTAACAAAAATTGTTGAAAAACATGAAAAAGAAAAGTTTTCATAAGAAGAAAATTTAATAGTTATTTTACAAATGAAGATTTAAAAAAATAAGCTTATAAAAGAAATAAATATTGGATACAAGTATGTATTTACCTAACCCTTCTGCCATGAGCAGGAAGAGACCCCAGTCAACCTTACTATTTACCCATAAGAGAGAAAAGATGGATTCATAGCTTTCTCAAGAGCATTTGTACTACGTAAGATACAAACAGTATTTGATCTTGATTTACCAATTCCATTGATAATAACAGTTATATAAAACATGACTCATATTTGATACAAGTATCAAACATTTTAAAGTCAAGTTCCTTGGAAAAAATGACATCTGATATATGAATGTAACTTTCTGTATGTTTCTGCCTATAATACAGAAAATCTCAGACATTAATGGAACATTTTTCTAAAATGTTATATAAACTTGTCTGAAAGCATGTGTTAAATTAAGTGATTTTCATTTCATTTTTATATTAACATGACTTGAAAAATTTCAATAAGTCTTCCTGAAAAAAGGCTGATGTAGCAAAGAGAGAATATCTTTTTTCATATATATTGAAGACGTATTAAAAAAAGTGGTAATTGATACAGAAATATGATACTGTAAGAGTGAAAATTTTTCCCCTCAGACACTTTTTACTGTCAAATTTTCTAGTTTTCATTAGCATCCCCAAATCACATTTTTCCAGCAAAAAAATGTCACTTTAAAACTTTTAAATCACCATAAAATATAATGAGAATCAATGCAAATGTTATGAATTCATATTAGAACAATAAAACTAACATTTTTTGGATAAGATCAATAAATTGCTAATATGTACAATGGCATGTGTATCAGCTGTATCTGAGTCATTGTGATCAATGTGTATGAAAATAAGTTGTTTTAATTTTTTCTCCAAAGTAACCGATTCCAAACAGAAGGAAATCTGAAAGGGAGTTTGATCTTCATTAGTATTCTACTTATATTATCATATGGATATTTATCTCTGTTTCTCACCAGACAGGATTTGACACAAGATCTTTTTTATTGTGGGGGTTTTGAGGGAAGAGGGAGGTCAGGCACAAACCTTGACTTGTGTCTTGCTTTAGTGCAATGTGAGCCATATGAACCTGCAGGACTTGAACTCACTACATGTAATGTGAGTCTGGTATGTATGCCTGTTCATAGCTTAAACTAAATGGCCCAGCTAAAAGGCCAGGTACAGTGATATTTACAATCCTGATTTTTAAATATCACAATGTTTTCTTGTATTATCCTTAATTCTTTCATTGTTGCATTCTCCAATTTTTGGATGTTTTCCAATGATGTTCTAGTTCCATAAAAGTCTGTTTAAAAAACATTACTTTAAAACATTTAAAACACCCTAAAACATAATGATAATCAATACAAATGTTACAAACTGGCATTAGAACTGTAAAAAGAATATTTTCTTGATAAGATCAGAAGATTTTCTAGTTTGACTCGTTTATGTACAGCAGAATGTGTATCATCTACATCTGAGTTGGGATCAAAATTAACTCATATAACTTCTGGATCTGGATCAAGTATAATTTCTTGCAAAACTCACTGACTGATATAATTTACTTCTATGAGTTTCCAAGGCAATAATTTAAATGAAAATATATAAAAAAATAACAGAATTTGGTGTTAAAATGATGAAAAATTTCTCAAAAAAATTCCCTAGTGTATGGAAAATACAGACAAGCAAATGGAATGTAGGATTGAAATTTGATTATAGTGGTAATCTATAGTTACATATGGCATCATGTTAGGAATTTGACGATAGGCTTGGAATTTGATTGTAGTTGCCTGGGACTTGGAATTTGACAAAAATTCCACTATAGTTGCAAATAGCATGGTGTTAGGAATTTGACTATAGTTGCACAAGGCATGGTACAAGGAATTTGACTATTGTTGCCTAAGGTGTATAGCTAGAAATTAAATTATAGTTGCACAAGGTGTGGTGCTAGGAATTTGACTATAGTTGCATATGGCATGGTGTAAGGAATTTTACACTAGTTGAACAAGGTATGGTGCAAAGTATTTGACTATAGTTGCACTAGGTATGGTTGCTAGGAATTTGACTACATTTGTACAAGGCATGGTGCTTGGAATTTAACTATAGTTGTATGCAGCATGTCATTGGACATTCAGTTATAGTTGCTCATTGCATGATACTAGAATTTTAACTCTAGTCACATATATAATTATAGTTACACCACATTATCTTCTTTCCACCCATTTCTCTCCTTTCTCAAGTCTCATGAGGGCCATCTTAAGGCACCCAATCATCTTAGATCCTCATCGCTTCTCTACTTTCATGAGTTGGGTACAGCTCTGGCTTTTCTCTACCTCTCACCCCTGAGCAGTCTAGTGCAAGATCAGTGCTCAGAGTGGACAAATATCTAATAGCTCTTCTGGTGGTCTTCTTCGTTCTCTTTGGTCATTCCTTCTGGGGTTGAAATCTTCACCGGTTTATATAATTTCTTGGATACCCACACAATTCTCATGGTCACACCTCTCAGCTATGCATTATCTAGCATGTCAACCATGCAACTTATGTAGCACTTGCACTGAGGAAGCAACTGCATTATGTTTATTGTAGGAAGCAGGTCTATTTCTTGTTATACTACCGACACAATTTATACAGCATGTCAAAAGGGGTCTTCCAGTCAATATTCAACATGTATCATCAATGGAATTATAAAAAGTTGGACATTTTGAAAGCTAATGCTGCTATCCTCAAATATGGAGCACAAGTATCTGAGATGTCAATTGAATATGTGGATCCAGTTTAACACATATCAAGTGAATGCTGTCACACACCAGTATTTACCAAGACAGACGTTTAAAACACACACACACACACACACACACACACACACACACACACACACACACACACACACAGAGTATTTAACTAGTATTTACCAAGACAGAAATTTAAAAAACATACACACACCCACACACAGAGTATTCAACCAGTAATTACCAAGACAAATTTTAAAAAAAATGGAAGAAACATTAATTTTCATCAAAATAGTTCCTTTAGCACTCAACATAGTTCTTCCAGTGAGTTTTCCATTAGTCATAGCACCTCTAGAACTCCTCTTTTTATATGGTCTTAAGTTGCACTGTCATATTTCTTTTAAATGTCCTCCACATCCTTATATTTAACCCTTAAGATTCTGTGTTTCATCAAAAGCTGCTGTTAAAAAATTCTGAAGACTGGCTTCAATTTTCTTTGGCACTACACTTAGAATAGTCATTGTGTTAGTAGACTCATTTTGAAAAAGTCTAGACATCTAGACATCATCACATTATTCTATAAGTTGCTCAGCTATGTACACATAATTTTAGAATTTTGAAAAATATTCAAGTTTCAGCCTTGATACATTTTGATCCCAGCTTTTTTAAAGATATATGTACATATGTTTGCATGTACATACATATGAACAAATTGTGATGACTAAAGACTGATAGATAGAATAGACTGGGATAGAAAAATTTCTGAAGACAAAAACTGAGATATGAACTAATACATATAAATAGACTGGTATAAAAAGATATCTGAAGACTGACCGATATGAACAGAATAATGTTTATGATACAACAAAACAGTCTGTCTGTGGATGACTATATATATATATATATATATATATATATATATATATCTGCACATTGGGATATATAGATATATAGGTTTGAATGGAAGTTCAGAGTTTATTTTTTTAAATGGCCAAAGATTAATTATTATATAATTCAGTTTTACTCTTGTTAAGCATAATTCCAACTTTTTGGCAATAATTCTTATAAAAAAGAAGCAAGATTTCAGTTCTTTGGGTATTATTTGATATCTCAGAAAGTGTTTAACCAGACAAAGAAGTGAAGAGGCGGGGGGGGGGTTTTCCTTGAAACAGGATAAAACTAATCCAAAAAAAATTTAATGGAAATGTTGTGTACATTTTGTCATAATCTGATAGATTGATTGTAGCCAATCAGCATCTTCAGGCTAACTAGTAACTTCATTTTAAAGGTCAATATGAACTAAAAACAAAAATAAAAGAGAGGACACCCTCCTTGATCTCACCTATGGGCCATGAATGGCCAAGGATTAATTATTATATAACTCTGTTTTATTGTGCATGGGGCAGCCCTGCTTATAGATTGGTTGGTTCATTGGGTTTTATGGCATATCAACCTTTGTAGGTTATTTAATGCCAAATCCATTTTTATGAAAATTATCTGTTCTATTTAAAACAATTCAGTTTAGCATGAGTACACAGTTTAATTGTCAAAAACATTTCTATTTCAAACTATTGAGTTTATTCAAACAGTTCTAATTCAGCTAATTCAGTTTAGTATAAGTACAGATTTTCTTTACACACAGTTAAACATCAAAAAAATTTTAATGTCAAAAACAGTTCCATTTCAAACAATTCAGTTTAGCATAAGCATGGAGTTTAAATGTAAGTAGAGTTTAATTGTTAAAAACATTTCTATTTCAAGCTATTCAGTTTAGTCAATCAGTTCTAATTCAAACAATTCAGTTTCTATTTAACCCATAGATAGGGCCCTATCAGGTGCTACCATTCCGAGGCCAGAGTGGACCTGGGAGCAATGGCAATGAAGGGGTGCTCTGCATTTCCCAAAGCCTCAGCATCACTGGAACCTCACCATCAGATTGTTTAGTGTCATATCCAGGACACTCACTGGGGAGGGGGTCTTACTCCTCTGCAGAAGTGCAGTAGGTGTACTCTACAGCTCCAGCCGACTGGGCAACCTGCTTACAGACATTGCATTAAAACTGGTAGAGTCAGGTTCAGTCTCTGTTGCTTTAAGTATCTCAAGATCCTGAAGGAACTAGAAAATTTTTATCCCTTGGTCCCATGTCTGCATTTACTCAACTCCTCCGCCATGGGCAGGATGTGATACAAGGTCTACCTATTCTAAATGGAGTAAAGCAGGTTTGAATTTAGTTTTCCTTCTCCTCAAAGTAGAAGTCACTGCTCTAATGTTCAGAATAAACAACAAGAATAACGACACTTACCGGTTCAGCAGCCCCAGTGGGCAGACAAAAAGTAAAACAGGACTGAAGCAAGCCGATGTATATATGCACCAATATACCCATTCACTGGGCCAGCAACCAATCTCTGTCAAGAGAATGGACTTAACCACTTGAGAATGATGGAATGCCCCAATGTTCATATAATCTCACCTCAACTCTTAACTCTTTTTATGCATATGAGTATTGGCTCATAGCTACTAAGCTTTATGATAGAATTCCAACACCCAACTAGTTGCCATACCAAGTTTATCATATGTTTGGTTATCTTGGTGAGTGACAGATTGAGGGAGATTTACTGATGTTGATATTGATTGCAAATTAGTTGACTGCTATTCAGTGGAGATTCATTGAATATTACTAATTTGGGACTGAGTTTAAGATATTGGAAGTTATTTTTGAGATAATAAAAGTTTGTTAAAATGTTAAAATCAAATACCATAGGGATTTGGAGGTTAGGCTTTTTAATCCTGTAAACTAAGAGAGTGAATCTGATGTGTAAGGAAGGTTTCTTTATGGATATTTTGATTATTTTGAAGAGATAGGGGTTAGTTAGACAGCCTATTGTATAAGGTAAAAAATTTTCAAAACAATTCCATTTAACAAATAAGTAATGACTGTAAACTATAGACTAGAAGGATGCAATTAATAAAGTAACAATGTCCATCGGTGGGTTTGATTTAGAGAGTTCTAGAAATACAACAGTTTGTGATATGTACTTACTGGTCCTGTAATCTTGTTTTGGTCATGGGGTACAACTCATGTAGGGTGTCTTGGGAACAAATAATCTGGTAATTCACATCTCTCTCTAGGTCTACAACCAGTTTGAATTCTGCATTTTCCTTCTCTCGGACTAGTTGCTATATCACATTTAAAGAGAGTAGTCTGCCTTACTATGTACCAAAAGCTGGAGAGAAAATAGTGTGATTCGTATTTTTTTCAAGGATAGTAGTGCTCTCTGAAATGCAAATAGCCCTGTTCAGGAGTCGAACTCAGGTCATAGAGTTCATTTCCTGCTGTGATAACCGTTACACCACAAGCTCTTCTAATGCAGATGAACATTCCCATATAGAATAAATTTGGTTGAATGTTGTTGTGTAAATTTGATACAGTTATGAAAATTGTATGTGTGCATTTGTGTGTGTGTGTGTGTGTTTAAATATTGAAAAAATATTTTAGAACCCTAATAAGAATTGAATAAATGATCAAAAAGTTTTTTAAAATAACGTAGGTTTTTATTTTTAAAAACTTATTTTTGTTTTATTGTTATTGTATGTACACACCTACAAATCTTCTGAAGTACTTAATTCTAATCGTAGTTGTTGTTTACTCATTAACTAATTAATAACAATAAAATGAAAATAATTAAAAAAAAATAAAAAACACATCGAATTACTATGATGAGCATAGTTTAGAAAAGGTTTTTACTTTTTTAAAATTATTTTTGTTTTATTGTTATTGATTAGTTAATGAGTAAATAACAACTAAGATTAAAATAAAGTACATCAGAAAATTTGATGCCAACAGCCTCATTTAGGGATTGAACTCAAGAAGCTGAATCCACTTGCTACACTAATAACTGTAATGTCATAAAAACCTTCCTTTCAGAATTCTTGATTGGCTCACAATTTTTTCTTTTTTTTGTTCAGTCAAATCAAATGAAATTGATTTGGTGAGTTTTGTTTCTTTTACTAAAAAAACAAAACAAAACAAAAAAAAAAAAATTCTTGCTACTCATAAATAATTTAAAATAATTCCAATTGGTGCACTAAAGTTTCATGCCCATTTGCAGACTGAACATTGGGGAGAGGGGGGCAATTTTTCTGCGACTGTCTGTACTGATGATTGATGATTCTGTCTGGACGCTCTCCTGTTTTTTCAAACTGAAATCTTGCTGTTCATTAACAAACAGTATTGTCGCCAAATGCAGGATTTATATTCCTCACAGCTTCGGCTCCATTACTGCTCAGCTTGAATCCATACAGGGAGTAAACACATATATACGACTTTCGTTATTTCTCAGAAAAAAAATGAAAATAAATAAATATATAAATTAAATAGCATAGTAAAAATAAGAAAATAAAACTAAATTTTTTGCTGAATAATCAATAAAAATAAAATATCAGTTAAAAATATATATCTTTTGACAGACAATATTAAGTGTTAAACAAAAATTGGCTATTTCATTTTGAACAATTTATGTATAGTCAAGGACATATCTTCTTGTAGTAGAGGAATTCATAATCATTGGGATGTGATAACCGAATTATTAAAGTTCTAGTTCTGAAGCTTTGGCGGGATGTGAAGTACCCATTCAATACCATTAATCCCAGGTCCACTCTGACCTGGAGAGGTAGTACCAATTAGGGTACCATCTATAGTGCAGATAGATCTGTTTGCAAATTATTCATATTCAATCCTAATACTTAAATTCATAAAATTGTAAATTATTTATATTAAGAATAGTTACTTGAAGCTATAATTGTTTCCAAAAGATTATTAATATTTGTTACTTGAATCAAAATAGCTGTCAATTATTTATATTAAGAATAGTATAATTGTTTATAAATAGCTATAATTGTATAAGAATAGTATAATTGTTTATAAATAGCTATAATTGTTTATAAAAGATTATTAATATTTGTTACTTGAATCAAAATAGCTGTCAATTATTTATATTAAGAATAGTTACTTGAAGCTATAGCTGTTTACATAAAACTTTGAAGAAACTACATAAAAAATGTACATGTAAACATACAATGAACAAAATTCTTTCATCTCTAGGCATAAAATAACCCTGATGGATTGACACGCAGTTAAAATAAATCAATCTATAACAAAATCATTACTATGGACACACCACGGGTGGAGACTATTATTTCACTGATCATTTTTGGAGATATCTCCGGTTTATAGTGGGTGATGTTGTTGTAGTAGTTGCCTTTTTAGTTAAAGAAAGCCAGCAAATATTTCTGTGGCAGTGATTGTTTGTGGATGATAAGGCAAATCAATCATGCAGCAGCTGTTTCTTTTAACATATTGGGCCTATGTCATTTGATAGTTAAACACCTTTTAGGAGAAAGTTTGTTGGAAAAGGTGCAATTTTGAATCAGTTTTTATTAAGATTTATTGTTTTACGCTTGAGTCTTTGTCATTTTCTTCATTCCTATTTCTTGAACCCCCTCCCTATTAATCCATTACAAATTGTCAAGTTGGGTGCTGCTTTCTCTGTTCTTTTAATAATTTCTGTAATAAAATTTTATCTGCCAATCACAACTAATGAAGTAATCAATAGATAATTAATTTAGCAACATTACAAGTGAAATAGTATTTATAACTGTATAAATTTTAAGAGAAACATCTGAAATTGGATATATAACAATTTATATATATATATATATATATATATATATATATATATATATATATATTAGAGTAAACTTATATATAACTGTATATATTCAAGAGAAACAACAGAAATTGTATACATAATTGAAAGTATGTGTATGTATATACATGATAACTGAAATTGTTTATATGATTTTATATACAAGAGAAAAAACTGAAAATGTCTACACTTGTAACAGCTGATATAAAACTAAATAGACTTAAGAGATCTTAAATTTAAGTTATTGGTTTTTATGGCATATCAACCATTCAAGGTTATTCAATACCAAATCCTCTATGTGCATGTGTGTGTGTGTATATATATATATATATATATATATATATATATATATATTGTCATCCACAGACAGACTGTTTCATTGTATCACAACTCTTCAGTGTGGCAAGACACATAGGATGCTTACAACTGGGATCAAAACCTGCCTAACTTTATCCTAGACTTAGTATCTTACTGCTCCGCCATTTAGGTGACCTATGTTAGCTTGGGAATAACAATGCATTTTGTATTAGCTTTCGATTGCTTACAGTTTTGTGTTATCGAATACTGGAGTGTTCAATTCGCTAGAAGAGCTTTTTATTATTTGGGTGGCAGCTGTTAATTCCTTCATGACTTAGGTTATTTGGCTTAATGGCATATCAACCCTTGATGATTATTTATTGCCAATTTATTGCCTACCAACTCCTCTGCGCAAGCAAGATGTGACACAAGGTCAATTTTTAAGCAGAGCTTAAGTGGTTTAAATTCAGTTTTCCTTCTCCTAGACTGGTTGCCATACCAGGGAGGTTAAAGTCTGCTCTACTATTTACTCATAGCTGGCCAGAGAATAGTTGACTACATACCTTTCCCAAGGGTATTAGTGCTATGTGAAATGCAAACAGCCTCATCCAGGTTTTGAACTTCTGTCAAAGTATCTATTTCTAACGATGATAACCATTACACCACAGGCGTTTCCCATTGATTTTTATATGAATAGTTTGTAGGTGACTATTTTTAAATGAGTTAGAGTTGATTTGTTTGCACACAGTTAAATGGTTTCAAGTATTGCTTTTTATGGCTTGCACACAGTTAAACAGGTTCAAGTTTTGCTACTTAACACTAATAATTCTATTTCATACTGATCATTTATTTGCACACAGTTAAATGTTTTCAAGTATAGTAAATGATGAAATAGATTCATTTGACCCATAGATGAGACTTTAATAGGGACTATCACTCCAGGTCAGAGTCGACCTGGGAGTAATGGCAATGAAGAGGTAATTTCCATTCCCCAAAGCCCCAGGATTGAACATTCACCATCACATGGTTTAGTGTTATATCCAGGACACTTGTTTAGGATGGGAGTCTCTGCAGAAATGCAGTTGCCACGTTCTGTAGCCCCAGCCGACTAGGTTAAGAGAACTGAAACTGCATATATAGGGTGATCCAAAAGTAAGTGGACAGTAAATGATAATATTTATTTTGAGATATACAATTATATTTACTAATACAATTATTACATTGACAATTAGATTTTATTCTGTGCAATAATACAAAAGCAATAAAATTTCATCACTGCAGGTGCTCAAACTGCTGTCCATCACAATTTAGTCAGCTTTGAAGTCTACCCCTCACGCTTTAACAAATATTTTTGCCTGTCTCTTTGTTCATTTGTTTCTTGAAATGCATCTCTGATGTAATTTTTCAAATCACCAACAGTTCTTGGGTTTTGACGAAAACTTTGTTCTTGGGGTTGAGACAGGTGAAAATGTGGGCCAATCAATTGGACCTCTTTGGCCAATCCATTTCTCAGAAAATGGTTCATCAAGATACTCTTGGACTGCTCTTGAATAATGTGCAGGAGCCTCGTCTTGTAGGAAATAAAGGTTATGTAAATTAGAATGTTGTTGTAACAGTGGAATAACTTAATTCATCAGAATTTTGAGATACTTTTTGCCTGTTACTGTAAAATCACTTAAAAGCAAAGCTACTGTCTACCTACTTTTGGACCACCCTATATATAACAACTAAAAATGTATGAGGGTCAATCAATAAATAAGGTGAATAGTCAGCATTTGTAAGCACTATTTACAGTTGCACCTTTTTCAAGGAAAAT
Organism: Sepioteuthis lessoniana; assembly: GCA_963585895.1. Taxonomy (NCBI): domain Eukaryota; kingdom Metazoa; phylum Mollusca; class Cephalopoda; order Myopsida; family Loliginidae; genus Sepioteuthis; species Sepioteuthis lessoniana. Next base: position 6,823,282 of record OY757934.1, read on the forward strand.
AATAGTGATGGGTTCTTTCATGTCAAAGAAGACTGTCAGCATGACCTTCTTTACTGACTTCTGGGCCTGGAACTATTTCTTAAATAGAGAACTAGTATGTTTCCACTCCATGGACTATCTTTTTGACTCAGGCTTGCAGTTGCAAACCCATGTTTACACAATTTTTAAAGATTTTTTTGACTAAAACATATTTTTCTGTACACATCACACATTCTTTTGTAAATTTCAGAGGGTTTATACTTCTCTATAGCAGGATTCAGATCTCTCCCGATTTACGATTTCATTTAAAAACATACACGTGGCTGGAGAAGGGTAGCATTCGACTGGATGTTAGCCTGACGGCAGCTGCCAAGACAATGAATAAAATGTGTCTTTGCGCTAGAGGCTCCGCACAGGGCTTCCAGGCGTTAATTAATTCTCATTAACAAAATACCCTTTTTCAGCCAATCATAAATCTTCCCCCAAGGTGCCCGTGGTGTAATTGTTATCGTCATAGGAAATGAACACGGCAACACGAGTTCAAATCCTGGACGAGACTGATTGCATTTCACATAGCACTAATACCCTTGGGAAAGGTATGAATCCAATTATTCTCCCTCCAACTATGGGTAAATAGTAGGACAGACTAGGTTCTTCAGCCTTGGTGAGGCAACTAGTCTAGGAGAAGGAAAACTCTGAATTCAAACCTGTTACTCCGCTTAAAAATTGACCTTGTGTCATATCATGCCCGAGCGGAGGGGTTGGTAAAAGGATAAATAGGATAAATCTTCCCCCCCGAAAAAAATTTCCCAGAACCAACTTGATCCAAAGCAGCAAAGATCTGCAAAGGCAGGAGACTGAGCAGAAGGGGTGGAAGGGAAGAACATGATATGACTATAAAAACTCATCTGAACACCCACCTGCTGTGACAACTGCTGACTTAGCTACAATGCCACCCTGTCCATGACTACTACTACTACCACCAAGATCATCAGATAACCTTACCACCCTTATACCACCGTACATGAACTCCTGTTTCACACACACACCTCCATTCACTCCTTCACTTAATATTGTACACTACAATTTTGTACAGTTGATTCTTCGCCTCATCGCCATGTTTCTCCTTTTGTTAACATAATTGTTTAAAAACTTTCAACCTGTGTTTGTCTTTTCCTTGCCACCTTACGCTAAATATAACATCAGCAAGTAAGAATTTGACGACAAAGAACTCTGTTTTGATTTGTAACCATCTTAAATAGCCTCAAAACAAATATCTTTAAGAGATTAAAATAATTTTTTATAATAAATCAATCCTAAACAATGCAGGGTTTACATTTATGGCAAAAAATTCTGAAAAAAATCTATTTTCTTTTTTTAAAAAAAATTCCCCTTATTTATTGAATGACCCTCTCATATATAACTGTATGTTTAGTTTTGTTTTGTTGTTTAATGGCATGTCAACCTTCTTGGGTTATTTAATGCCAAATCCATCCTTCTAGAAGAACAGCAGTGATACTATTTAATCCATCGCTGGGGGAATAAGAGGGTTTATACCTTTCCCAAGGTTATTTGTCTGAAAGTGAATGTAACAGTGCAACTGGAGTTCAAACTCACTCACTGCGATTCTGCAGTCCAGACATTTAACCATTACACCATGATGACCCCTCCCCCTGTATATTTAGGAGAAATAATTCATTTGCAATTAGTTTAAATGTTAAACAGTTCTATTTGACTCATAGATAGGAGCCTATCGGGTGCTATCACTCCAGGCCAGAATGGACCTTGGAGCAATGGGTATTATATTCAGGACACTCATTGTAGGAGGTCTTACCTTTGGCAGAGATGCAGTCAGTGTATTCTACAGCCACAGCTGACTGGACTGAGTGAACCTGAGAGTAATGCCAGTGAAGAAGTACTCCTCACTCTATAGTGTTGGGTTTTTAATTTAAGTCAGTCGTTTTATTTTTTTTACAATTATCTATATGTTAATATGTTTACAAGTATTCTGATTTAATTCCAATAATTTCCCTTCAATTATATGGTTTCAAGTAACTATTCCTATTTAGTGATAATCATTTATTTACTCAGTTATATAGCTTCAAATATGTCGATCTACAACTGATAATTTTCAAACTTATCTAACAGGTACGACTATTCTAGGTTAAAGTTGACCAGGTGGGTGCAATTACAATAAAGGGTTAATCCACACTTCGCAGTACTCCAGAATTGGTTGACATGCTGTTAAACCAATCAGTCTATCAGCAATGCTAGCATTAATTCCTAATCCTTTCCTTTTTAATTTTCAATGCACAAGTATTTTTATGCTTGAATTATTTACAATGCATTTTATAGTAAAAATCATTAGGGGATAATTCAATTTCATATGATTTGCACTGCTCAATCAGCAAAAATTTGACAAGAGAACTCTGTTCAACCTGGCAAATTCTGTTTGATTTGTAGCCATTATATGGTTTCAAGTAACTATTCCTATTTAGTGATAATAACCACTAAAAATGTTAATAGTCTAAATTTCTGAGATTTGATGATTATTATTACTTAGAATACCTGGACTATTGATCTCACCTCAACGTTTTGGCTGATATGTCCTTCCAAATAATAAAAAATCGCTAAATATATATTTTTGCAAGATTAAGATAATTTATGCAAGATTAAAATGATTTTTACAATAAACCAATTCCAAACAATGCAGAGTTTACCTTTATAGAAAATTCTGAAAAAAAATCTATTTTGTGTTTTAAAAATAATCACTATATTTATTGAATAACCCTCATCTACCAAAAAAAAAAAGATTCAGGAATTGGTGCCACTTCCCATGTTGAAAAAGAAGAAGAACATAGCTTAAGAAGAAGAAGACATTTTTATATTCAGATCCCAGCCCAAAGATTAGTATGCTATTCTCTAATTCTTATTCATCTACCCTCATTCCTATTCCAAACCAAACTAAACTTATAGACACAGAAAAAATTTCAGTCTTACCAAGTAGAAAATACAGTTAAATAGGAATACTTGAAACATACATATTATTCCACATATTCATCAGAAAAACAAGTATAAATTTACCCAACCCCTCCACAATGGACAGAGTGCAATTCAAGGGCAATTTTTAAGTAGAGTACAGCTGATTTTTCCTTCACATAGCCCAATTGCTTTACTGTTGTAACCTAACAAAAGGCTACTGAATGAGAAATAACCCAAATGGAGGTTGGAAACGAAATGAAAATCTTTATAAAATCAAACAAATACAATACTCGTCTAAAGTGTGAAGAAGGTACCCACTGCTAGTGATGATAACTTATCCAGCAAAAAAAAAAAACCCACCTCAAAATAGTGTCCAACATAATTATGAGGAATAGGACATACTCATTGCTGTTCACTGGTAGGGTATATAACACTTACTAAGGCTAAAAAACTCAGATTGCCCAACTATTTACCCTTACCTAAAGGAAGAACGGATAGATTCATATCTTTCCCTATAGCATTAGAGCAAAGTGAAATGCCATCAGACTTGTCTAGGATTTGAATTTAAGGCATAGATTCCATTTCTTAAATGATAATGGTGACACTAATAGCAGCAAGTATAAATAATGATTCAGATGATGGCTAAAATAAGTCATCATGAATTAATATTTGGCATTACTCTCAGCTTGTCCAGAAGTGATGGGACAAATTTGGTTGAAAGTGATTCTACTTTGTCAACTGGATTGTGTATATTGGATCAGAACAGCAAGTACAGATCAGAGAGAGAGAGAGAGAGAGAGACTTGGGAAACCTGTCAGCTGTCAGATCGTGTGGAATGTTTTTCTTTTTTTTAATCCCTACTGATATTTATCACTAAAATCTACATGAAAGAAACCATAGAAAAAAAATTTGTATGTAATGTATATCAAGATCATATGAGATCTAAAAAGTAGGTTTCATGTATTGCAAAGTAGACAGACATTTCATATGACACATTAATCATAAACACAAAATTAAATACTAAGTTTAACCCTTTCCAGAACTGATTTATTTCGAAATTTTGCCAGTTTGAAAACAAAAATTTAAATTAATCATTAAGTCATGCTGATAGCACAGATTCCCTTGACTATCTCTTGCTATCTATCCCTATCATATATCACTTTTGGCAGGTCCTCTAGATGACATTGCCCAGTTGGCTGGGGCTGTAGAATACACCAACTGCACCTCTGCAGAGGAGTAAGACCCCCACCAATGAGTGTCCTAGATATGACTCTAAACAATATGATGGTGAGGTTCTAGTAATGCAGGAGCTTTGGGGAATGCGGGGCACCTCTTCATTGCCATCACTCCCAGATCCACTCTGTCCCCGAGAGTGGTAGCATATGATAGGGTCCTATCTATAGGTTAAATAGAACTAAACTGCATACTTTTGCTAAACTGAATTGTCTGAACTGAAACTGTTTGACTAAACTGAATAGCTTGAAATAGAAATATTTTTGACAATTAAACAGCGTACTTATGTTAAACTGAATTGTTTGAAATCGAACTGTTTTTGTATGCTAAGCAGAATTGTTTGAAATAAACTATTTTTGACATTGAAACTGTACTTATGCTAAACTGAATTGTTTAATATAGAACTGTTTTAACATCTAACTGTGTGTAAACAAAATCTATACTTATACTTAGCTGAATTAGAACTATTTGACAAGACTGAATAGCTTGAAATAGAAATGTTTTTGACAATTAAACTGTGTACTCATGCTAAACTGAATTGTTTTAAATAGAACTGATTATTTGTATAAAAACGGATTTGGCATTAAATAACCTATAAAGGTTGATATGCCATAAAACCCAAACAACCAACCATACAGGATTGATTTAAAAAGAACTTAAATGAAGTCCTGAGACCTATTAATTTCTATATTCCTCAGGAAATTTTAGTAATTTTTTAATTATACATTGATTTATTTGAATTATCTATCTGGTCTCGGTCATTATATAAAGACTTTGTTTAGGAACACTATTTTGACTGCCTACTCCTGTGAGGCTGTAAAATACACAGACTGCATCTCCACAGACACCCACCATCACAATGAGTGTTCTGAATATGACACTAAAGCATCTGATGGCAAAGCTCCAGCCCTGGAGCTTTGGAGAATTTGGCATACCTCTTCATTGCCATTGCTCCCAGATCCACTCTGGTCTGGAGTGATAGGATCTGATAGGGTCCTATCTATGGATCAAATAGAACTTTTTGATATTTAAACAAATGATTTATGTTTAATTAAATTTTTAGTGATATATTGCAGTACTTGGAACAATTCATGTTTGTGCTAACGAATGAGTAATGTTGTATAAAATTATTAGACTTAATTAGCAATTCTTGAAACTCTTTAACAGTGAATTGTTAGTGCTACATAGCAATGCTTGAAACCATTTAACTGTGTGCAAATAAAACTCTTCATTTTAGTTAGCAATATTTGAAACTATTTGGGTTACTTCAAACAAGTGATTCATACTAAATAGAACTATTCATGTTAGTATATTTGGAACCACTTAACTGAATGCAAACAAATTATCTCTTACTCAGTTAAAAAAAATTATCTACAAACTATTAACTTACAAATCATATATATAATGATTTAACTGTATGCAATCAAATAAGTTCTAGCTCATTTAAAAATGTTATCTCCAAACTCTTGACTTAAAAATCATATGTATTACTTTTTAACTGCTTGCAAACAATTGAGCACTGGCTTGGTTAAAAATGTTTTCTACAATCTAATTCCTTTACAAATCATATTTAATGTGTATAAAGAGGATTTGGCATTAAATAACCTATAATAGTTGATATGCCATAAAACCTAACTCAACCAAATCATATATATTTAATATATATTTAAAAACAGGATTTGGCATTAAATAACCTATAATAGTTGATATGCCATAAAACCTAACTCAACCAAATCATATATATTTAATATATATTTAAAAACAAGATTTGGCATTAAATAACCTACAGTGATTGGTATGTCATAAAACCCAACCCAACCAAACCTAACCAATATTTTGATGATATACCCTCCAGCCATCTTCAGTTATCTATTTCTGGCTGATCATACAGAGTGATTGAAAAGGAACTTCATTTCACTGTTAACACCTTATGGTGGCTAAATTGGAACAATCACCCCTTCATAACAAGCTTCCTTGGGGGCTGTATGGACCCCACTGGGAAACTCTTTAAGACAAACTAAAAAAAAATTCTCTGTAAATTTTTTTCGTTTTCATTAATTTTTTTTTTTGTATGAGAACATTGTCTTTTAGGGCCACTTGCCTCCTATCTCACAAACCACCCAAGTAAGGTAAACAAGATATGCTGAACATTGCTAAAGTAACAGGGATGAACTCATTAGCAAAATAGGCCCCCACACATGGACACATCAAATCTATATTCATGAAACACTGCATGTCATCTAGTTGGTTGGGTTTTAAAAATGACACAGCATGCATTTTTCACACACTTTGCCTGAGGGGTAAGTTATCTCTTTCACCAAATTTCATGATCTCATAATCATCTAAGTAAAAGGGAGGTGACAATTGCCTTTGACGAGTCACTTCATCGTAGGAGCAGAGGGGACTCTTCTAATGTCATCACCTTTGCGTTTTTAACCAGAGGGTCCATGTCATTCCTAGTGTCATCACCGTCTCCATTGAGGTCTGACTCTGTCTTTTCTAACTTAGCAAGTGAACCATCTGACCGTGTCCTATAAAGTAGCAGTGTCTCTGATTCGCAATCAGATAATGCACTTTTGTGATTGCCTCCTCCTGAAATAGTTGTTTCGTACTGTAGGCAATGATCTTTCATGTGGTGTGGTATACCATTGACCTAAACAGTTTTGGGGCTGATTACTGCACCAACTCACCCTTTTCTGAATTTAGTGGTACAGGGTTCGTTTTGGGGTTTGACCCAAACAAGGTCTCCTACTTGGTATGATCTTCTCGTAACTTTTAGTATAGGTGCCATTTCAGCTATTCCTTTTATGTGCTCCATGTATTGATAAATCCCGTTGGCCGGAGCGGTTGACGGTCACACATCATCTCTGGGAGTAATGTTGTATCAATACACAGCCTCTTGAATGGAGCACTCTGTCCTGGCTACTATTCTCTAAATGGCACTGGTACACCATTACCCTCTGGAGTGCACGCACACCAATATTGTACTCACTTTCCTCATTTAACCACAAAGTCCTGAAAATCTTGGTCAGTGAAAGTCTGGATGTTATCCATTAATTTTTCAACCAGAAAACATTTCATTTGTCATATGACTGAAACTGCATCCTGGCGCAATAGTGAGTGTCACACAGTGAAACATGTCAATGATGGAAAATGATTGTAATGAGTCACGTCCAAGACCAGTTGCCACCAACCTTGAGTTTACCTTTCTTCCACTGGACAGGGGCAGGGTCCACCACATGACACTACTAACAAGCTTGTATAGCTGATGTAACAGTTGCTTTAAACTCTATGGGATACACTCTTCGAACGAAATAGGTTGTGCACTGAACTCTAAGATGTCTGCTTTTTTGGTGTATGGCACGGATGTGCTCAGTGATTAACTGGTCCATAAAGGCAGGGCATGTTGGGGGTTCTTGTTTCATCATTTTAAGCCACCTCTTCGGTATGTGGGTAAACTTATCTACCAGATCTTTATTTGATGTTGTCAGGTTCACATACACTACCAAGCCGTATTCTTCAATCAGCAATTGTAAAGTCAACAATCTCCTGCACACCAGCATGTCGCTTGCTGCTTTCATCCTCACTCGGGTGTTAGTCAACCAGTGGTACACGCATAGCAAATTGGTGTATACATGTACTACCTTGGCTTGCCACTGTAACACGAGATTAAAACCTTTCAGCGTGGCATCAAGTTTCACCATATTGATATGCTGAACATTGCCAGTCGGATGAAGACAGCATACTCTCTAATACCACACCTATTTCCAGCAAGCTTGCATCAACCCATACATTCACTTCTTCGGTTACACACTAAATTCCTTGGGGAGTCATCGAGAGGGACATCTTTCAAGGTATAGTTCCACCCGTATGCTACCATACTTGCCCATCTTTTATTCATTCCTATTACTGCGCGGAGCCACCGGCAGACAGGAAAATGCCTCAACAACTTCTCGGAGGTGGAGAATACTTTGCATTGTGTCAGTGTAAGAGGGAGTCCTGGAACTGAGCTTCCTTGCTTCCATCACAGTGTATTGTACTGCCAACTGACCTCAAGTCCAAGCACTAGGGTCCCATCTTTTAATCGCTTAAGATCCTTCTTAGTCAAACCGAAGGAATCCAGTTTGTTCTTAACTTCATATGCTGATGTAGCTTTCATTGTCAGCTCATCTTGCTCCAACACCATCTTAACGATAGCCTTTATTATTAGGGGTGCCACATTAAGGCCAAATCCCAGACACATCAAGCAGTATATTCTTCTTTGATGATGACTGTTTGAAATGGCCATAGCGACTAATGGATCGTCTTTGAAGATATGTTTTCCGTAGGTCAAGCAAAGATACATAAACTTTCAGATATCGCTATTCCCTCATTTTCTCTCGGCTGACATCTGCATTTGCCGTGAAGGTATCCACATATTGGTTCAATCTCATATAATCCATTGCTGGACATACCTTAGTCTTAATGGAGTGTGTAATGGCCAATAACATGATCAATTCCCAAGGGAGGCCTAATAATTCTTCGAGATATGGGATCAATCAGCCATTTTCAATCCATGTCCATAATTCCTCCTTATATGTAGCCCTCTTCTCATCAGACACTGTATACACTGTAATAACGTTGTGCAGCTGATCTGGTACTTCGTTCCTTGTCCCTTTCCACCTCGCAGTCCAAGCTTTCTCCTTATGATTGAAAATAGCACAGAAATCTGGTTTCTTAATCGTGATGGCTGCACACGATTCGCGTTTTCTTCCAAGCTGCACTTTTCCAGTGGGTGTGATTTCTATCGTGCCTAGAGCCTGTATCGCATCAATCCTCTTATTACCTTCCTCTGTGCAGATTAAAACTACTCTGACTCCACAGCTCCCCAAGGATATGTCGTCAATCGTCCTGATTTCCATATGTCACCTGCTCCAGGTCCAATACCGGTTCACAGTGACTATGAAGTGAAAATATTCCGTATCAACGAGAGCTGAACGCTACTCGCCACCCACTTGTATGTTGATCATGGGCAAAGCCACATTCAGTGACTGAAAGGAGCCAAGGGTGACCCAGTCCCTAAACTCAATTTCCCGAACAGGATCGTATCACATGGCCCAGTTCATTATACCAGAAACAACGCATGTTGCGCTTTTGGAGACTGGAATTGTCGGTTATGATGAACAAGGCAATTTCTGGCCAAGTGGTTAGGTTCATTGCATTCGTAGCACCTCATCTTGGCAGCTGAGATTTTGCTCCCTTTATCATGTGTCAGTTTAATGGTAGCTGTAATTGGTACAAATTCGGGTAGGTCGCTTGTCATTATGATTTTATGATATACACAAAAGCTGCCGGACATTCTTGGGCAACCTATAGATAAAGGCAGCTTTGAGACCTTGTTCTGTCATACCATCAAATGGCATAGAAATCCTTTTCAAATCTGCCAAGAATACATTCACTGTCTCACCCAGGCACAAGCGATGCTCTACAAACTGCATAGGTTGCAAATGAGTTCATAGCAAATGCAGTGAAAAGTGGCTCCTTTATTGCATCAAAGTCCTCTTTTTTTTCTCCTCGTTCAAGTGCTGATAAATGGGAATGCACTTCCTGTCAACCGCATAGGGATCACATATGGTTTTTCCACCTCGCATAATTGACACGCTAGTTCTGTCTTTCCAGTCCATTTGATTATGGACTGGTAGGGATCAATGCCGCTAAACTCGAGTATTAACCTTGGGTTGAATGTCTCTGCCATCATCGGCCAAAATAGCGTGTAATGTTTTGTTCTGTCTCACTCTTCTCTCACCATTGTAGATTTTCACTCCGCCACACTTGCCTCTTGCTATTATAGATTTAATTCTGTCATGTAAAGAGGTGATTCTGGTACATAAGGGGAGCCTTAATTACCAGAATCACCTCTTTATATACTGCCTCTGTAGAAGCAAACCGGCTGCACTCTCTATAAATTCCTTGTGCTGACGGCAGTTATTTTGCCTGAGGCATAAGTTATCTTTCACCGGGCACCTCTGGTGGTGTAACGGTTAGCAAGCTAGACTAGCAGACCTACACGAGTGAGTTCGAGTCTCATTGGGCGCCCCATTCATTCGGCCTTGTGCCACATCAAAGCAAAGCGCTTTGTAAATTACATAAGTTATCTTTCACCACAGAATCTGAATTAATTCAAGAATATAAAAGTAGGTATCGTTTCAAAAATTATTTTATGCATCGTATATAAAATAGTTAATCCTGTGATGGGATTTTACCCGTTGAGAATAAGATAAAATCAATATCTGCAGTGTAAGGAAAAAAAGGCTTACTGTAGCACAAGACGTGATGAGAGAAAAGGAACAAGACAACAATTTGGTTGAAGAAAAGGGTTTATATTTAGTGAAAGGGATAAAGAAAAGAAGAAAAGACGAATAATTGCAAAAAGAGGTGTTTTTTGCAGACTTTACTATAGCATTCGTCTAGGTAACAGTTCTTTCAGTTCCATGTAGTTTTGGTGGCTGATCCATACAAATTCAAAGGCTTGAAGAAGGAGAATTTTGAGTCCCCATGTGCATAGAGTATGTAAACAATAAAGCAACGAGAAAGTTCTGGGCATGAAATATTATTTTAAATAATTGTGTTCCCACTAAATATAATGATCTATTTTTACAAATTTTAATCCTGTAAACAATGATGTCTTTGTTGATCTTAAAATAGCTAGTAAATAAATTAGTGTCAAATTCATTATTCTGCTTTTTACTTGAATGAATATCATGCTTATGTATGGTAGGTCAGAGGAGACAATTTTTTAATATGATAAGCAATGATAAATCAATGTTTAAGAGGAATAATTTATTTGCCTGAAATGATATTTAATGTTGTGATTATTTGCTTTTGAGGCTGTTACAGCTGCTAACAAAAAGAATTCAGGGGACATTATCCCTTCTTTCTAATACTAAGAATGTTTAAATTGACCTAGATATGGAACCCTAACTGGTATTACTATTCAGGGTCAGAGTGGGCAAAAAGGTGATGCCAAACTTCGTAGAACTTTAAAACTTGTTGGAATTATTTTATTGTGATCAGAACATCTTCTTGGAAGGGACTTTAATGGTTGTCACTGCAGGAAAGAAGTGACAGGATTTTTTGGAACTGACACCACCTTCTGAGTGAATAAAATTTTGTTGCTCAAGCTATGAGGGTGTCAAGACATCAATTTTAGTAGTTCTGTGAATTTTCGCAGAATGTGCTGGTTTTTAAACATCGCTGTTCCCCATAGTTAAGGGAAAATAGTGAATAGGATGTAAATCTCTCAAAGAATTTTGCTGCTGTGCTGGACCTCTTCTAGTGAAATATACTGTTACCTATATCTGTGAATTTGTGCTGTCTCAACTTTAACCACAAGATGTCCCAGAACTACGCTCTGCTACCAATGTTCCAGAACTACTCTGCTGTGCTGTATTCTTCCTAGCAAAATATGCTATTGCCTATATCTGAGAATTTGTGTTGTCTTGTCTCTAACCATGAGGTGTACAATTGAATTTGCTGTCCTATCCAACTACTGGAAAAATTGCTGAATGAACCCCCATGTGTCTGCATTATTTGCTGTATTCTACATGGAAAAGTGAACAGGTTTTACCCAGAGATATTTTTTGCCTAAGAGACTTCCAAATCTTTTTTTCCATTCATACAACATCCCTTTTTTGAGTTGTAAGTACCAGCTCCTTATTTCATTGAAGACATATCAATTTCTTGTAATTCATGAGTGACCCAGTGTTTTTTTGAAACAATTTTTTATCATTGTTACTTGATTCAGTTTTTTTGACTGGTTGCAATTAATTTAAATAGTAATTAATTCTAGCAACTAGTGCTTTTCTTCAAAACGTTGTAACTACTTTTTATTTATTTCTATTTACTTGGTAATAAATAATTCTTACTTGTATGCATGAGACTCATTTGTCTTTTTATTTTTTCCTTTCAAAAAAGAAAGTGCCGTTTTATTTTCCATGAAAAGATTTGTTTTTTTTATAAAAATTAATCCTTTTAACTTGGAACCATACCAGTGAATACGGTTTAGTGTCATACCACAGAGGGTTCCCTTTTTTTTTGAAAATCTTACCTTTCTACAGGGGATACAGTCAATGTATTCTATGCCCCACAAACAAGAAGGGTTGTGATGTTTAGTGGCTGTTCTACAGTTAAATGGAAGATATTATCAGTTTTTTTTTCTTTGTTAAGATTAAGAACAGAAAACTAATGTTAATATAGTAGTACCTTTACATTTAAATAAGAATTTTACATTCATATTAAACATAATTATTTGTACAGATTTCTGCTGTCTACTTCCACGTACAAAGGATTTTTTTTCTCTTCTGGTACATTTTTGTTAGTCATTTATTTTCTTATTTGTATAAAAAAATACTTTGTCTTTTAAACAGGATGTACAGCTGCCTTTCACCTAAGCTGGGTACAATGTGATTTTTGTTTTGGTTAAAAATCAATAAATCCTGCAAAAAGCTGAATAAGTGGTTTTTGTTTGTTTGTTTATTTGCCTCCAACAAACAGATAAGACAAATGTTTTGAAAGCTACTTTAGATGAAAATTTCATGCCATCTTTTAAAATTGTCAGAAGTCTGCAGGAACACTTAAATAGAATTTAGTGCAATGAGATCATTTATAAATTATATATCTATAGACAGACTTCTGTTTCAAATACAGCAGGATATTTTGAGCTAAGATTTGCTTACAAAATCATGTCTAGTGAAACTTCTATACAAAACAACTGCTCTCTCTCTCTCTCTCTCTCTCTCTCTCTATATATATATATATATATATATATATATATATATGTGTCTGTGTGTGTGACACAACGTGCAGTTATATACTTAATTGATATGTAAAAACTAAAATTTATGAAATATATGAAAATTAACATATCTCAAAAACAAAAAGATACTTAAAATAAGTATCTTTTTGTTGAAGGCTTAAATTGACCTAAAAAGCTGGTTGATTGTTCCTAAAGATCAGTTAAGTGTGAGACAATTGTTTTTGTTTTTAAAGGTCTGTGAATTTATTCAATTTTTCGGTTGTCAACTAACTCCATCGATCATATTTTTCAAGTCCTTATCTTAAATGTTAAAGTCAAAATAGAGATTTAATTTTGGTCCACCCTAAATAAAGGTGGACTGGGCATGGTTCATCTAGTCAGGTGAAGCTTTTAGTTCAACCCCATTGCTCTAAACCTGTTCCCATTGGTCAAAGCATCTAAAAAGGGTTTTCCCTATAGCTGTAAGATACAATCCTGAACTAGGATTGGCTGACCAATGGGAATATGACTCATAATTGTTTCTGATTGGACAACCAGTCAGAAACCTTTTTAGTCCAGATATTGATCTATAAAAACAGGATGGTAAAACGAATCATCAGAGAGGATGAGGAAAGAGACCAAGAAGAAACTCAAGACTGCCAAAGAAGCATCACTTCCATTCTAGACCTGAGGTACTCTGAACAACCTTCAGACTTTACAAAAATTCAAAGTCTCAGACTTTAGAGACATTAGTGTCATACTAACCACACCTCATCGTCACTCTTCTTCTCTTGATATTCTTTCTTCTTTTTTTTTGCCAGGAAAGCAAATATTGTTTGCTTGTTATTTATTGTCTCACAAACATGTTTCAATAAAAAACATTTTTGTTATTTGTTAACAATGGGTTTTCTCTATTCTTTGAGTTGCTAGACAATCTAGCCACTCATATTACCTGACTGTCAGAAGATGATCTGGCTGAATTGTATCACCCACCCCTTTGTGGATCTTTCAAACACATTGGCATGGAAGGACTTGACAAAGAAAACAGTGACCACTGACCAACCATCTCAAAAACCATCCAAATAAGACAAATGAAACATATGGGACACTGCTGGAGAAGTAAGGATGAACTCATAAGTGACGTTCTTCTATGGACCCTTACATATGGACGTGCCAGTGTTGGCCGACCAGCAAGAACTTATTTACATCAGCTCTGCGCAGACACAGGTTGTAGTTTGAAAGACCTGCTGGGAGCAATGGAGGATAGGGATGAATGGAGGGAGAGAGTTAGGGAAATTTGTGCTAGCAGTGTGACTTAATGACGATTATAAATATTGTACAGGCCCATTGTTATAGAGGGTAGAGTGTTCACCTATGGTCAGGGAGACCAGGGTTCAATCCCAGGTCAGGTCATACCAACGACTCAAAAATGGTACTGGATGCCTTCTTGTTTAATAGCCAGCATTATAAGGTATATATCAAGGGTAAAATGAAGTAATCAAGGGAAATGAGTTGTGCTCTTCCCTACACCTTGGTATAGTAGCTAATGAAAAGGGAGCCTTTGAGTCACCCTCGACTATGGTCATTAACAACTTTTATATATATATATATATATATACAAGTAACGTGTTTCAAAGCAGCAAAATATGCATTGCTAACCCAATACAAAATGTAAAAAGGTTAACATTCTTTATTCTAATTGTATCATACAGCATTTTATGGATACTCAGTAAATTTATAACAATTGTAATAAACACTTGAAAGTTGTAAGCAAACATTCACCTTAGAAAATCTGTACCTTTGGTAAATGAAATTCAATTTGCTGTAATCTCTTTCCACAATAAAATTATATAACACTTTCTGGTGAAATATGGACTAACACTGAGGAAAGACTATAATAAGCCAGTTTCTTTATTTGTCCTTCAAGCCTAATTTCCCATCCAGGTTTTATATTTCTGTTTCAGTTACTTTGAGGGATACCAATTTTATCACTGACTAGTTCTGTTCCAGTATAAATTAACCCATTTAGTTCAGTGACATTGTCTGTTGGGATATTTTTTAATAATCTATTTAGATTTTTGGTTTCTACCTTGATTTTTTTCCAGTCTTAATTCCTGAGGGATGTTAATGTAAACTTCTTTTCAGTAATCATTTTTTTTTTTATGAACTCTACTTTTTTTCTGTCTTCTTGTTTTGACATTGATGTTGTGCAGAGGTCTGTGGTGTTTTAGTTTTCAATATTTCTGCTTCAATTCGTGTAGGGGGTTCTTCTTGAGTATAATATTCATGACTCACCTGTCCACATATTTCTTATATCCCAAAGCCAGAAAACTAGCTTTTCTTTAAAATTATTCGAGTTTGGCTAGCAAGTCTTTGGCTTGAATTAAATCTAGCTGACTCTGCCCAAATTTTGATCATTCTTTTTTTGTAACCTCTTTGTGTAGAATTGCTTTTAGAAATAATAGTGGATTACATTTTTGTTATCTTCTCTAGTCCATTTTTTCCATTGGTGTCTCTCAGATGAATTGTTGCAGTGTATCTGAAATTAGAACAGTCAATATTTGCAAGATGCTGTCTGGGTCTGTCATGTTGGCGATAAAAGGAGCACCTGTGAATCATGAGTCCCACATTGATTTGGCTTTGACATTTTTCATTGGTATTATCATGTGGATATACCAGACCTAAGGGTTGATTATTAATCTGTGCTCCTGTCACAGATGTGACACTTCAGTGGACCACATAAAAAAGCAACAAAAAAAAAAGATACTTACACCTTTAATATATCTAAGTTTTAACATCATCCACAAAATCATTTTTGTAGTCAGGTTTTCTAGGTAGATTCTTATTTATACTTTGTAGAGGAGTAAAATTTTTGTCTTTTTAGGATGTGCTTTTTTTTTTTTTTACTTTAAATAAATATTTAAGATCTAAGAAGATTACAAAATTCCAGAAAAATTAACACCTTACAACAAATTCACTGAACTAATTCATTGATAACATTAACTGAAAATACAAATGAAAATAGAAATTGTTTAACTTTGGAATTTATAAATATACTTGCATTCTCAGTGGAAGAGTCTATCATTATTTTGAGTTTTTAATACTTGCATTAGCTGATGGTATTTCATTGGAGTCTCTTCAGGTCTCCAGAACTCTTCACAGTATTCTGGCCAATCTTAACAATGCTGTAGTTTAGGAGAAATTGATTTTGTCCTCTAATTTCCAACACTTCTAGCCCCCCTTTCCAAGCCATTAGAGGACTGTTCTAAGCCTGCCAATTACAATTAGTATCAGTGTCACCCTCATGTTCAATTAATTTTTTTAGTTCTCAGGCAAGATCCAAGTATCTGTTTCTCTTTTTGCTTTCTTTAATTTTCACTGTGTGGTTTGCTGGTAAATTACCATTCTTTAACAGGTTCTCTTTTTCTTGTTTACAATTATTACTATTATTATTATCATCATCAAGATATTTTTAAATAAGAAGACTTAAAAAAATATAAGGCTTTCCTAGGATAATCCTCATACTTTTAATCTTTCATTCACTAAGTGATCACATATATTTCGTTTTTGCAAACAATTATACAGTTTTGCAGAATTAATAATAATCCTTTGTAAATAATTATCTCTTCAAGTAACTATTCATTATACAAATAATTTGCATGAAGTTAAGATATGCTGGGTATGACTGGAAAAGTAAGGACAAAGTAAGGATGTTCTCATATGAACTCCTACACATGGACACACCAGTAGTAATTGACTAGAAAAAGCTTACATTAACCAACCCTGTGAAAACACTGGATGCTGTCAAGAGGATCTCAGATAGTGATGGATAGTGAGAGAATTAAGGGAATCTATGCTGTTAGCATGCCTTCATGATGATATCATAAGTTACAATTCTTAAAACATAATTTGCATAAAGTAATATAGTTTCAATTATTCCAATGTAATATAGTCTCTTCATAAGATTTCCAGTATTTCAAGCAATTATATGGTTTTACATATATACTTACGTTAAATGTCGCTATCTGTATTGTTTGTTTGCATTTTAGTAGTTTGAGCTCTGTAGCTGATTTTTCGAACACTGAGGCCAGGGCTCCAACCTCAGCAGGACGCGCCCCTTTTTTACCCGCGCGAAGAGCAATGTGGTTTGAGTATGAGTCATGGTTATCTTTCGATGGCTGTTTTTATTCTCATCTATAGAAGCCACTCTTATAGATGAGCAGCAGTAGTTCCCCGATCGAACTGACAATCCTGAGCGTTAAGCCGCAAGACTCAAACGTTCAGGAAATATTAGGCATTGCGAATTCGAACACCTTCACGTACACGATGCTGCTTCCCATGAGTACGTGGGAAAAAAATAAAAATAAAAAATAAAGAAAGTAAAATAAAAATAGAAATAAATAAATAAAATAAAAATAAAAGTAGAAAAAAAAAAAAAAAATCCTTTCACCTTAAGTTTTAACTTAGTTAAAGTCCAGAACTGACGTATATTCAAAGAAATTTTGGGGTATATTTCATTTTGTCATCCGATACAGGCCCTACCAGGTTTTTATTTTATTTATTTTTAGTGGAGGTGGAATCCTAAATTTCTAAGTTTGGCACGGTAAATTCAAACAATTCTTAAGTTGACTCATGATAGTTGCACCTGGTAAAACAATTTAGTCGATTAGAAATAAATCAAGATTCTTAGATTAAAATATAACAAAAATTCACCAGCAGATTTTACAAGTCATAGAAAATCCAGTGTTATTTTTAAAAAAGAAAATTGTACTAACCTCTACCCAACGAGTCTTCCCTCACAATTGTTTAGGTTTTTTTCTTCTATATATCCACATATTTATGAAGCTTTTATGTCTTTCCTTATATTTATAAGGCCACCTGATTCTAGAATGTTCCATTCCAAATATTTCTTTAGCGTTTGGTTTGGCCGTTTTTTTTTTGGGGGGGGATTAATTTGTGATAACTGGGAGTGTTTGCATTTGTCGGTACAAGAATCTATACTAATTTATGCTAAATTTCTAAGTTTGGCGCGGTAACAATACAGATAGCGACATTTAACGTTAGAACCCTAAATAGAATAGGTCAACTACCAGAGCTAACTGCATCAGCCGTAGAACATAAGATAGACATAATCTGTATACAAGAACATCGATACACTCACACCGAAGATATCAAATATCACGAAACTGGCAATGGATGGATGCTGGTGACTGTATCGGCATGGAAAAACTCTGTCAATGCATCGGTAGGAGGGGTGGGAATGTTTATAGGACCAAGAGTGCTAAAAACACTTAATAGCATTGAGAGAATACAACCTAGGATGATGGCCGCAACGTTTAATGGCAACCCCAAAGCAACGATCATCTCCTGCTACAGCCCTACCAATGTCAGCGAAGAAACAGAACTAGTCACCTTCAACGAGGAGCTATCCTCCCTAGTACGTAGCATTCTGAAACACAACCTGCTAGTCATTGGCGGAGATATGAATGCACAAATCGGGAAAAACAGAAACAATAAATACAGCCTACACAACACGTCAAACAGGAATGGACAACATCTAATTGATTTCATGATAGAAAATAGATTAACATGCCTCAATACAAACTTTCAAAAAAGGGAGGGAAAATTATGGACCCACACATACGCGAACAAGAGTAAAGCACAGATAGACTACCTCTTTATAAACAGAAAATGGAAAAATAGTGCGATGAATTGCGAGGCATACTCCACTTTCGAGGGCGTGTCCTCCGATCATCGAATAGTCATGGCCAAAATACGTCTAAGCCTACGAAAAAACGCCACACGAACAGTGACAACTAGGCGCTATGACTGGGCCCTACTTAACAACAGAGACATTAGAGACAAATATGCTTTAGAATTAAGAAACAGATTCGAAACACTACAAGAGAAGACAGAAAACGTTACCCCAAATGACAAATATGAAAACTTTGTTGAAGCACACCTAGAAGCAGCATCAAAGAGTATTCCAACAAAACCTAGAACTAAATATAGAGTCCCTTGGGAAACGTCAGAGGTTAGAGAAAAACGTGCACTCGTGAAAACTGCCTCCAAAAGCTATTGGAAGAACCCAACAAACACAAATGCCCGAAAACTAGAAAAAGCACAATATCAATTAGCAGGAATATATCTAAAAGAACAGGCAGAATACATACAAAATCAGATAGATAAGATTAGAGACTCGGTGGAAGATAGACAATCCAGGATAGCCTGGCAAACAATAAACGAAGTAAGTAGAAGGAAGAGCACAGCCAAAGCAAAATTGAAAGCTGCAAGCCAACAAGAAAGAGTAAAACTGTGGGAACAGCATTTCAAAAATCTACTAGGAAGCCCACCGAAAATAACGGATGAACCGATCACCAGAATTATCAGTAAGCAATTAGACATTAAACTAGGTCCTGTCACCAAAGAAGAACTCGACTCGGTTCTTAAAAAAATTAAAAATAGGAAAGCTGCAGGGCTAGACGAGATCCCCCCAGAAATGTGGAAGACTAGAAAATTCGACGATATACTGCTCCGGCAATGCAACACTGTCTATAGTCAAAATAGGATAGAAAGATGGATGAAGGGATGCAACCTTCCTTTCCCTAAGAAAGGCGACCTTGGATTAGCCAAGAACTACCGAGGGATAACGCTTACATCCATAGCAGCCAAAATCTACAATGCCCTACTACGAAACCGCATAGAACCCAAAATAGACAACATCCTTAGGAAAAACCAAAATGGCTTCCGGAGAAATAGATCCACAACCTCACAAATATTGACCATCCGTAGAATCCTTGAAGGCGTCCGGGCAAAAAACCTTCAGGCGACATTACTATTTGTCGACTTTACCAACGCCTTCGATTCCATCCACAGAGGGAAAATGGAACTAATCCAACTAGCATACGGCCTACCAAAAGAAACCGTAGCAGCAATAATGATCCTCTACAAAAACACAAAAGTAAAGGTACATCACCAGATGGAGACACAGAATACTTCGACATTGTTGCAGGAGTACTACAAGGAGACACGCTAGCCCCATACCTCTTTATCATCTGTCTAGACTACGTGCTTAGAACTTCGATCGACAAAATCAGAGAAAATGGCTTCGAGCTTACTAAGAGAAGAAGCAAAAGGTACCCCGCAAAAACAATCACAGACGCCGACTACGCTGATGACTTGGCGTTACTGGCGAATACGCCTAATCAAGCAGAGACACTACTGCATAGCTTGGAACGAGCTGCAGCAGGCATTGGCCTCCATGTCAATGCGCACAAAACTGAATATATGTGTTACAACCAAACGGGCAACATTACCACTCTAGACGGAGCCTCTCTGAGGCTAGTGGACAAATTCACCAACCTAGGAAGTAGCGTCTCATCAACAGAAAACGACATCGACACACGGCTGACGAAAGCATGGACGGCTATAGATAGGCTCTCAATAATATGGAAATCAGACCTGACCGATGAAATGAAGCGCAGTTTCTTCCAGGCAGCAGTTGTATCGATATTGCTATATGGATGCACCACATGGACGCTAACCAAACGGCTGGAGAAGAAACTTGACGGCAACTACACAAGAATGTTGAGAGCAATACTGAACAAGTCCTGGCGACAACACCCCACGAGACGCCAACTGTACGGCTACCTACCTCCCATCACAAAAACTATACAGGTCAGACGAGCCAGACACGCCGGACACTGCTGGAGAAGCAAAGACAAGCTCGTAAGTGACGTACTACTATGGACCCCCACATATGGCCAAGCAAAAGCAGGACGACCAGCCCGAACTTACATACAGCAGCTATGTGAGGACACAGGATGTAACCCAGAAGACCTGCCGGAGGTGATGAATGATAGGGAAAAGTGGCGAGAGATGGTCAGGGATATCCGTGCTGGCAGCTCGACTTGATGATGATGATGATGACATATATACTGTTATATTTATGAATTCACTGATGGATTACACACAAGAAAATAACTGACATTTGTAATTAGCAAAAATAAATCAAAGTAGATTACTTGGACCTGTGGGTAAGTGGATGGGTGGATGGATCGATAAATGAAAGGAAGAATTTGTTGAATTCTTTAGAGTCAAAAGCAGTGCTGATTTAAAAAGTTCTAACTAAATTTGTTCAAGACATTCTTAATATCCAGCAGAGTGAAAATAAGTCTGAAAACTTTTGCAAAAAATAAAGAAGCCTCAAGCAGAAAAATTCTTCAAGTGTCACACAGTAAAATTAATTCTTTGAATGTGGAATAATTAATTTTTCAAATATCTGTCAATACTGATGTGTATATATATATATATATATATATATATATATATATTGTTGATATCCATGTTTGTCTGGTGGTATTGTTAGGAAGATAAAATTCTTGAATGTATACAGATATGCACATATCATATACATGCATTTGTAAATATTGAGACATATCAGATTGGTAGGAAATTTCCTTATAAAATATCACATACACACACGAGGGTGTGTGCGTGTGTGTGTGTGCATACATATTCTATCTAGAGATCATTGTATAAAAATGAAACCTGTCATAAGTGGAGACATAAAAATATTAAAAAGAAAAAAAAGATTAATTTCCAGTATTCTGAGGAGACATTTTATCATTTTTTTTCTTTTTCATCAATTCATATTTTTAGTCGTCTTGTGCACACACAGAAATGACAAGTTCATAAAAAGTTGATCAGAGATCAGCTTCCATTTGAAAGGAAGAAAAAAATAGCTTTATACTTACCACAATTGTAATACTACTTCCACAGCGAACATTAATGACCAAGACATGGTCGTCGGGACTGTTGATCTCATCCAAACTACGTACCACTTTCAGGGCTCCCTGTTATCAAGAAGAAGAAAAAAAAAACTGCATGAGAGCCAGTCACAAAGTCAGGACAATTCTTGTAATACAATTAGCACTCAGACATCAAAGTCAGAACAGAGATGTCTGAAGATGCTCACATAGAGAAAACAGCTCTGATAGCTGATATATTTTTTATTAATCTATTCCTTTATATAACAGGGTAATCAAATAATGTAAATTTTGAGTATTCTAATTCTTTCAGTGTTTAGCCCTGTCAGCTTGGACTGTAGAATATACCAACTGCATCTCTGCAGCGGGGTAAGTCTCCCTCAATGAGTGTCTTGAATATGACACTAGGCAATCTGATAGTGAGGCTCCTGTAATGCTGGAGCTTTGGGGAATGTGGAGTACTCCTTCATTGTCATTACTCCCTGGTCTACTTTGGCCTGGAGTGGTAGCACCTGATAGGGTCCTATCTATGGGTCAAATAGAACTGTTTAACATTCAAACTGTGAAAACAAATGACTTATGCTAAACTGAATTGTTAGAAATAGAACTGTTTGATCATTTACCTGTGTGTAAACAAATGACTGATGTTTAATTGAGTTAATGAATAATTCAATAAATATTAACACTGAATTTTTAGATTGACAGACTGATTGATTGATTTAATCAATCTATTTAGGGTCATTTTATGCCAAGAAGTTAGGGAATCATGTTCACTGTATGTTCATATTTATGTTTTTCATGCAGTTGTTTAAAAGCTGTTTTTTTGCACATGATCCTCTCGAATTTGAATAATTTTTAAACAGATCTATTTGATGCATAGATGGGATCCTAACTGATACTAACACTCTGGGTCAGAGTGGACCTGAGAGTAATGGCAATAAAAGAGTTGACTATACTTCTCAGATCTTCAGAACTGGACCCACACCATCAAATACAGTTTAGTGTCAAACCTGGGGAAATATATTTGGAAGAGATTGCTATAAAATAATAGCAGCAAATATTTCATTTATATAAAATAAAATGTACTAATATATTTTTTTTATTTTTAAAAAGAGTTTTTTTTAAAAAAGAACTTTTACCCTTCACGATAAAATGATTAATTCTATTGATGTATTCTTTATATATATATATATATATAAACCTGAAAACCAAAAATGAATTAATATTTACTCACCCCTCTGTGGCAGTATCATTACTACCAGTTTCATGTACTTTTTTAAAAAAACAAACTAATCATCAAATGAGGCAGGAAAATCACATATTGTATTATAAGTATATGAAACCTGCAGTAATGAGACTGTCACAGAGGTGTGAGAAAACATTCATTCATTTTTGGTTTTATCTTTTTCTCTTGGTTGATGTTGAACACTTTTTTTATTTATTTATGAATAAGTGTTTTTAAACAATTTGTTTATGTAAAGGTCATGTAGCAAATTATTTTGAAAAAAAAAATCAAAATATTTTTTTCCACAAATGCAAACTCTGGATTGTTTGGAATTGATTTATAGCCAAAATTATTTTAATTATTTTTAACATTTGTTTTGAGGCTATTCAAAATGGCAGCAAATCAAACAGGGTTTGATTTCTGTTTAATGGCTATGTGGGTCATTTAATGCTAAATGGTTTTGTCTTCGATGTGGGTTTACAGTATGGGTTTTTATGATATTGTTTGGTTAAATTTGGTCAGATTTTTGTGAAAAAGATTTTTCAAGAAAACTTAAGGTGTCCTCTAGTTTGGTGCTTTTGAAAAAGTCTTTTAGGTTGCTTGTCTGGTCGTATTTTGGCCAAGTTTGAAACTATCAGAGTGAAAGAGAATGTGTTTGACTGTGAGAGGTACTTTGTACATTGAGCATATTGGAGTGTCCCCTTTTTTTAGTTGTAAGTAAGTGAAATGGGTGTGGCCAATGCAAAGTCTCAAAAGTATCACCTCTTCTTTTCTCTTTCTTCTGTAACCTGCTGGACACTCACCAATGGTATCTTGTACATGGTGAAGCTTGTTGTGTATTTGATCATCCCATGATTTTTGCCATTTGTCATGTATGAATTTGTTAATGGTTGGTCTGAGATCAGTGTGTCAGATTTTTATATTAGATATGTTTGTCAGGAGTGCTTTTTTTGCAGCATTGTCTGTCCTTTCATTCCTATGTATTTCAATGTGGCTTGCTATCCTAGTGAGTATGATGATGATATTTTTGGAAAGAGTGTCCATTTTGTTAAGGAGTTTTGTGATGAGAGGAATTGAATTATCTTTGTTCTGTAATTCTAGGAGGATGGATTTGGAGTTTGAGTAGGAAATAAAGTTGGAGGATTTGGAGTGAGCTATAATGTTCATGGCTGGGTCAATAGCCGTGACTTCTGAAATATAGATTGATGATTCTTTAGGAGACATTTTATTGGTGTTAGAAGATAGCAGCACAATCAACTTTCATCCCCTGTTTTGACTCATCTGTATAGATGTGGTGGTGATCTGGGAAGTTATTCTGGGTGTCAAGGAAATTCTTTTGGGAAAGTGATGGGGTGTGTTTTAGTTTTGGATAATCTGGTTTATTCTTGTTTTACTATTGTTTGATTTATAGTCCATGAAGCTGTTTTTGGGAGGATGGTATCACATATTATTTTAGGGTTGATTTTGATTTCATTGGGGAAGTTTTGAATTCTTAGATTAAGAAGTTTGAAGGCATTTGCATTATTTTCAAACAGGTTTTTGTATCTTATTTCCATGATGCGATTATATGCAGGGTTTGGGGGATATGAAATGAGTTTAGTATTGGAGTGCAAGTTTATGTTTTAAGGAGAGAAGAGGTTCATTTGGATTTTTTGTATAAACTTTCTATTGGAGAGATAATAAAGGCTCCTAAGACAATACAGAATCTCTGGGGGTAGATGGTATCCAATCCTAGGAGATAGGACTTTCTGGCTGCTCCATATATGAAACGGCCATAATCAAGCTTTCATCATATTAGTGATCTGTATAGTTTGATTAGAGTCTTTTTCTCAGCACTCAAGTCTGTGGCTCTCAAGAATTGGATGGTTTGGTTGCAATTTATCCTCACTTGTTTGATATGGGAGATAAAAGATAGTGTTGAGTCATGAGTAATGCCCAGGAATTTGTATTGATACCATTTAGTATTAGGGCAGGGTGGTTGAGCATCTTATAAATTTAGCAGAAGTGCATGCATTTGGTTTTGTTGTTTGAGATTTTGAATTGGTTTTCCATGGTCCATCTTGATATTTTGTTGATACATTGTTGAATTTTTCTTTCTATATTATCCTTTTTGTAACATATTAGGAAGCCATTAACATATAAAGATCAGTTGATTTCTGAATGGAAACAGGTTATCTTATTGATTTTAATTGAAAAGAGGATTACAGATAGGATGCTACCCTGGGGTACATTTATTTCTTGTGGTCTTGGATTGGAGAATGTTTTATTTACTTATGTTTGGAATGTTTGGTCTTCTAGGAAGTACTTTATGAAGATGTGAAGTCAACCTTGTCGACTGAGATCTTTGTGTATGCTGTATGGACATGATAGGCTTTTCAAGGTCAAAAAAGACTGTAATTACTTGTTCCTTTTTAATTAATACTTCTCAGATTAGGGTTTCTAGGTGGAATAGTTGATCTGTGGTACTTCTTTTGGCTCTGAAGCCTATTTGTAGGTTTTATAGAAAATTATTTGATTCAAGGAACTGTGTCAGTCTTAGATCGATCATCCCTTTGAGAGTTTTGCAAGAACCACTGGTTAAAGCAAAAGGTCTATAACTGGTAGGGTTTGTGGGATCTTTGTTTTTGAGGATAGGGGTTGTTATAGCTTGCTTCTTTGAGGTAGGTATGTTGCCAGAGATTCAGATATTTTTGTACATATTTAGGAGATAAGGGTGCAGATAAAATGTATCATAGGTTCTTAATTTGTATTTGTTTCTGAGATTAGTCTGGTAAGACATAGTTTTTCGTGGGGTTTCCCAGATTGCAATTTAAAATTCCATGATGGGGGTTTTGGAATTGTTTGTGGTTTGGGTTTTTCCATTATAATTGTGTAGGAGTTGTTGTTGCGGGGGTCTTTGCATATTCTCCAGTTGTATTCTATGTGTCATTGAATGTTAGATCTATGGTAGAGAATGTACCTGAGGATGAGAAGACGAGTCTGACATGTCTAATTGTGAAGGCATAAATTGTTACTTTTGATGATTTTTTTGAGGGTCTGAACTCTTATGTTCATTGTTTTACTTGGCCATATTATGTTATAGTTATTAAAGTCTACAATCAAGATAAATGGTTTAGGGAGTTGTTTTATTAAGTTGAGTTCTTTTTATTTATGAGGTCAAGAGTTGGGATAAATAGTGAGTAAATGGTAATAGTTTTGTGTAAGGTTGCTGAGAAGTGCAATAAATTGCAAGCAAGTGTTGATGTTGATTTAAGTTTGGGGGACATTTTTCCACATTAAGATGGAGACTCCACCTGAAGCTCTTAATCCAGTATTGTCTACTTAATCATATTGTTTATAGTTATTTACATTTGGCTCGTCACTGGATTTTTTAAAAGGTTTTTTGGAGGCATATGGTGGTTGGGTTGAGCTCAGCTATAAATTGATAGAAGCAACTCATTCTAATCTGCCTTGTAGCCATAGCAGGTCCATTGTCAATATTTTAGTATTTGGTCATAAATTTTGATATAGTCTGTATTTTCTGATTTGTTATAAAGCTGGTTTGGTTGTGATTTTTGACGTTTCACTGTATTACGTTGTGTGCCATGTTTTTTTTTCAAGAGCCTTTGGATGTTTTATTTTATTTTTGTATTTTGGATGGTGGGTGCTGAGTCCATTTTGCTTTCTATTTGCTCTGTATTTTTAAATTTGTTTTTAATCTCCATGGGAGAGGGATTTGAGTTGGTTTGAGATTTTCTTCTTTTCCCTTTGTAGTTGGTATTTCATTTTTTTTTTTGCCAGTAGTTGTTGAAGTGTTGTTTGTTTTATTGATGGAGGTTTTTTTTCAATATTGGGTGGAGTTGTTTTCAGGGTTTTAATTATATTTTAAAGTTTATTTATCATCTTTATCAATTCTTCTATATTTTTGTTGGTTTTTATTTGAAGATTTACTTGGTTTTCATTTGAATTTTTGGGAGTTTTGGTGATTTTTGGTTTGTTGAAAGGAAATCCTACAAGTTTTCTTGCTTTGGGGGGAATTTAATTTTTATGATTTCTCTTTCTTTTTCTATGATTTTGCAGTGTTTTTAGTCTGCTCTGTGGCTTTCATTGAAATTGCTAAAATTAAAATTTTTCTGAAAGTTTCTTTGTTTATGTACTCCACATTTTACCTGGTTTTCTGGTGCAAGCGTCTTTTAGGTGCCATATTTTTGGCAATTGTGGTACTATTGTGGATTTTGCATGTATTTTTCCACTTTTGCTATCATATATCCAATTTTTATTTTGGGTGGAGGTTTTGGATTATTGAAAGTAAGTATAAAAGTATTAGTGTTGATTGTTTGATTTTTGTTTTCTGATAGCTATCCTTTCAATATGTGTAACATTTTGTTTTTTGAGTTTGTTTTTTATTTCTGTGATCAAGCACATAGAAAAGTCTTTGTTCTGTACCACACCTTTATAGGTGTTTAGTCTCTCATGAGGCTTAATGTTTATGTTTATATCATGGAATTTTTTCAGTTTTAGCAATATTTCATCCTGTTTTTGTTGCCACCTTCATGAGGATGGTTCTATTTTTGAGGTTTTTAACTGATTTTGGAGTAATTGTTGAAATGTTTTTTTTTCTATGATAAATGGGGATAATTTTGTTAGGGGAAGGTCTTCTTTAGATTCCTGTGCAATGAATTTTGGATATATTTCTTCATGCTCTAAATCAGATTCATAGAGGGATCTTTTTGCTTGCTTTTTTTTCAGAAGAAATTAGAATATATTCTGAGTTTTGTTGACTATGCTTCTCACCCATTACAGAGACCCACTGGGGAATATGCCAAGGAGAGAAACCTATTCACCTAGCAATATCATGGCTATATGATATATTCATGCTGATGATAGTTACATAGTGTTCCTAGGTTCTTATTCCCATCATAATTACTTATCCAGGGACAGAAAGGGGTATAGGTCTTTCCTCAGCATGATTGACCCTATAGTTATCACCTGCGGATTCAGATTTTTGCAAAAATCTTAAAAAAAAAAGAAAGAGTGACATGACTTCAGTTTGAATTAATTCTCAACATATGATACAAGGAGATTATGGGACATACAGTTTATGTTGCTTTTTAGTTTTGATTTATTTCTTAGAGTTAGATTATTTATAGTTTTGATGTTGTGTTATTTATGGAAGAGTTTTCTCGAATTGTGTTTGAATTCCTTTGAGGGTATCATAATTTGCAAGTTTATTGAACAAGGACAGATGTTGTTTTGTAGTAGCCTACACATACTACATCTATCTATCTATCTATCTATCTATCTATATATATATATATATATATACACGAGGTGCATACAAAAAGTTTCCAGACTTTTTCCGAATGGGCATTTAAAATTGTCGTAGACTCTTGAAAATTCAGTATGTTATTACTATACATCTAATGAGATGACTGACCAATTTTTATGATTTCAGATTCAAATGAACAGCTACAGCAGCAATTGGAATACACCCTACTAAAGCCTGATTATCACAGCTGGTGAATTTCAAAAATGCAATCTGGACGTGAGAACACTTCAGAAGAACAACATGCAATAAAATTCTGTTTTAAACTTGGAAAAAATGCCACAGAAACGTATGGAATGCTTCAGACTGCTTTTGGAACATC
>OY757934.1:6854368-6934368 GCA_963585895.1 Sepioteuthis lessoniana
AGAGAGAGAGAGAGTGTCGGAGGAGCTAAGTTTTCCTTTGGTTTAAGTGCTTAATGGGACATAAATTCCTAATGCAATGCTAGAATTTGAGTAATTTGTAAATGTTTGTAATCATAAAAATTTTCAAAATTTTCTGTTGCATTTTTTAATTGCACTTTAATTAAATCTAATTTTTTAATTGCACTGTTTTATTTGTCTTTAATCATTTATTAACAGATATATATAATATCAAGCATTTGTATATAATCATAATTTTGGAGCTAAAGTGGCCATTTTTATTTCTTCTCTGATTGGTTGAAAAGAAATACACTGTATATTTGGGTATAAGTCAATCTTGTGTATACTGTTGATGAGTCGAGGATTGTCTTTGATGTTTTAGAGCTTTAGCAGCCATCTTTCTTTCTTTTCTGATTAGTTGACAGGAGATACATTTTGAATAATAGACATTACATAATCCATCGAAAATTCTAGATTACAGTGCCTTCTAGAAAAACAATAGAAAAGGTGGACATATCATTTTCTGTGCAATATTTCTGCAACTGTCTCCAGTTTGATATCATAGTTAAAGTACACCAACTCAGTTTGAATAGAAGGAAAATAGTAATTGATGTTGACACATTTGATGAGGTTTGTTTCTTTTGCTTAATTGCATATCAATCTTCATGGGTTATTTAATGA
This sequence comes from Sepioteuthis lessoniana, assembly GCA_963585895.1. Classification (NCBI taxonomy): domain Eukaryota; kingdom Metazoa; phylum Mollusca; class Cephalopoda; order Myopsida; family Loliginidae; genus Sepioteuthis; species Sepioteuthis lessoniana. Next base: position 6,855,047 of record OY757934.1, read on the forward strand.
CAAAGCTATCCTTGTAGAAAGACAGTAGTGATACTATCTAACCTATTGCTGGAAGGATAAGAGGGTTCATGCCTTTCTTAAGGGAATTCATCGAAAAGTGAACATAATATGCAAATGGAGCTTGAACTTGCTTCTTATAATATCACAGTCCAGTATGTTAACCACAACAACACAGGGTTTTTCCAATGTGAAATGAATATAAAATAATATCATAACTCCTACAACTCTGGGGTTCCCACCATTCTTAACTCATAGTTAAACACATAAAATGTAGTTATTTCACAAGCTGTATTTTTGCTAGGCATGAAATGAGGATTCCCTGGCAGTGTAGGTATGCATACTTCTAGATAGAAGAATAGCATCTATTTGGATTGTAAGAATTAAATAACCCAAAACAAGGAAAATTATCAAAAAGCACCATGACACCGGTTCATTAGAGTACAAGGGTGGGTGTGACAACATGAGGATATTTTCAGAGCAACAAGAATGGATAATAGTTCAAAAGAAAGATCCTAAGTTAACAATCAGTGTAATGGAAGCCAATTTGGCAAGGACAGGTGTCTCTACTTTACAGTTAAAAATTACACAAGCTCTTTCTTGAGAGGTGGCTTAAAGGTGTGACTTGCTTGAAAGATGCCATTATTAAAAGAGGCACTCTTAAATGTTCATTTGAAGAAGCGGACATGTTTTAGATGCTTTGTTCTATTGGCTGACAAGATGGAATTCCACTTGACTGATTTTAAAGGCATGTCAATCCAGCTAGGGTTATTCTATGCATAGACGTTAGGGAATTGTGTTCATCATATATTCATATTTACATTTTTTGTGTAGTTGTTTAAGAGTTTTATTTTTTGCATGTGGCTTTAATTAATATGAATAATTTTCATAATGAAGGGGTACTCTACACTTGTCAGATCACTAAGATTGAAGTCTCACTGCCAGATGGAATTTACACTCAAAGCCAGGGCACCCTTCTTTGAGTGGGTTACAGACAGCATATTCTAAAGCCTGTCAACAGAATTGTCAAATCATTTTGTCACAATAATAAGACTAGTGTGTCAGTTCTATTGTAACACTATGGACTTTAGACACTGATGTACACTTGCACATAGTTACATTACCCAGTCAGCTGGGGTTGTAAAATACACCAACTGCATCTTTACTTCCAAGCAAGTCTTCTGCTTATGATGCTAAGCAATCTGATGGTGAAGCTCCAATAATGCTGGAGCTTTGGGGAATGCTAAGTACCCCTTCATTGCCATCACTCCCAAGTCCACTAAGGCCCAGAGTGGTAGCATCTGACAGGGTTCTATCAATAGGTCAAATAGAACTGTTTGACATTTAAACTGTACTTATGCTAAACTGAATTGCTTGAAATAGAACGGTTTTTTATATTTAACTGTGTGTAAACAAAAACTGTGCTTATGCTAAACTGAATTGTTTGAAATAAAAATGTTGACATTTAAACTGTAATGCTAAATTGTATTGTTTGAAATAGAACTTTTTTTTTTTTTACATCTTACTGTGTATAAACAAAAACTGTATTCAAACCAATGACTGTGTATAAACAAAAGATTGTACTTATGCTAAACTGAATTGTTTGAAATTAAGTGAAACCATTTAACTGTGTGCCAAAAAAAAAAAAACGAGCTTAGGCTTGTTTAAAAATGTTATCTTCAAAATATGTTTAAAAATCATATATTCAATATATGTATAAAAATAATTTGGCATTAAATAACCTACAATGGTTGATATGCCATAAAACCAAACCAAACAAACAATAAACATAGTGACATAGTTTCAAGTATTCCTATTAAATATATTCACACACACACACACACATATTTGAGCCCTGGTAAGATCCCAGCACCTCTTTTCCAAACTACATCAACTCTTAATTCTTTTCCTACTAAATTCATTTTAACTGTACAGCAAAAGTAAAAGCAATAGATACAAAGTAGGAAAAGTAGGGTGAAGTATCATCATTACCAGACATTTTTATCCCTTCTGAAAAAAAGCATATAATATCCAGCCTTTTTTGACCACAAGTCTTTTGGATTATTGAATTATGTCTTATGCTGTAGGAAAATATTTCTGACTTCATTAAAACATACTGATATCATTAATTGAGGTGATATTTTATTCAATTTTTGCAGAAAAAATAGTCAATTTTAACCCCTAAAAACAGGATTTCGATAGGCAAATTTTCATTAGTGAAGAAAGGGTATTTGTACTTTCCAAAAATCACCTGAAATTTGTTTTTCTTTTTTTTTGTCTTTCCTGAGAAAATTGTAAATTTTGGCATTTTCCCAAGAACCAAGATTTAAAACGATAAAAGCAGAAGCTTAACTTAAAGCCCATGGGCCATCCTTGGGCTTGTGTCAAAGGCTGAGTTAAAAGTCAAATCTCAAAAAGTTGCACTTTGGGGACTGCACCCAAAATGGCCAAAATTGAGAAAGATCATAAAAAATGTTAAAATATTGATATTTTGCCAACTTTGGACTCTCTAAAAAGTACCTGGTCAATTTTATGGTTTTTCTTATGAATGTGAGTATGTATCTACCGAACTCATTTCAGAGTCACAAAGTCATTTTTGTGTCACCAGGTCAGTGTCATATTTTTGTGTCATTTTGGTGTCACAAAGTCATTTTTGTGACACCTGGTCAGTTTTTAGGCAGAGTAAAGCTGGCTTGAATTCCGAGTTTTCTTTCTCCGTTACTGCCTAATCAAGGCTGAAAAACCCAGTCTGACGTGCAGAGAATGTGAGTATGAAAGATAAAGTTGATAGGTACAGCCTAAAAGTACAATCTAAGTGGTTTTATGCACTTACTTAATGTTAATTACATGAGAGATGAAAAATTAGGGTAGGTTATCTGGGAGACCGAGGTTCAATCCTGGGTCAAGTCATACCAAAGATTCAAAAAATGATACTTGATGCCTCTTTGCTTAAAACAACATTATAAGGTATGGATCAAGAGTAAGTGGAGTAATCCAGGGATCCTCCCCTATGCCTTGCAGAAGTAGCTATTAAAAAGGGAGCCTTCAGGTTGACCTCGACTACTTACATATAAGGGTATGGATACTTGTTTCATCAAACAAAACTTATGGACCCAAAGTTCTGAGTGTGTAGAATTGTGTATGGTCATATGAGAGCAGTGATCGTATGAATGCATTGATTATACGAGTTCATGGAGTGTGTCATTATAGTGAGGGAATGAGGGCAGTAAATGTATGAGTTCAGTGACTGTATAACAACAAGTACAATGACTGTATAAGCACAGTAAGTAGGTGGGTGCAGTGATTGTATGACAATAGGAAGTGTGCAAGTGCAGTGGGTCTGCAAGTACATTAAATAGCGAGTGCTTTGATTTTATGTGTGCTGTTAGTGTGAAAGTGCAGGAAATGTGCAAGTTCCTTGAAAGTGAGGGGGTAAGTGCAGTCACGAGGACCAAGTGAAGTGACATGATTATCTGTATAAATGTACGGCCAAAGTAAATAGGATTCTGGAAAGAGCTACTATAACACAACTTCTGCAGTTTTTGTCTGATATATATATATATATATATATATAAATGCATATGTCCATACACATATGCACACACACACATACATATATGTATATGTAGAGAGAGAGAGAGAAACAGACAGACAAACACACACACACACATACACACACACATATATAATGAGAATCTGTTAGGTAAACCTGATATTTTCTAAAAAAGTGCTCTATGCCTCCAATGGTAAATGCTAAAAAAATATGCAATTGAAATCAAATGCAATTACTAAAAGTTTCATGTAGTGTGAGTGTATATATATATATATATATATATATATATAAAATTGTTGTCTGCTGCTCGGAACCGGATAAACTATGTCCAGACTTGGTAAATGCAGTCATCATAACCCTTGATAAAAACAAAGGGTTAAAGTTTAACTGTTCTATCTTCAGGAGTATTGCATTGTTTTCAATTCCAGACAAAATCCTTGTGAGGATTCAGATAAATTGATTATTAGCTCATTTTGCTGAAGGTCATCTTCAGCAGCTAATGTGGCTTTGGAGCTAATTGAGACACAGCTATCTTGACTTTCGTCTTAAGTTAAATGTAAGAAAAAAATCACAAACAAATCAAAGAGCTGTATGTCACCTTTGCTGACCTGACCAAGACATTCGGTATCTTAAGCTGATTGGGTCTCTCGAAATTCTTGGACTAGCTTAGATGCCGACCAAATTTTCCCAACAAGATTATCCAACAGAATCAGCTACAGTTTGGTCAAGTCAGATATGGCAGCGAATCCTCAAAGCTTTTCAAATCTTTTCCCAGATGCAAACGGTATTAAATGAACTTGTCTCATTGTTTTTTCACTGTTTTTGATATCATTTCAAATAATATCAAAATAGATTGCAGAGAAAAGAGTTTAGGAAGATATTGTGCAGAAATGCACATTTATAAATAGCAACCTGTTCAATCTGAGTTTCCGACAGATTACAGAGAGGGTTAAAGATGATATTGTGTATAAATTTGTCACCTGTCCATCATACCTCAATACTTAAATTGAGTTAGTGGGGTGTTGACTGTGGGAGCCATTAGATGACATTAGCTATTCATGTTATTCCGGGCAAAAATTATTTTCAAATATTTTTTAACAGTTATCAAACTTCTCAGTATTGGATAACATTTTGTTAAAAATATTCAATTTTCATAAATTTAAATGTTTAGGATGAAGTTTATTAGCTTTAGTCTTGAGATTTAAAGTTTTGAAATGAGGAAACCCTACCTTAAATTTAAACTTATTTATAATTTTTTGTCCCCCACCTAATATATATATATATATATATCAAAGTATGTGAATCAGTGCAATTGCATGACTTAGATGAAACTTCTCAATCAATCAGAGTGGGAGATTCCCTGTGTTGTAATGGTTAAAGTGCTGGACTGCAGCCTCAGTAAGTGAGATCAAACTCCAGTTGCACTATTTTATTCACTTTCAGATTAATACCCTTGGGAAATGTATTAACCCTCTTATCTCTCCACCAGGTTAAATAGTACCTCTACTGTCTTTCTGCAAGAATGGTTTTGACATTAAATTATCCTTGAAGGCTGATATGTCATTAAACAAAGAAACCAAACCAATCAGAGTAGACCTTACTGCACAGGTATGTATTTACTTAGCACCTTCTCCATGAACAAGATGTGATACAAAGTCTATTTTTAAGAAGAGTAGAGCTGGTTTGGATTGAGAATTTTCTTCTCCGAAACCAGTTTGCCAACAAAGGCTAAAAAAACCATTTATCTATTATCTCAATGGTATCCCAAGGCAGGCAGAAAAATGTATTGACCTAAACATTGTATTAAAAATAACAATGATAAAGATAATAGTCTAAAGAATGTATAGCTGAAAAAATACAATAAAAAAACAAAGATGTAGATAACTATTGGAAGAATATGTCATCAGAAAGAATGTGCAGATTGAAATATAAATTTTTATTCTGAATTTGAATTCGGGTTTCTAATTCTAGAGTCAATTCTGATAATCGTTATACTAAGCACTTATCATCATCATGTAATTAATACCCCAGTAAAAATGGCACACCAAGATTCTTATTAAAATAAGGCACTTAAAATGTTCTAATTTTGAGAAAAATGCAAGTCCTATTTGTAACATAAAGGAACTTAAATCACAAGAAATCAAAGAAAAACATTTGCTATATTTCTTGTCAGGGGGGGGGATTTTTTGACATTACTTCTGACATGAGAGACATATCAGAAAATATTGGAAAACAGAGAAGTAATGGTTGCTTGTAAAACAAACTTGCTAACAAATTTTCCAGGATTGGTATTTGCACTCAATACCATTTTGTTATCATCAAAATTGTTGATATAGCAGATATAACTATGAAATGTTAATTAGAATCTTTCATTCTTTCCTAAAAATGGAAGCATCAATATCATCAGAGACAGAAGAGTTACAAGTCAAACTCAACAGGATGATTTATTTTTCAAATAGAATCTGAGATTTTTTAAAAAAATTGACCGTAACTTTCTAGACATCTTGTGCATATCATTTTATTTTGGTCTGTCTGTAAAAAAGAAAAAGAAAAAAAAGGCTGTAAATACTGGGTTATCCTTAATAAAAGTCTAAAAGTGGTTGTATTAAGATATTTTATGAGAAAAAAAGTGCATTAACTGAGGGAAAAAAATGGATATCTCATGGCTGTGAGTCTGGCTTTAAATGTTACCCAGTACCTAACTGACAAGAATTGATCTTAGATTTTGATTCTAGACAAAAGAACAGGAAAACGATTTTAAAGAAACAATTGTTCTTTATTTTTTCCATGTGCAGTAAAAAAAATGATAGGTTTATGTTGGGATTGGTATGTCTGCTTAGGCTCAGACAGTAGTATCTGTGCACTTTGCTTAGTATCAGTGTCACTCTCAGGCACTTCTATCTAGGATCAAAGTGTAGTATCTGTGCTCTCTGTTTAGGATAAAAGTATCACTCTGGTACTTATGCTAAAGCTCTACTTAGGGGCACTCTGCTAAAGGGCAAAATGTCACTCTCTGCCAAATCTGTTTTGGATCAAAGTGTTGCTATCTGGCACTTCTGACTTTTAGCATATGATTCAAGACAGTATATTCTTTAGACTATTATCTTATTCTTTGTTCTTTTCCACACATTCTTTCTGATGATATATTCTTCCAACAGTTATCTTCATCTTTGTTGTTTTGATCGTATTTTTTCAGCTATATATTCTTTAGACTATTATCTTTTTCATTGTTGTTTTTAATGCAATGTTTTGGTCAGTACATTTTACTGCCTACTTTGGGAGTATTTTTCATCCTGCAAAAACAAATTCTTTATTAGAATAGATGTTGATTTATTTATTTCATCTTTTATTCCATTAAGACGAACATGAGATCTTAGCATGTTGAGAAGAAAAAAAATGAATCAAGTGATCAGGAAGAGTTCCCAGATGTGAAATGCTACTGAGGATGGACCCAAAAGAATGTTATATGAAAAGAATGAAAATAGGTAAAGATGACAGTCTAAGGAATATATATCATGAAATGTTCAATTAAAAACAACAAGGATAAAGATAAGAGCTCTAAAGTTTGTAATCTTTGAACTGATTAGCAAAGGAATTGATATGAGACAGTTTATTCTCTTGTGTAGAATGGTCAAAGAAGCCGAAAAACTTCAGTAGGCAAAGATTTATAGAATTTGCATAAATAAAGTATCCTATATCTGTGGCTTTCAAAATAAATTAACATTAGAATAATTTCTAGACAAGTAGCAAAAGCAGTCATTCATTTTACTGATTCCATTATCTCATCTTTATTGTTTTTAATTCAACATTTCAAATGAAAAAAATGTTTGGACTATTATCTTCATCTTTCTTGTTTTTATTTTTATTTTTTTGGTCACTTATCTTTATATTCATTGTTTTTGACTCAACATTTCAAATTATTCATTATTTGCTCTCTTATCTTTATTTTTGTTGTTTTTATAAACTTTTTGGTTCTTAATAACCGGCTCATTGACCTAGTAAGTAGAGTGTTCACCAATGGTCCGTGAGACCTTGGTTCAATCCCAGGTCATGTCATACCAAAGACTTAAAAAATGGTACTTGATACCTCCTTGTTTAACACTCAGCAATATAAGGTATGTATCAAGGGTAAAGTGGAGCAATCCAGGGAAAAGAGTAGCGCTCTCCCCTATATCTCGGTGTAGTAGCTATTGAAAAGTGAGCCTTCTGGTCACCCTCGACTATGGTCGCCAACTTACTTATCTTTATCTTTGTTTATTTTAACTTAACATTTCTGATTATATATTTTTTGGTCTATTATCTTTATCTTTGTTATTTTTAACTTTGCATTCCAAAATATGTATTTGTGGTCTATCATCTTTATTATTTTTAACTTATCATTTTAAATTATATATTTTTTCATTATTATCTTCGTCTTTATTGTTTTTAATTCAACATTTTAGATTATTTATTTTTGAACTATTATCCTCATCCTTGTTGTTTTTAACTCAACTTTTTAGATAATATATTTTTTTGACTGTTATCTTCACCATTTTTTGCTTTTTTTACACCACATTCTGTTGGATAAATTCTTTATCCATCATCAGTGGCAAGTAATGTAACCTTACTTCTTAACTACTTATAATCTTGTTAAGATGATCCTATGCAGACATTGGCTTCTTTCCGAGAAAGTCCTCAGAGAATCGCCCGTTGCAACAGAACAAATGCTGACAACTTATTCCTATTATTACATTCGGCCAAATTTCTAACTCTTTCATTATATTAATATTAAGACTTTAAGAGCTACCCAGTTATAAAGACTAATAGACTACAGACAAAAGGTTTTGAACCTTTCATTGGGAAAAACTTTCATACCATCAGCAACACTTCTTTATTGATGCTTCTTCATTCAGGCCCGCCAATTAAATAAACATTATGAAGTCGGCAAAATTACAAACATCACACGCTGTATTAATAGACTTCAAATAGTAAATACTCTCAATGGTAGAGATATAAAAGATAGTTGTTTTATTGGTTCATCTTGTAAAAATATTTGTTCTTTGGCTAATGATGTTGCTCTATGAAATGGCTAGGATTTATACATAGGGTGTTTAAAAAAAATATTAACATTTCTATAGGAGTTTTTCTTATATGATTTTAAAGTCGCTCCCTGTTTATCATATCTCTCAACACATTATTGAAATCTTTACCAGGCGGTCTCCATAATATCAGTTCTGCTTTTCTGAGAAAGATTCTCCCATAGAAATATCCACATTTTTTAATCACCTGTTGCCTTGTTTTTCAACTAGTCTTCTCATAAATCCAAAATAATAGTGACATTTTTAAACTGACAATATTATAAGGCTGTTTCAAAGTCAAGGCCCAGAATATAGAAACTGTCTTCCTGCAAAGGAGTAGAACCTCACCCAACAAAAAAAAATTAAATTAAAGGCTGCCTTGGTTAATTGATTGATTGATTTTAACAGCTTGTCAAACCCATCAGGAGTTATTTTGTGCCTAGTGGATACAGAATGGTGTATATTATACATTTATATTTAAATTTTTGTGTAGTTTCTCAAGAGCTGAAAAAGTTTATATCCAAGTCAAAGGCACACAATTTGTGATATAACTTGGGATTGTTATATAACTTGAGATTGCAAAATTGTTTGACTATGAATTCCTCAATGAGATGTTGGGATATTTGAAAGTGTCCTCTTGATTCCTCAAAACAATTGATGCATTTATACACTGAAGGGATCAAATACATTAATCTCGGCACTAAGTTAAAAAATAGCATTAACATACAATATATTATATTTTATCTATGTAGAGATAAACCTGTTGGGTTTGTATATTACTTTTTGGACACTCCTTGAATATATATGTATTTACCAACCCCTTCACACGGGCAGGATGTGACGCAAGGTCAATTTTAAAGCAAAGTTTAACAGGTTTGAATTCAGAGTTTTCCTTCTCTTAGACTGGTTACCTAACCAAGGCTAACCCTAACTCAGTCTGCCCTACTATTTATCCATAGCTAGAGAGAGAATAATTGTATTCATACCTTTCCCAAGAGTATTAGTGCAATGTGAAATGCAAACAATCACATCCAGGATTTGAACCTGTATCACTGTGTCCATTTCCAATGATGATAACCATTACACCATGGTCAACTACTTTAAGAAATTAAAGAAATACCAATTCCAGCATATGCAATACATAGTTATTTATTAAGCTTAGTTTAATTTGATAGAATTCTAATAGACAATTTTATTAACTTGTCTCATTGTACCAACGATCACAGCTAATCGACCTCCTTTTATAATGGCAAAAGTACCAAGAGTATAGTGACCTGTGACCTCAGTGAGTTCAAAGTCCAGTCATGCTATTACCTACACTTTCAGATTAATACCTTTGGGGAAGCTATGAACTCTCTAATCCATCCTCATCTGTTGGTCAAATAGTGCTAATCCTGTTCTTCTACAAGGATGGCTTTGGCATTAAATAACCCACAAAAGTTGAGATGTCATTAAATAATGTAACCAAACCAAATCATTTCATTCTGGCTTTTCCCCTTATATATATCCAAAAGGAATACCTAACTTCTTTCATTTGTCTGGAAGGAGTTATAATATTTACATTTTATAAGTGGCCATTTCCATGTATGTATCTTTTTATGGAGGCACTCATAGTGTAATGGTTATCATTAAAGAAAATTAACATGAGTTGAAATCCTGGATGAATCAGTTTGGAAAAGGTATGAATCTAACTGTTCTTCTCCCAACAATGAGTAAATAGCTGGGCAGACTGCTCATTAAGCTTAGTGTGCCAACTGGTCTAGAAGAAGGAGAAGTGATTTCAAACTTGTTAAACTTAAAATGGACCTTGCATTGCATCCTCCTCATTTGGAGGAGTTGTGTATGTATTTGTATATATATATATATATATATATATATACATACATATATATTCCTCACTTTTCTGCCATGAGCCTGATGTGACACAAAGTCAATTTTAAGCAGTTTGAATTTAAAGTTTTCCTTCTCCTAGACTGTTTTCTCATAGCTTGACGCCCACATATATAAAATTTATTGATTCAAAAACAATGGATTGTTACTCAAAGATATTTTTCAACTTTCCTGATCATTTCGTACAACTGAATAAAAGGTTTTGTCATTAATTCCTTTGCAAGCTGATGCCAAGATGTGCAGATCAGGATATATTCCAAACTTCAATCATCATTTAAATCATGTTTAATTCATGCTTATCCACCATAAAATCATTATTATAAATTAGTCAGTTGATCCTAGATCAAGGTTCAGTTTGGCTCTGAAACTAACAGTAATTTCATATTGCTGTTATGGGGAAAAAGATTTGTTCAAGAGCTCACTTACTCTCTTGATAGAATGCTGTTAAGTTTGGCTATGGAAGATTACTGGTGGGTCAAGGGTCTATCCACACTCATAAAAATCTGTGAGGTACAACAATGTTGGAGTAGAGTGAGTCCTTTTAACCACGAGAACTCATTTAACTTCTTCACAGTCACATTAAATAAGAGATTTTTTTTAAAAGTAGATGCTTGAGTTTTAGATGTCATGAAAAACAGATGTATATATTTCGGGGCTTATGCAACTTCCTCTCTCTAACAGCAATGAGCGCCAATATATTAAAAAAGAATCTTTCTTTTCATCAATGGAATAAAAACCACTTCACATCAGCCTGTTAATCAGACCAGTCCAAAAAGAATTTGTGTAAAATAACTTGGGATTTTAGTTAATTATTTGTTTTCTTGCTAAACTTAGAGTTCAAAGTTTGTTTTTTTTTCAATTTGTAAAGATCAAGGCAAATAAACCTTGTTTTGAGTAGATGTGTCACTAAAAGTTTTTAGGGTGACTTGTGATAAAAGCATTAATTAAGGAATAATTTGAGGAACATATATAAGAAAGGGATTCAAGGCAGTGGGGAGGGGCAGTCAGAAAAAGAGCAGCAGAAGAAACAGAGGACTAACAGATGAGATACAGGTCCCAAGGGAGTTGGCAGCCAGGTTAGGGGAAAAGAAAGTCTGTGGCTGTCCCTTTCACCTTGAACAGTTTATAGTCTCTATCAAATCAGTTGACACATTTCCTATACTCTATCTCTCTCTTTTCACTAAATACAGGGAAAAGTGTTTTGTGTTTGTCACTTTTTATCCCAGTGAGGTTACCACAGCATCTGACCAAAACCAAAGGGGTAGTGCTACACCCATAGTCTATTTGTGGCTGTGGTGGGTGGTGTTACATGTGTAAGATCCAAAATAAATGTTAACAAGTTTTTGTAACATGTTTGGCTATGTCTATGTGACTGGGATTAAGTGACAACTTCTTTGTCTTGTCAACCTTTCCTAGTTAACTTACCTGCCTCTACTAAGGCTCATGTGTTGTTTGCATCTGGTTGGTCATTGTAAGCTGATCATCTGGTCTCAGGTGGACTTTCTCCCCACAACTACCTGCTTAATAGATCTAAGTTTCAATATCTGTCTATATTTCTGAGATGAGGTATTATGTACATTATTTACATTTTTTGGACTATTGTCCTCATCTTTGTTGCCAAAGACACATGGCACAGTGGATAAAGGCATTGGTTAGATCCAGTGACATACCCAAAGAGCGTGAGTTCAATACCCGGTGAAGGCAGTGGAGAACTTTCAGAGGGGAAAATTAACAGGAGATAACTGATAACTGACATCCATTAAACATGGCTTGTGAAACTAGAACAGTCTACTCCAGTAAGTGAAATAAAGAGTTAAGTTCGACATTCCAATCACCTGAAGAAGGCCGGAGCGTACAAAGGTTGAAATGTTGTGATAAACATGGCGACAAAGATGAGGACAATAGTCCGAAAAATGTAAATAAGAGCTAAGTTTATCGCTTGGCACAAGAGGCACCCAAATAAAGGGAAGGCCAGAGGAATCAAGCAGTTTTTTGTGATGGCCATACATGCATCTCAATTCATGCGTGAGCCCTCACTTCATGTCAAATCTGACTTGGTGAGAAGTTGGATAAATCAAAACCTGTCCTCAATTAGCTTCATATCTACTGCAATGTAACAAATCATCAATTTTATATCTCTTACAAAAAAAAGAGGAAAATTTTGTTCCTCACAAAAAAGCAAAAGAAAAAAACATTGTAAAAAATAACTCACAGATAATTTGTCAATGCCAAAATAAGGATTTGATGGTGCCTGCTCAAGTATTAGATAAATCCTTTCCTCATCTTCAGTACAAAGTGACTCAAGTTGTTCACTCCACTCAGGTAGAGTGCTTCCCTTGGGGGTGTCTTCAGGTACTGCCTGATGAATAGCCAGAATTGGAGTGCCTGGTGGAGTACAGGTCTTCAGAGATGGTGGCCATGCATCTTTTTTGACTCTATGGATATAAGTAAAGTTGCTCACTGTGGGTAGCCAATAACTGAGTGGTCCATGGCCTAACATGGATAAATTCCGAGACTTGGTATTGTTTTGTGTCTTGTGATGTTTCTTCGATAAGCTTTTCAGCTGCACTTCATTGACATTTTCTGGAATTGTTGCAGCAGAAGTGCTTGAAAGTGGTGGCTCTCCAGGTGAAGTTGATGCCCGGGTTTCTGACGACGATGTTGTTGATGATAGCAACAGTGACGATGATGACGAGGAGGAAGGGGATATGGATGTTGATGACTGTAGCAGGGTGGGTGATTTGATTTTTGTTGTCAGTGGTGGTGGCAAAGTTGTTGGTGGCTTCTCCTCATGTTTACTGTTACGGTGGTCATTTTTGTTGATGCGGGTTGCACTGGTTGATGTTTTCTTCTGCTTATTTGTAGCTGGCAGCACAGGGGAGTTTGGTGAAAGGGTGCTGCTGGTTAAAGTGAGGCTCTCCCCATCATTGGTTGGCAGAATGTCACCATCTTTCGCCACTGTACTGTTCACCTGAGACTCACCTCCACATGGTGCGGTCAGAATGCAGAAGCAGGCAAACAATAAGAAGTATGCTGAAATTATACAAAAAAATATATATATATATTAAAAAACGAATTTAAAAAATCCAAAAATGCTTAGATATTAGCTTTGTTGCTTTTGTCTGATGGCATATCAACCTTTATGTAGTGTTTAATACCAAAGCCAACCTTGTAGAAAAACAGGTAAAGCTATTTAATTCATGGCAGGGAGATAGGGTGTTCATGCCTTTTACAAGTGTATTAGTTCAAAAGTGAACATATTAGTATGACTGGACCTCAAAATTGTTTACTTCGAGACCAGCATTTAAGCCATTATGCAATGAAGACTCCCCACTAAATAAATATTAAAAACAAAAAAAAACAAAACAAAATGAATATAAAAAATAACAAACAAAATAATTAAATAAATAAATGAATAATAAAAAAAAAACAAACAACATACTTAAAAACATCTTTTTTTATTCAAGCATCTGTCAGTCTCATTGAACCTCTTAGATCCACACCTGGGCCTCAGCACAGGCGTGGACAACTTTGTCATGAAGACTGGCATTTTTCCATGCTGCAAGTCTCCCTTTTCATTGTACATATTTTGTTCAAGGGAATGGTAAAGTGCTATACAACTTGATATTAATGCCATTGCATGAATTATTAGAATAAGGTTGAACAAAATGTCAAACTTTCTAAAGAACTCCATCTCCTGGTTTTACCAATCTACTATGGCAATCCTGTAACACTGTATTTTTTAAATATAGTATTTGTCAACCTTGTGAGACTACAAAGCTTTACCAAGATCTCAATATGAATTTGGAAAAAATTGTCTGGAAGACTGGTATTTTCCCACACTGCTGGTCTCTCCTCTTTGTGACATATATAGACAGACTGATGTGATGTGGGTTTTTTTAAAATAAATTTTTGAATGCTAATTACATCATAAAAATTTGAAACAGAACACAACTAATGGAAATAGAATGTTTTAAAACTTTCTCACTTCACATAATAACCAACACGCCTTGGAATGTTTATAATTGGTAGATAACAACTAAATAATATAAATATCAACATATATAGATGGATAGATTGATGTGATATGGACTTTTATTTCAATAAATTTTGGAACGCTAATCACATCACACAAATTTGAAACAGAAGTCAACCAATGGAAATAGAATGTTTTAAAACTTTTTCTTTTTTATTTCATTTAATAACTCACATGCCCTGATGAAGGTCTAAAAACTGAAACGTTTAACTGGTAAATAATTCAATGAATAGAATCATCCACTGAAGACCATAGGTTTTTTCATCACAGTATGTTTTTATACTGTCAGATATTTTTTCAGTTCTATCCTGAAATATATATATATGTGTGTGTGTGTATATATATATATATATATATATATATATATATATCTGTTTTAGCATAACAGAAGAAAACAAAAGATAGTTCCTATCAAAATGATGGGATGATTTATATATGGATCATAATGTCTGTCTAGGCTCAGAGTTGTATTTGTGTGCATTATCTAGTGTGGTTTCCTAGCCCACTCTAGAGAATCTCTTGTGTTTGTGCACATAGCAAAACCAAACTTAATATTTCTAAGTTAATTTTACTTTGCTGCTTATCTCATAGTTGGATATTCAAGTCAGGGCAGGATTCATTTGTTCATTTCATATATCTTTTTGTTTTAGTTTAACAGGCAGTAAAGCACCCCCCGAAAAAAAAAAAAAAATGTCATCTTCTTCGTAATTAAATTTCAGCATAGTTCCCTAGCATCTGTGGGTAGTCTCTGTGCATAGTTCCCATAAAAAATGCTCTTTTCCATAAATCATCACTTTATTTCACTGATAAGTCAGTTGTTTTATATGATAACTTTGGCTTCCAGATCATTCACCCCTAGGCTCTCTTTCACATTATACAAAAAAGAAAAACAAATAAACAGAAAAATTAAAAACAAAGACAAACACAATTTCTATCAAAATTACAGGATGAAAAACGGGTTCTTCTGCCTAGGCCCAGAGAATAATATCTATTTACGATATCATACTCTGCTTCAGATCAAATTTAAACTCTCTGATCTTCAGCTGATGATCAGTGTAGTATCTGTGCACCCTAAATCTGAATGTACTATTCAAACTGCAGAATGTTGACCTTGTAACTGTCTTACCACTTGTATTTCCTTCACAAATAACCATGTTAACTATATATATATATATGTATATATATATAGTTATATGTTTTGCTATATTTATAAATGAAAAAGGGTTCAATATTGGTGATAGAGTATATATAGATCTAAGTAAACTCATGGTCTGATGATTGCATAGGCAAGAAACTGACAGTTACCAAGAGCCATTAACTTCTGTGTATGTGTGTGCACGCATATATATATATATATATATATATATACACACACACACACACACACACATGCACAAATATTGCCTGTTCCACAGTTACTTGAGTTTCATGTGGTTATACAATCATCAGACAGTAAAAAGACAGATGTCTGTGTGTGTGTGTGTGTGTGTGTATATATATATACATATATACTGTCTGATGATTGTGTAACCACATGAAACATGAAAAACTATGGGAAGGGCAATATTTAAAGTTTGTACCTGGTGGGGTACAGGTCTTAAGAGATGGGAGCCAAGTATCTTTTTTGACTCTATGGATATGTTTACTTCTAATACATATGTTAATTCTTTCAGCTTATATAGTCTTAGACTTTCTTCTTAAAAATAAACAAAATCAAAGAAAATAAAAAAATAAAAAAACTAATGAAGACTATATGAAGATAATCATTTAGTTTACATGCTTACACTCTTCAGAAGATTCCACCTGCAATGGAAAATCTAGCATAATTTCAGATTGGGATGGGTTGATTTACATAAACACACTGTTCTGATTTCTTAATGTTTCTAACACTTTATTTTCCCTTCCTTTTGCTTTCACCTGAGAATTTAGAATTTATATGGGTTTTTTTTTCCTTCTTTTTTTTTTCTCCATACACATAAAGACTGTAATCCATATTTGCTGTTTTTCAACCTCAAGTTAAACATGTATGGTCATCTGATGAGATGGAGAGTATAATGATATTCTCCCGCGAAATAAATTTATAATAACTATGTAACTACATTTGAGTTTCCTTCTAATTGCACTGTATACGCTCTGTATGTGAGTTTTGTTATATAAACCTGGAAGGAAAAAGAAGCCATGCATCAAGCACTCATATAGACTTATATGATATTCTTCATATATTCTATACGCCAATAATCCATACCCACTGTCTTTGGACGCTGACTGGATATTACTTTATATATATATATATATATATATATATATATATATATATATATATATATATACACATATATATATATTTTTTTTCTACAGTTGAGTGTTACATGTATTTTCATCTTGAATCATGATTTTACACCATTACATAATTACAATTGATTGGTTACTTTTCTTTCTGTTGACTGTGCATATCACATACAAATTAAAGTAATGGACTTTGTGTTATAATTTGATATTTTTTCTGGGTTGGATACCTGCTCTGCTGTAGTGGAGTCAAGTACTTTTCTTATAAACTATTCTCATTTTCATATACAAGTTTGAATAGTATCAGCACAGAGTCTATGACAGGGTTAATAGGCAAGAAAGTAGCAGTTACCGAGTGTTTTTGACTATGTTATTCCAACTTATATCTAACTCTCTCTCTCTCTCTTTCTCTCTCATATATACAAATAAGTAAAGTTGGTGATCTGAAGGCTCATTTCCCTGGATTGCTCCACTTTACTATTGATCCATATCTTATAATGGTGAGTGTTAAGCAAGGTAGCATCAAGTCACATTTTGAGTCTTCGGTATGACTCAACCTGGAATTAAACCCCGGTCTCCCAGGCCATTGGTGAACACTCTACCCACTAATTCACAAATTTCTAAGCTGCGCACAGTTTTTAGATTTGTCTAACGCTTCTCACATTTGTATGAGCCTCACTTGGGCAAAATTAAGACAGAAATCTGAATTAGTTTTATAAGAAGTGGTAGTGTGCAGTCACAATAAAAATCTTAAGCTGTAGCTCTTTTTTTCTGGATGAAGCTTAAAACTTTTTGAACGACCCTTGTGTGTGTGTATATATATATATATATATATATATATATATAGATAGATAGATAGATAATTGACCTTAGTCGAGGGTGACTGAAGGCTCCCTTTTCAATAGCTACTACACTGTGGTGTAGAGAAGGGCACTACTTCATTCCCTGGATTACTCCACTTTACCCTGGATCTTTACCTTATAATGGTTAGCGTTAAGCAAGGCGGCATCAAGTACCATTTTTTGAGTCTTTGGTATGACTTGACCTGGGATTGAAACCCGGTCTCCTAGACCATTGGTGAACATTCGACTCATTAGGCCAATGGCCCGAAAGGATCAATGGGTCCCTCAATTGAGACAATCATTAAGTCATTAGCTGAATGTTCATGTTAAATTTTTACTGTATCAAAGTGATTAGTAGAAAAGTATCGGATTAAGTGTATTGACAAGCTGTAAAATAAAAGTTTGTTTTATCATTAGATTTATTGATGTTTCAGAAATAAAAATAAATAGTTATTTATATATTTGTAATTTAGTTCTGTTTCATTTTTCTTTTGAAATGCAAGCAGATGTCATGTGAGGTTTGGGATAGAGTAAGAACAATGAATTATACTGAAACTAACACAGTTGCTGTCAAAATATTTATATATGAGCTGAAATGTCTGTCTAGGTTCAGACAGTAATATTTATACCTATGGAAATCCCACAGTTACTTTAAAAACAATAAGATGCTAAAAATGGAGAAGAAAACTGATTATTTTGAAGAGTAGATATATATATATATATACACACACACACACATATACATATATATATATATATATGTATATGTATATTTATTATAATATTAAATCTTTTTGTCTATTTGTTGTCACTAAATTATTGGGAAAATGGGACATTTTAGCACAAACTTTTCTATATGATACGGCTTGGTTTGTCTGGTTATGAAAGTTAAATTGATTTTGAGTTGATTTGGACACCAGGAACCAAATTACGAGTACTTTTTGAGTATTCTAACTTGGAAAATTATCGGATATTACACAGGCACCATAAGTTATCTCCCTTGGCTTTCACTTTTCCAAAATCAAATAAAAGCTGAAACCAGTAAATAGTATATTAATGTTACAATGATAAATTGACAAACTAGGTGAAAGAGAACAGAGAGAATTAAATGATTTTTTAAAAATGAATATCAATTCATGAAAAAGGAAATGATTGAAAAATAATGACGAGCATTAATATTCATCTTTTTTATATTTCATTTTTTATCTAGAAAAAACAACAACCCCCCCACCAAAAAAAAACCCCAAAAACCAAAAAGCAAATCGGGAATTAGAAAAATATTTTTAAGTGTTTATTTTTTGAAAACTGCCAATAATTTCAGAAAATGTATCTTAATTTCTTTGTAATTGCATAATTATTTCTTATTCTTTGTAATTTCTTAATAATAATTGTTGATATTTCCCTTAATAATTGCATCAATTATTAGTTACTTTTGTTTTTTGTGAAATTTATTCAGTAATGAGACAAAACTATTTCAGTGTAGATTTTACTACAATCCACTTTTAAGTGAAAATGGACAAATAAATAAATTAATTAATTTTGAAGAAATATATTAAAGAACACATTTCTTAATATATTGTTATATGTGATGTTATTACCTCCACCTGAGCAATACCAGGCAACCATTCTAGTATATATATATATCTAAAGATGGTTGTTGTTGTTCCAAAACCACTCCCCCCCCCCACATAACTATAAACATATCAAATATCAAAGAAGGGTAAAACAGACCAAAGTAAACACACTCCAGGAAAGAGGAACAACGACCCCTATACAAACCAGTTTGACCAAGCAAGGGTCATTTATACTAGAAGATTGAGTTCAAGTCTCATTGAGTACCCCATTAAAAAGGCTTTGTGCCACACATGTTCTCTGACGAAAGCAACAAGCTGGAAACATACATATATATATATATACAAAACGTATGTGAGAACAAAATAGATAAATTCAAAAAATACAGATCTCTTTGTGGACCTCCCTATTTCAAAATATATATATATAAGGATCATTCAATAAATAAGACGAATTTTACCGAAGGGGTTGGCAATAAGGAGCACGGTTTACAGTTGCACCTTTTTCAAGGAAGTCAATAGTAATAGATCCTTTCATGCCCCAGAGGACTGTCAGCATGACCTTCTTTACTGACTGTTGTCCTCAAACTTTTTCTTTAGTGGAAAGCCAATGAGTTTCTACTCCATAGACTGACTTTTTGACTTTGACATGTGAAGGCAAACCCATGTTTAGCTCATTTATAAACATTTTTCAACAAAAACATGCTTTTCCATACACTTCACACTTTTTTCTGTAAATTTCACATTTTTTGCACTTCTTAGCAACCAAATATTTGATGACAGACCTCTGTTCAAGCCTGGAGCATACTGATTTGCTACCAAAACAAATAATCTTGTAGGATTGCAATAATTTTTGGTATAAACCAATTCCCAAAAAATGCAGAGTTTACATTTATGGAAAAAAATTTGAAAAAAAAAAAATTAATTTTGCTTTTGGAAAAAATTCCTCATATTTACTGATGACCTTCATAGATACGTGCGTGCATGTCTTACTGTATTACTACTACAACTACTAAAGTTATTACAATACATATATGTATGCAAACATAGACACATTTATATGCGTTCACATTAGTACATGGAAGCATATATCTTGAGTATAGTATAATATATATATATATATATATATATATATATATATATATGCACACACACAACTCCCACAGTGCAATGACAGGATTATATATGCATTGATATATCTAAGACAAAATTGTTGTATCTGTGCATTTTGTCAACAAACAAAAAAACATTTTTCCGTATTTCAGTCTTGGTATTTCTACCCACATCGTTATTTAAAAAATATGCAAATTAAGATCATTTTTTTTTGATGGGTTTAAAATTTAATACTTCTTCAAAATTAACAAAACAACAACAAAAACTAAATAAAGAAAAATCTCAGTGCATAGATGATTATTCTCATAAAATAAAATAGAAAACATTTAATTAGATATCCACAAAATATCCACACTCTGATCCAAGGCCAAAATGCTAAAGAGTGACCATTTGATCTTTGACAACATGAACAAATATTATGTTCTAATCCTGGAAATTACAGATGAATGAACAAAATAAAGAAGGAAACAAATAAACAAGTCACATCATTAACTACATAGACTGTCTACAAAAGAAATAGTTTCAACAAATTTATTTTTAAAAATCTAATTTAAAAGAATCAACACTGACAATATTGTTGAAAAACACTTGAAATTTTAAATGTATATTTTGAGTGTCAATATCTTAAATATATTTCTTTTGCAGTCACACTGTATCTGTATATGTATATTCTGTTCTCAATTGACCATTGGATTGTTTTTTGTTCACCTCAAAAATACATGAAGCTGACAGTTATGGGGCAGTTAAAGAGGGTGTGTGTGTGTGTGTGTGTGTGTGTGTGTGTGTGTGTGTGTGTGTGTGATGAATGAGCAACAATTTATTTTAGGGTTTTATTCTGCCCTACCAGCCAGTAGTGAGCACTTTTTTTATTTTTTGAAAAAATTTTAAAAACTTATGTATGTGTAATATATATATATAAGTGAAGGTGGCGAACCGAAAGCTCCTTTTCAATAGCTATTACATCAAGGTGTAAGGGAGGGCTCTACTACTTACCCTGGATTGTTCCACTTTACTCTTGATATGTACCTTGTAATGCAGAGTGTTAAGCAAGGAGGTATCAAGTAGCATTTTGAGTCTATGGAATCAAACCCTGTCTCCCAGGCTGTTGGAGAATACTCTACCCATTAGATCAATGAGCCGGTGTGGGTTTGGGTTAATAATACACTAATGTGATTGATCAGCTGTTTTTATACAGCAAGTGCTCAATATCTACCCATAGTACTATTCATAATACACTATTAAACGCAAATGAAACTTTTAGGCACAATTTTAGTCATGTTATGTACTGATCCTGAAAAAACTGAAAACAACCTCACTGGCTGGTATATATATATATATATATATATATATATATATGCAAAAGTGTTCTCTTTTTTCTCTTTTCCATATAAGTAAATACAGACATCTCATATATATATATATATTCCTGAATGAAGATTTACTAAGATTATTGTGGCTTTATTTCTTTGTAATTCATGTATACAATGTTGTAGGTTACATTGATATATAAAAGCTAAAGTGTGACTCAAGCTGCCAAAGATATTGATACCTTAGGTAATAAATCCTGCAAAGAAATAATTCATGTTCAGACTAAAGAATATGTAAAACATAGAAAAGAGAAAAAACACATTCGAGATAAAAATGGTAATACGCTTTTACTCCCTATAGGAGAAAAATGGTAAAGTGAAGGTATTGTATAAGTTGAAGCCTGGTAATTTATAAATCATACATGAACAGTGTTAAGGGAGTGTGTTCTGTTCTTTTTTGAAAGCTGAAATAGGCTAATATAGCCTTTAGTTATCTATCTCTCTATCACATTCTATTCATATTAAAACATCGCACATATTCAATGCTTAATAGTAAAAAGTAAAAGCTTACCCATAATTATTTCGTAATTTTACTTCATCGTTTCCCAGGGGGAAAAAAAAGAAGCTTAGCTCATCCTACAAGTGTTGCTGTAAATTCAACACAACTAAAATGCTTTGTGGAGTTCGTTTTCATTCAAATAAAAAACTGCAAAAACCAACCATGTGCTTCTTGCCTCTGAAGATGAGGTGTTCACTCGTGCTTTCCTCTTCTCCCTGTCACATTCCCTCGTGTAGGCTCCATGCTTCTGCTTCCAACTGTGCATGTGTGTTTGATTAATTTCTTTCATTGGACAGGACAAGAGACACAATGTAGGGATGAGTAATTAGAGTTTAGCACACTTGTTCACTGTTAAGCTTTTGTCACTTACCGTACCATGCCCTCCCTACCTCTGTATACCTGCCCCCACCCTCTAGGAATTAGAAAAATTGATGAGAGGATGATGAGGAGCTGTGATGTAGACAATTCAAAGCTTTGTAAGGTACAAAAAACATACACTTCTGATGTTTAAAATAAATATAAGTAAAATTTAGCTGAGAAATGTTCAGGTGAACACAATACCAGTCATTTCAGACTATAGCTTATCCCCAAACAATGACCCTTGTAAGGTGGAGAAACCTTATTCTAGTGTTATTTGAAATAAAGATAAGTAAAATTTAGTTCAGATATATTCAGGTGAATGAAGATGTGAAGACAGAAGTGTAGCTGGGTTAGGAGCTATTTGCCTAGGGTCATACATTTATAGGGACGGAATTTTTGGGTCTGCTCTATAAACCTGTACAAGCAGTACTGAAATAAAACCAGAAGAAATTCTCTATCAGAGAATTAGATGCCTCAATAGAGTTTCTTCCAGAGCCGTAATACTGAGTCTGAGAAAGCAGCGTCTCACCAAGAAAAACTTCAGACTGAAAATTTATATATGTATATGTATGTATTACAAGTGTAGAGCTCACTGCCAACTGTCTGCAATAGCAGGGTGGCACTTTTGGGTAACAGGGGGGGTGGGGGGGTAAACTCAAGGGTTACCCTGGGTGGAACACTCTCTAGCTATGCCACTCTATGTAGATAATCCAGAGTAGCTACTGGTGGGGATGAGTCATAGGGGTCCCAAGCATGGGGTTTTAAGGGTTAATAAGTAAAGGAGTTTATACACTAGCTAAAAGTTTTCATCATTCAACAGTTTGTTCCATTGTGAAGATGAGACAAAGCAAATCTTAAAACTCAAATGTAAGTAAGTCTTATAGAAAAAAATGTAGATTTTAAAAAATTTCTACATTGTGGGCAGAAAATATCCAAGATATTAAAATGAAATTTTCAAGAAAAAAAATAGCATTTTGATGATACCCTTGAAAATGACTAAAGAAAAAAGAAAAGTGCTGGAGGAGAAAATTTTGGAGAATATTTATAACCTCATGATGATGATGATGATGTGTCACTAGAATGGATTTTCCTAACCCTCTCTCACCATTCATCCCTAGTGTCCATTACTTCCAGTCGGTCTTCCAGGCTACATCCTATATCAGTATAGAGCTGTTGTAGATAGATAGGTTGTGCAACATTTATTCGTTTGTGTGAAGGGGTTCATAGGAGTACATTGCTTATGAGTTTGTCCTTACTTCTCCAGAAGACAAGAAAAAATTCAATAAAAGAACTTGGTTGCTTTTAACACACACAAGTTTTAGATATATGAATATTTAAACAAATTTTTAGTACAGCAAAATTGTATAATCACATGAATCAGGAGAATCATTTTAGAATAATAAAACTAAACCAAAGGGACACTTTCATTTGGTGCTTTTTCAATGGAATCAATTAAAAGTAAAATTAATTAACAAGTTAGGTAAAATCTTTAAAAAAATCCTTTTGAGAGGAAGTAAAGAAAAACCTTAACTCTCTGGATTCCTATTAAAATCCCCAAACAGACAAAGAATATAAAATTGTCTTCACTGTCCGCACATGGTAGGGTGAAATAGTGTGATAGCTATAGCCTCTAAAGTGGCCAGATGTTTCTTGTACCTGGCCTTGTACAAGACAGAAACGATCATCAGAGTAGTTGGTATGGTATATATAGTGATCACACAAGACACTTGTGTGATCACTATATATACCATACCTTTAATTTAGCTTTATTATTTTAAGTTGTTTTACTAAAGTAATTCCCCTGATACACACACACACACACACACACACACACATATATATATATTGTATATTCAAGTTTGATTAATTCCTTTTTTATGAAATTATTATGTTTATTCTTTTACTTTCTTGCTAGTTTCTTTGTACCAAGGTCCAACTTATTGAGAAGTTGCTCAAGTGCTTTTGATCATATCAATTGATCAGCTTTAGAGGGATTTTTTTTTTTTTGGTTGGTATTGTTTGATTTCGTATAGTTTGAGTGGGATATGTATTTTGTTGGAAGGGTTCAGTTATTTATGTTTGGTCGCTTATTTTTAATACTGATGGCTTTGAGGATTTGTTGGCATTTTTTGTTGTTATTTTCATACATGATTTTATATTGAATAGCATTCAACCCTTGCACCAATATATTAAACATCTTCAAAAACTAACATTCTAACTGAAGCACTCTCATGAATAATGAACCCTTCCAACAAAATAAATATCACATCCAAGGTAAACAAAAACAATAGCTACAAAAATAAAATCCCGCTGAAAACAATCAATTGATATGATTAAAAGTGCTTAAGAGTAGAAACCCGGCCAACATCTCTATCAACATCTGGTATGAAGAAACTTGTAAGACAGTTTAAGAAAAAACAAAATAAAATCATAAAAAAGCAAAGTTCTATGAACTTTAACCAAATTTGTATCAACAATAACCTGTTGCCAAAATATACTATATATATATATATATATATATATATATATACATTTTGATTTGTTGTTTTTTGTTTAAAGTCATGAGATGGATTTCAAATCCATCTGATGAGTTTTAATAAGCAAAATAAATTCATTATGGAATAAAATTTCTAAATTTCTTGTTTTTTAAACAAAAAAATTTTGTTCTGTAAATATATTTTGTAGTAAATAGCTGTGCATTGGGCACTCATTCTTTGGATATTCACAGTCCTTATTTTCAGATATTATATATATATATATACATTAATGAAATAAAGGCAAAAATTAAGAAGTGCATAAGAAAGTACTCAATGCTACTACGGCAGAGTAGACTCTTAAAATCTGTTACTTAAAGCTTTATGTGGATCACACAATCATCAGACAGAAAGTTGAGAAAAAGCAGCCAATCAATGGTGAGGTATTTGTTAGGTGGCAAGATGTTTGTTCATGTGACACTCACTTGAAAAATAATATTTTTTCTCATTGGACAACATTTTTTCAATGTAAACAATATGAATGACCTATTTTGAAAATGTAAGCATAAATTACTTTTTGTTTTTCTCAGAGGAATAAAATTATACCAAAAATTATAAATGTAAACATGAACAGTATCATACCAAGTAATTATTAAAAAACTCTCCCAGAGAAAATATCAAAAGTGAAATATTAAAAAACAAAACCTCTAGATAAACTAGGCAAAAAATGTAACCATAAATATAAAATGTACAGAATTCCCTTACCTGTAAGTAATTTTACCCCAAGATTTTTTTTACTCCAGACAGGTCAACATATTGTTAAAATCAATCAATCAACATGAAACTTAGGTAAATTTGGACTTTAAGAGTTCATAATATATATATATATATATATATATATATATATATATATATATATATATGTCAGGAAAAAACTGGAAATAAATCTATCAGTATGCAAATGAAGAGAGAGGAAAAACAATTCTATAAATAAGATCATCCACTGAAGACCTTGTGCTTTTCTATGTCTGTATATATATATATATATATATATATATATATATATATACACAGATATATATATATGAAATTAAATTTCATTATGCTTAGTTTGTTTATCCCACTCTTACTGAGGTAGGTAGTTACAATATTATTAGTATCAAGAAGATTGAGAAAAGTTTGCTTTTGGGGGATGGAGATTGTAGCATGCACTTTTTCTTTCACATTTTATTAGGTTTTAATTTAGTTCCTGGCTTTTATAATGCAGTATTGTCCCACTGACATAAACACACTAAGGCATAGCATTAAAGACATGGTTTTTTTTAAACTTCAAAGTTCAGCTCTCTCTCTCTCTCTCTCTCTCTCTCTCTCTCTCTCTCTCTTGCTCTCTTAACCTCTTATGTGTGTTCATCTGTAAGGATAACTGAGTGAGTGTGTGTGTGTAGAAAGCAAACCTATTTAGTCACTAAAAAGATGCTGGGATGAAGAATGTACCACAGCCTGACAATTTTAAAAAGAAGTATGGACTTAGAACTGATGTACTTGTTCAAAACTTACTGAAGGATACTTCTTAATAGACAGGCATGACCAGAAATAGATAGATGCATACAACCAGATAGATAAATACAACTAGAAATAGATAGATAGATAAAAATTACCAATCAAAGATATATTGATAGACTAATAGATATACATACAAAATAGACTCAATGATTGGTAAATAGAAATAAACAATTCTATATAACTAGATACAACCAAAGATAGACTGATATACATACAGATAGACTTGACCATCAATTGAAAGATTGATAGACACGACCATAGATAGACAGACAGATATGACCATAAATACATAGATATAACGATAGATTAATAGATAAACAAATATAACCATAAATAGATAGATATATAAATACAACCAGAAATAGATAGATAGATAGATAGTGTAGTAAAAACATAATTCTGAAGTGAAACTTGGTTGACAAGTTATGATAGGATAGAATATGTGTACCTGGTACAGCAATATTTAAAGGGGTCAAAGAAGAATATTAAAAGGCTTGTTTCTTTCTCGCTTAAAAAATACATCCTTGCACTCTCAAGTAGTAGTGCACTCTCAATATGTAGTGACTCAAATCTAACTTTTACTGTATTCAAAACCAACTTAAATATGGCCCTGTTGGTGGGATAAGAATATGCAGATTGTATCCCAAGCAAAAGGGTAAGACTCCCTCCTAAAAGCATACGTCCAGTGTTTGATATTAAACAGCATCTGATGGTGAGGCTCCATTTCTGGAGATCCGAAGAATATGGACTACTCTTTCATTGCCATTACTCCCAGATCCACTCTGACCAGGAGTGGTAGTACCTGTTAGGGTCCCATCTATGAGTCAAACAGATCTATTAGTAAATTATTTGTATCAGAGAAGCATACTTCAAATCATAAATCTGTGCACAAAAAACTTGTAAATCAACATTTGAAAACTTGGGATTTTGCTCAGTTAATGTCAGTGCGGGGGTGGGGGGAGGTCCTCATGGTGTAATGGTTAAAGCACTGGAGAGTAAAATCGTAGTTAGTGAGTTTGAATTCTTGTCCTGCTATTGCATTCACTTTCGGACAAATACCCTTGGGAAAGGTATGAACCCCCTTGTTCTCCTAGTTAAATAGTACCACTACTGTTCTTCTAGAAGGATGGCTTTGGCAGTACATAACCTACAAAGGTTGATATGCCATCAAACAAAGAAACCAAATCAAAATCAGTGTCATATGTGCAAAGTATGAATGGGTCAATAAATGAAACTAGCTTATCTTAGCTAGTTTCATTTATTGACCCATTCATGAATAAATTGAAAGATAAAGTTAAGACTACTTACCTTCCCATTAAACCCTTCAATATTTTGGACTCTATGGTAAATTGTATCTAGATTTATGATGTATCTATATTTATATCAAATAAAACTTCTAATAAAACTTGTAGGTTAGTAGCCCATAGATAGTATAAGGTATCTTGGTGTAAATGAATGTATTTATCAAGTATGAATGGGTCAATGAATGAAACTAGCAAAGATAAACAAAAGTAAATTAAATGACAGACTTCAGACTACTTACCTTCCCATTTAACCTCACAAAATTCTGAGCAGTATGCTAAAGTATAAATGTACCTACATTTATATTAAATAAAACTTATTAACTAATAATTCTCAGTGAGGTATGCATGTCTTTTATTCTCCAAGCCATAAACATTTGAATCTTCAGGGTTTTCATATCCTAAGACAGTAATAATTACGCTGTTATTTTAAAATGACTGACATTCATTTTTTTAAAAAAATATCATTCTTATTTTTTCCTTAATGATTAGCCAGTGTTTTAATAAAATAAAACGTATGGAAGTAATTTAATATGCTTTAGACTGACAGTTTTGTTAATAAATGAAGACAATTTAATAAGCATAAGATCCGCAGTCTAGACAGGTATTTACTATAAAAGTTCAAGTTGAATTTGTTTAACAATGTCATAGTTTTCTATCTGTCCCAGTCTGGTCATATCTATCTATCTATCTATCACCCTGTCAGCTGGAGCTGTAGAATATACTGACAGCATCTTTTCAGAGGGGTAAGAACCTCCTCCCACTATCAGTGAGTGATCTGAATATGACACTAAACTGCATCTGATAGTGAGGCTCCAGCCCTCCAGTCCAGTTCATTGCCATTACTTCCAGGTCTACTCTAGCCCGGAATAGTAGTACTTTTAGGGTGCCATTTATGGGTCAAATAGAACTGTTCAATCATTTACATTGGATTTTTATTATTATTAGTTATTTGAAACCATATAGCTGTTTGCAAATTATTTGGATTAGATAAGAGTACTTGATAAATAAAAGTACTAATGTTAAATAACAGTACCTGAAACCATAACTATGTGCAAATAAATGATTAATATTTAATAGAATTACTAGTGTTAGATAGCAAATCTTGAAACCATTTAACTGTGTGCAAACAAATGATTAATAATTAATAGAATTATTAGTGTTAGATAGCAATATTTGAAACCATTTAACTGTTGGCAAACAAATGATTAATATTCAATAGAATCATAAGTGTTAGACAGTAATACTTGTAACCATTTAACTGTGAGCAAAAAGTGAGCTCTAACAACTAGTTTTAAAAAAAGATGCCTACAGACTATTCACTCCTGAATCATATATTTAAACACAAGATTTGGCATTAAATAATCCACAAGAATTCATATGTCATAAAGTACCAACCAATCAACGAACAACTATTTATTCATATATACTTAGATGTCAATCTCAGTCAATTATTATCTATCAATCTATTTCAGCCTGTTCATATCTATCTTTATTCACCTGGGTTTTATTATTATTTCTAAGTCTGTTCATGTCTGTGTACCTATCTTAGTCAGTTCATTCATATCTGTCTCTTAATATCTGAATACATATGAAACTTTAAAAATATTGATGTTGGGGAGGGCTACGAATGTCAAATGAAGACTCTTCATCTGACATTCATAGTTTAAACCCATTTATTTTTAAATGCCTGCTCCAATTGAGGTGCATGTTACAAGCCGTCAAATACTGTATGCTTCTCAAAGAAGAAACTTTTGTAATTTTCATCTGACATATTGCCATAATAATTTGATTCATTGAGAAGAAAAGACAGATTCATGCCTTTCCAAGGACATTAGTATGATGCAACATACAGACAGCTTTGTTCAGGGTTTTAACATGGCTCATCGAGTCCATTTCCAACAATAACTGCTAACACTACACACATAATAGGATCAGTACGGTTAATAAACAGCGGCCATTTTGGCTAGAATAGAAGACAACCAATCAATACATTTTTTATAGATTCATCACATTTAATTTTAGAACAAAAAAGTTATTGGTATTTTTTAAGCAACAAATTTTATTTTTCTCAATTCTTTTTTTTTTTGACATTATTCACAAACATTTTCTGCATTATTATTTAAAATTCTTCTTTTTAGATATTTGATAAGTAGGCTCCTCAGACCTCATATAAGTAAAGATGTGCAAATGATATGTCTGCTTTGAAGGATAGAGGCATGTCTGTCTGTATGGTCTGATGTCTGTCCAGTGATGATAGACAGAATTAATTTTCACACAGACGTGAGAATGAATATTACAATTGCATGCTGTTCAAAAAGAAAAAAGTCCCTGGCTTGATTATGAATGCATTTTTAAAATACTTGTAAGAATAATTGATAAAAAAAAGTTTT
This sequence comes from Sepioteuthis lessoniana, assembly GCA_963585895.1. NCBI lineage: Eukaryota > Metazoa > Mollusca > Cephalopoda > Myopsida > Loliginidae > Sepioteuthis > Sepioteuthis lessoniana. Next base: position 6,885,349 of record OY757934.1, read on the forward strand.
TATAACATCACCTTGTATGAAAGGAACAAAATTTTACAAGTTCAGAGAAGATTGTAAAATCTTTGGATAGATTTAAAGATCCAGAGCCTGATGGATTTAGTTGCTGGATTTTGTCTCAAATTCTCACTGAGCAATATTTGATCCATGTGACTGACAGACACCACTTAATTAAGTGCATTTACAAATAAGAGATTTATGTTAAAGGTAAGTATTTTTTCTGTAAAATTATTATTTTTTTTACTATTTGGATATAAACTTGTTGAGATTGATTGATTTTTATGGTATATGTAGGTTATTTAATGCTAAATCCTCTTCATATTTATATTAAATATACATGTTTTGTAAATGAATAGTTTGTAGGTGGCCTTTTAAGCAAACCATAGCAAATTTGTTTGCACACAGTTAAATGTTTTCAAGTATTGCAATCTAACACTAATAGTTTTATTTGTACACAGTTTCATGATTTCAAGAAGTGCTATGTAACAGTAACAATTCAATTTGACATCAGTCATTTGTTTCCACACAGTTAAATGGCTAAACAGTTACATTTGACTCATAGATAGGGCTCTAACAGGTACTTCCACTCTGGGCAATGAAAGGGTACTCCACATTTCCCAAATCCCCAGGACTGGATCATCAGATAGTTTAGCATCATGTCCAAGACATTTGTTGTGGGTGGGGTCTTATCTCTCTGCAGAGATACTGACTAAAATGACTTATTGATGTACATACATAAAGAAAATGGGAAAAATTGAAGATCAGAGAGAAAATCAAGAGGAAAGAGAGGAATTTGCAAAAGTAGTTATCAGAGTAAAATCAGCATAATTTGGAAAAAAGACATAAATGTATAGGAAGAAGACAAATCTATAAAAGTGCAAGAAAAAAATCAGCAAAATCTGGGGAAAAGAGAAATCAGCAAAATTAAGAGAAGCAAAATCAGGATTAGAGACAGAAATCAGCAAAATTAGGAAAAGAGATACCTAAAAAATAACAGGAAAAAGAGTAATTTTTTATGTATTTTTCCCATATCAACTCTTACTCTTGGTCTCATATTTTGACATCTGACCCATTTTATTTATTGAATAACTGACAACAAATGTGTCAGGTAAAAAATGCAGTCCACACAATAAAAATAATGATTACTTGAATGCATTGCTTAAATTGAACAAAAGAAAGCAATAAAAAAATAAATAGATAAATAAATAAAAAAATGCAAACAAACCAAGCACAAGTTTCCTTGGCTTCATCTCTTCAATGATCTAATTGATGTTCAACAAACTCTGACATAGCAATGTAATTCTTATGCCCTGCTTTTCCTTTTAACAAGCACATGCAAAAAAAAGTTTCTGTTTCTTGTTATAGTCAACAATGATGCTTCATTTACGAAGAAAAACTATTGACAATTGCTCTCTTTCTATAGCTACCTAAAAGAAAAAAGCCTGGTCTGTCATTCGGAAATATAGGCAGTAACATTTGATCTCAATCATTCACAGAAAATCAGAATAATTCATGGCTTTCTAATTGCTCGTTTCCCAAAACTACCATGTCAAGAACTCACTTGATGAAAACACGAAATGTTTGACTACCACAGACCAGTCAGAGCGATACATGATTGATTTTAACAGTATGTCAAACTATCTGGGGTTATTTTATGCCAAATGTTTAGGGAATCATATACATTGAATGTTCATATTTATATTTCAATTCTGATATAAAAAAAAGAGGACCTGTTGGTGGGGCTTAGAATATGCTGACTATATCCCCTGCATTGGGGTAAGTCCGCTCCTACCAAAAAAAGAAGTGTCCTGGGTATGATACTAAACTGGATCTAATGGTGAGGCTTCAGTTCTAGAGATCTGGAAAATGTGGAGTAGCTCTTAATTACCATTACTCCCTGGTCCACTCTGATACAGAGTGGTAGTACCTGTTAGGGTCTAATCTATGGGTCAAATAGATCTACTAAAAATTATCAAAAATTATTCATATTTGATAACCCTTTCTGGCATTAAATAATCCAGAAGTAGACATGCAGTTGAACGAAACTCAAATTTGTTAGAACTGTGTGCAAGCAAAAAACCTCTTAAGTAACATATACATGAAAAATGTAAATATGAACTCGCGATGAATACAATTTTCTAAACTCCAGGTATAAAATAACCCTAGAAGAGTTGTCATGCTGGTAAAATCAATCAATAATTCAATCAGTCAAAAACATTGCATATCTGATAATTTGAAGTATCACGTTGCTTCAAATGTTCTGGTATGTAAAGGATGCAGAGTATGGTTTTCAGCCTGCATGTCTTACTGTGGGTGTGCATTTGACATCTCAAATAGTTCACATTATAGAAAAGAAGGCTGAAAGAAAATACAATTTTTTTTTAATTAACTTGAAATGAAAACAGAATACAAACAGCAGACATGACGTCTATAAACTCGAGCATTATCAAAAAATTGTTCATGATATTAATTAAAATTTTTTGCCTATGCATAAAATTTATAATATAGCACAAAAACTTTTCCATATTTATTTTAATTAGTTTTCAGTTTTCTAGAATAAAGACCATATACAATGATGATGATGATTCATACATTATAAGCAGTAATTACCCATATTACAGATGGGTTCTCAGATAGTAATTATTAAAAATAACATATGTAGATTCCCTTTTATTCAAGTTTAGGATAATTATTTGTACTTTAAAGTCATTTCTTTTGATTACTTATTTACTACAAGTATATGAATGAAGACTTCAGGACTGTTTGAAGGTCGCAGGCACTTTAAAAAACATTAAAATTTATTAAATATTCTGAATAAATATTTAATTTTGTTATTTTCCAGACATGGAGGGATAGTATAAAACTAATTAAAAAAAATTTGGTTTTAACACTCCACCCATTTATTTATTTTTTGCAAAGGCAAATTACTCTTGAGATGGAATGAATGTGTCTTTTACAGCTTGACACCTTAAGTTTTATAGGGAGTGTGAAAACCATCTATTTCCAGACACAATTTACACAAAATTATGTTTTCAAATATTTGTATCTGATATTAATCATTTCCACTCAATTGTATGGACTTAAGTAACTAATAATAATAATAAAATATACCAATTATAATTGGTGTGCTCAGTACAGTTACTGAGGGATTGGTGGACCTGGAGATAATAAGAAGACATGTTGAGACCATCCAAACTATGGCATTATTGAGATTGGCCAGAATACTAAGAAGAGTCCTGGAGATGTGTTGTCACTTAGACTCCAGAGGAAAACCATCAGTTAATACTGGTGTGAAAAACTCAAATGAGTAAAATAATAACAATAACAACAACAACCATCTTTTATAAACAATTTAGCTTCAAGTGACTAGTCTCAATAAAAATAATTTGCATAGTTTTATAATTTCAAGTGTTCCTCATTAATAACAATAATCTTCATAGATGTGTAACTGATAGATGCAACCTCTCATAGTCAGAGTGGAACTGAGAGTAATGGCAAGGGTGAATCCACACTTCCCAGATATAAAGCAGAAGTGTTGTGTATTGCATTTAATAAACAGTAGCAGGTAATGTTTTTGATATTAATTTGAACCAATTTAATTTGAACAAACTTTCTTCAAATTAGTACAAAGTAATTATTCTATCTTCAGCAACAAACTGAGTACAAATATCTGTGTCACTGCAACAATATAAATATTGATCACAGTACTCCTCCTAGCCTTATACCTACCTTGATCATAAATGGCTCTGATTAAGTGCTGCTAAGTGTCACTCTTGCTTGTATATTTTCATGGAATTAAGTGAATCAGGGCAAAGTCGACCATATTCTAACAACACACCCCAGAATAGTTGTTGGTTAACAGTTGTACCCCAGCATGAAAATAACAATTAACAAGCAAGAACAGCTGAAATCAACAGATATCATCAGTCATTGAGGTGGTCATGACACCAGGTCATATGTACAACCTACACAGACAGAAATTGGGGTTCATTGTTCAGAGAAATCCAATAAAAGAAGCTAGGTGCTTTTAAGTAGGCCTCATAATGGCTTGGGATAGGAACTAGAGTAGCCATAGTGTGGGCTAAGAGAGAAAGAAAAAACATCCTAAGATCTGAGAAGAGGTGTTTCCTACAAGTAAAAAGAAAGACCTGTAAATTTATTCCAAATATTGTGTCTGTCATCTTTTTTTCCTGTATTTCCATGGCCTCAGTAACTGTCTATTTATCTATACAAACATTCATGATATAATATATGATATTTAGAGAATTTCAGAGACCAATGAATATTTTTCAATTTCCTCCTACACCCAGTATATCCATCTTCGTCTCTTTCTATCTATCTCCCTTAGTTCATAATTATCAGTCAGTCTATCTATCCATCTGGGCCTGTGCATATCTAGCTATCTATATATACATACACAGATGAATAGATATTCATATATGTAAGGTGTATTGTATTTTCATGCTTTCCTTTACCCTCGAGATCTCAGTGGTAGTACATATACCAGTACTGGTACACAAATCATCGACTGTTGGTACATGGCAAGTTCCTAGTTTCATATTATCATATGTAAAGTAAGTTGACAACCGTAATCAAATGCTCCCTTTTTCAATACTACAACTACACCAAGGTTTAAGGAGGGCACTACTCATTTCCCTGGATTACTTTGTTTTACTCCTGATATGTACCTTATAATACTGAGTGTTAAGTAAGGCAGCATCAAATATCATTTTATGAGTCTTTGGTATGACTCGACCTGGGAGTGAACCCAGATCTCCCAGGCCATTGGTGATCATTCTATCCACTAGACCAATGGGCCGGTATAATGTATAGCAGGTAATTTAAAAACAAAAATGCATAAAATCTTTCTGTATTGTTGAATATTATTTTTTTTTACATTCTGTGATACACTTCAACAGATGGAAATATTTAAAAAATTGATAGGAAATCAAAGCTGTGCTCAAACTCATTTGCTATAAATATGATTTGGAATCTTTGTTTTAATGGCATATCAACCTTCTTGGGTTTTTTTCAATGCTGAAGCCATTCTTGTAGAAGAACAGTAGTGTAGGGGATAAGGTAGTTCATACTTTTTCCAAGGGTATTAGTCCAAAAGTGAATGTAATGATGTAACTGAAATTCAAACTTGGTTACTATGATGTCGCAGTCTAGTCCATTAACCACTCTGTCACAGGGATTTTTTCTTGCTATAAATATGGTACTGGTCAGTGACACATTGGAAAAATATCCTGTTGGTATGCTACATCAGACAGTTTGAGAAGCACTGCTCTAGACTATCAGTTCATCATCATCATTGACGTAGCAGTTGTCATTGACAATGCCTCAATTACTCCCAAGTATAAAATGGCTGAAGATGTTCAAAGTTTCATGCAGATCACAAAATTCAAACTAAATTTGTGTTTTGAATAATTTGTATTATTATATAATTTCATTATTATTTATTCAAGAAATTAGGAAAATAATTTCCATCCAATTTTTTTATTTCTTATATTAAAGTGAATCCTTTTTTAAGCAATTATATATAAAACAAGCATGGATATAAAATGAATTTCAGTGGTGATATTAATAAACATTTATAAATCACTTTCATTGTGGCAGTGTATTTGAATTGTGAGATTCTTCCTATAAGAATGTTGCAAGCGAATCTTGTTGTTTCTACCTCTTATTTTAATGTTTGACTGTATTAATGCTCATCTTTATTCATTTTTAGGAAATAAAATTTGTTGAATAGTTATTAAGAATATTTTCTAGCTTTGTTGTGAAGATACACGCATTTCTATAATATTCATGTTTGCACCCCTAGGGATATTTGCTTTCATTCTTTGTTTAAAATGTATATTTACATAATAAAATTATATATATATACATACACACACACACACATATATATATATATATATATATATATATATATACCAGGTTGATTCAAAAGTTTTGCAATATTTGGGTCACATGAGGCATAATTCAGCAGCTCTGGATGTTTTTGCTGATGTTGTGAATGCAACCAATGACACAGGATTGCGAGATGCTGAGCCCGCCTGATACTCTCTGAGTGCTACTCACCACATTTGTCTCACTGGCTTGGGGCATGATCTTTGAATTTATGGCTTTAGGCCTATCTGACTTTCCCTGATTGTCAAGGTTCTTGCAACCCATGAAAAATTTCTTGAACCATATGGTTACTGTATGGTGATCAAATGTACTTTTATCTTTCATTCAACAAATGTTTTTGGTTACAGTTACCTTTTATGGCTTGAAAAAATTGCTTTGGTTTTTTTGTTTAATGACATATCAACCTTTGTGGGTTTTTCAATGCCAAAGCCATCCTTGTAAAAGAACTGCAGTGATACTATATAAATCATATCTTGGAAGGATAATGAGTTTTCAAGAGTATTAATCTGAAAGTGAACATAATAGCATGACCCATTTGAACCCATTTCATAACCACAGTCCAGCACATTAGCCATTATACTCAGAGGAACACCCTACCTTAGCTTGAATTACTTTGGTCACATGATATATGCTATACAACCTAGCACATACTAAAATATTGTAAAACTTTTGACTCGCCCTAATATATATATATATATATATATATATATATATATATATAGTGTGTGTATGACAATCTGATACGAGGTGCATATGATAAGTTTCCAGACCTTTTTTGTATGTGGTTTTAAAATTGTCATAGACACTTGAAAATTCAATATGTTATAGCGATACATCTTATGAGATGATTGACCAATTTTTATGATTTCAGGTTGAAATGAACGGCTACAGCAGGAACTGGAATGCACCCTACTAAAACCTGATTGTCACAACTGGTGAATTTCAAAAATGCAATTTGACACTTTAGAAGAATGATATGCAATAAAATACTGTTTTAAGCTTGGAAAAAATGCCACAGAAATGTATGGAATGCTTTAGACTGCTTTTGGAGCATCTTGCATGAATCGAGCATCAGTTTTTGAGTAGCATAAGAGATTCAGGAAGGCAGGGAGTCTGTGAGGGATGATGAGAAGTGTGGCAGGGGTAAGTCAATACACCAGAGTTGATTGGCTAAAGGGTTAGGGTTAGGGTTACTATGTTGAGGTTTTAAGGGAGTTCAGGAAGAGATTCCGTTGGAAGAGGCCAGCACTCTTCAAATCGGGTCAGTGGCATTTCTACCAGGACAATGCACCAGTCCACGACTCCATCTTTGTCACAGACTATTTGACCAAGATGGGCATCAAGACAGTTCCTCACCCTCCGTATAGTCCAGACCTTGCTCCCAGTGACTTTTGGTTATTCCCCAAGCTCAGAGGCTGTCGTTATGAGACAATTGAGGAGATGAAAGAGGCTGTGATGAAGTTCGCTGATGCACTGACACAAGAGGACTTCCATAGGGCGTTCCAGAAGTTGTTGGAACGGTACAACAAATGCATTGCAGTCGGAGGAGATTACTTCGAAGAGGACTAGAGTTTCATGTGTGTACTATCAATAAAAGTGGCCATACGAAAAAAGTCTGGAAACTTATCTTATGCACCTCATAAATGCCTTACAAAAGACCTTGCGGTTTGTTACAAAAAGTTAATGAGACACAATCATCATCAACTCACACTGACAGCATTTCCTCCACTGTCTTTCTCTATCCATCTCCATCATCCATCATTCCGGATAGATCTTCCAAATTACATCCTGTATCCACACAGAGCTGATGTAAATAAGCTCTTGCTGGCACATCCATGTGTAGGGGTCCATAGAAGAATGTGATCTGTGAATTCATCCTTGCTTTTCTAGCAGTATCCCACATGTCTTGTTTGTCTTATTTGAATAGTTTTTGAGATGGGAGGTAAGTGGCAGTACAGCTGTTGTTTCATGAGGTGTTGCTTCCAGAATTTGTTCAAGGTAGCTCACAGCATTCTTGTGTAGTTCCCATCTAGCTTTTTCTCTGTGTGTTTTATAAGTGGCCATGTGGTACAACCATACATTAGTATTGACACAGCCACAGCTTGGAAGAAATCCAGTTTCATTTTATAGAGTAGACACAAAGACGCCGTCTATTATGTTTTAATATTCTCTAAGAGTGACCCCAGAGGAATTCTATAGAAAGACATGCTACTATTGTTTCTACAAATTATCCTCCAATATTAAATGGCAGTTGAGAGGAGATTTGAGCACAAGCTCTATATGCCAAGGAAATTCCTCCCCAAAATCGTCAAGTTTAGTGAAGACAACTGATGGCATGACAATATAATTTGAAAACTATGTGCGATCAAACCTAAGCATCTCAAAAAAGAGGCTCAGTTTGGGGTGCATTTTTTATTACCCAATAACAAATGCATTAAGTTTTAAGCACATAAAATTTGAGTATTATCATAATATATAAACAAATTACCAGAAGAAATAAAAGAGTGTATAAAAACATAAATGTATGCATACACCAACATTAATATATGCATACACACACACACACATATATATATATATATATATACACACACACATAAGAATGTATATACTTACATATATACATACATATCTATGTACATATATATCATCATCATGAAGTTGTGCTGCTAGCACAGAATTTCTCTAACTCTCTCTTGCCATCTGTCTCTGTCATTCATTACTTCTGGTTGATCTCCTAGGTTACACCCAGTGTCTGTACAGAGCTGTTGTAGATAAGTTCTAGCTGGTTGTCTTACACTTGCGCATCTGTGTGAAGGGGTCCAGAGGAGGACATTGCTGATGAGTTTGTCCTTGCTTCTCCGAAGCGTCTGGCATGTCTTGTTCATCTATTTTGGATGGTCTTTGAGTTGGATGGCTCATCCATCTCTCTGTACAGCTACTGTTTTGTGGATGTTGCTTCCAGGATTTGTTTAATATAGCTCATAGCATTCTTGTGCAATTGCCATCAACCTTTTTCTCGATATGCTTAGTCAGCATCCTAGTGGTAAATGGATGACCAACCCCCATATATATATATATATATATATATATATATTATCTCTTAGTGGACTTATTCATTTTGAAATATTTACTTTTTTTTCTCTTTAGACTAACAACAAACAAGAAATTTTTTTACAAATATATATGTATGCATATACATATATAGGGCACTTGAAAAAATTCAATATCATTTGAGATGTACTGGGTATTTTAGAAAAATTGATATCATTTTATAGAACTTGACTGATTCTTGTTCAATGATGTCAAAATCTAACAGCATCGGCAGAAACAACTGAAAATTCCATGTTTCTTGTTCAATCACCTTTATTTTTCCAGTGAATGGAATTTCTATACCAACTCTCCCATAACAAACAAAATAAAACAACATTAACAAGAGATGTGTCTTTATTAAATTAGGAAATGATATCAATTTTTCTAAAATACCCAATTTATAATCAAAGATAAGTGAGCATGAAAAGTTTTTGCATAAAAAAAGTGCTTGATACTATTATGGCAGAGCAGGTTTCAAATTAAAATATCCTCATTATGAATTTTTGAAGTTTTTTGTAGAGCACAATAATCACACACACATACACACACACACACACACACATATATATATATATATATATATATATATATATATATATATATATATATATATATATATTTTAGCATGGGAATGACTCAAACAGAGTGAATGTTTCATTGATAGAAAATGTGATATGAAGCATTTACTTATAAGCTGACAATTATTAAAGATTTTGCACTCGTTCAAAATAGCCAAAAACTTCTTTGTTACTGCATATATTTCAATACCATATAACTGTGCAAATTATTTGTATTAAGTACTTCTGTCTAATATTAGTAATTTTCAAACAAATCTTTTTGACCCATAGATGGGACAATAACAGGTCTCAGAGTGGACCTGGAAGTAATGGCAAGGAAGGGGTATACCTCACTCTCCAGATCTCCAGAACTGGAGGCTTACCACCAGTTACAGTTTAGTTTCATACCCAGGATATTGTAAAATATTTAGATTCATGTTTCATATGTATTCCAAGATTTTGTTTTAATCATTCTCTTAACTTTTTGGTGTTTGTAGAGATTTTAGTATTCAAAAATGTTTGCACTTAAAAGCTTAGGGTTTTTTTTGTTAGAAAAGTGTTAAAAAAAGAGAATATCTTATATGAAAACAAATGTAGTCTTTGTTGAATACTGAAAGGAAACAAAAACATAGGAAAAAGTTTGTATTATTTTCTTTAATATTTGTAAACCTCTTCTTTAGACATAGATTCTTTTCTACAAATATTATTTCCTTTTTTTCTTTACCTGCTCAACTGCGTCTTTCCTTACCAGTATAGTCTGTCTATTGTGACAGCTTGAGGCTTTGTCTTGCGGTTTTTAAACCATTCTGTATTTTCACAAACCAATTTTGTCCTTCAGAAGGACAGAAAACAATAAAACAAATGGATAATATTTATTCTTAAATAGCTTAAAGGCTTCTCTTGGCAGCCAATAAGCTCAATGTCAAGTCACATTCTGTTTATAACATTTTTATAATAATTAATTACAAATAAATAAATAAGTGGAGGTACAGGGTGTCTCAAAATAGATGCAACCCATTAATATGATAATTCTTATTGTATCGTGTCATCTTTCATCTGAGTCTTATAAAGCAATCACATGACTTCAGAAAGGTCAAACTAGATGACAAGGGCAGAAATTGATTAACTTTATCCTACAGTGCATATGAAAGAGCAAATTTCAGGGAATATCTTCAGAGGGACTTTTTCAGACTCCTTCCAATAGAATCTCTTATCACATCCACATTGTCAGACATCCTGCCAGATCTGGGATTTTCTGCCTTCTTGTTGAGGTTGTTTACTGACCTTGTACCCAATGATGAATTTAGATTTTCTGGGGATAATTATTTGGTTAAACTTCCTACAAAATTTTGCTTGCCCAGTTTTGAATGATTTTGTCTGCAAATAAGTAGTGACGCATATATATATTTTTTCCTCTCTTAGCCTAGGCTTTGTGATTGAGGATTAATAGTTGTTGAAATATACTATTTTCAAATCTGAAACAAAAAAGAACACGTTATTATCAGTAGAGTTATTAGCAGTCACATGGGTTTCATGTATATTGAGACACTCTGTATATTAAGATAAAGATTTATTTTCTTTTTTAATAAATTCTTAGGATCAGGATGAGTAAAAGTTCAGAAACCCAAACTTTTATTAAGTTTCAAATTTAAATCATTTTATTCTCTAAGTCAAAGCATTTTGATGTTATTTTGTTAACAAAGATCACACTACAATGTGTCCTTTTTGCTGTGTTATAGAAATAAAAATTGGAGGTACTGGTGATATTGAAGGAAATGGATTTGGAGACCCAAGTTCAAATCCTGGATGAAGCTGATTCCCTTGGAAAAGGTATGAACACACCTGTTCTTCTCTTAGCTATGGTTAACTAGTAGAGTCGACAAGGTTAGGCAAACAATCTAGGAGAAGAAAAAGTTAATTCAAACCAGCTGTACTTCTCTTAGAAATTGACCTTAGGTCACATTCTGCCCTGTGATAGAGGGGTTGGGTAATTACATAATTATGAACAACTAACTGAATTTCTCACAACATTAAACTTTGATCGAAATAGTACACAGAAAGAAAAAAGTACTTTTCATAAAATAGGCCCAATGTATATACTTGCATATCTTGCAACTTTTTGTTACTTAAATTGAGACCTTTTGTGGCTGGCAATTGTAAATGTAAAAGTTGACCTAGGCCTAGCCTTAGCCAACTATTTACACATGCACACACAATTTGTATCTTGTGTGGTCCAATCTTCTTATATCAAGCAAAAGTTTACATCTCAGAAAGTCAGATGATACATAACTATATACAGTACTTAATTTTTTGCTGATTTTTAAAAAATTTATGAAACATATTTAACATATTCATCAAAACATTTTGCAGATAGATAATTTTTGAAATCCTTGTAGAGAGAGTGAATTATTTTGTATGCATTAACATTGATTTGATAATGAGCGGTTTTTGGTTTGGTTTGGTTTCTTTGTTTAATGGCATATCAACCTTTGTAGGTTATTTAATGTCAAAGCCATTCTCCTAGAAGAACAGTAGTGGTACGATTTAACCCATAGCTGGGAGGATAAGGGGGTTCATACCTTTTCCAAGGGTATTTGCCCGAAAGTGAACGTAATAGCGTGACTGGAGTTCAAACTTGCTTACTACGATTCTGCAGTCCATCGCTTTAACCATTACACCACGAAGATATCCTCCATTTGATAATGAGCAATTCATAGATAATACATACACCTAGAGCTACTGAAATAAATATGGACGACAATTGACCTATCTCACCCTGTTTATATATATATATATAGGCAGAGAGAGACAACTAGCCCATTGCCTCCCATAGGAAATACCTTACATAAAGGCACTGAAATATATATGGATGACAACCCATTGCACCTTGTGTGTGTATATATATGCATATATGGACAACTAACCTATCTCACTGTGTGTGTGTGTGTATATATCTATATATATATATATATGGACAAAAATTGACCAATCACATCCTAAATATATATATAGAAAGACACACACACACACACACACAGAAATAGACAATTGACTCATTCCACTCTGTATAACAATTGATTCATTGCATTCTGTATATATATATATATATATATATATATATATATATATATATATAAAGAAAAAAGTGACCCATTGCACCATATATATATATATATATATATATATATATTAATCTATATATATATATATATATGTACAGAGAGAGAAAGAGAACTTATACTTCTATAAGTATCTTTAATTTCCATCAATCTCTATACAGTAAGTGTACAAATGTAGAAAGAAAAGTGCAATGTGTCCTGATTTCTATCTTTACAATTTGGAAGTAACTTTTGTGACTTGGTGTCTTTGTTAAGACTAGATACAGTTACTTTATTCCTTACCACTTCATGTTAACCCTATCTTTCTCAGGCAAAAAAAAAAAAATGGCAGTTAGCTGTCAGCAGATTGCAGTGATAACTTTGAGGTGAATTCACTCGAAAAAAAAAATGACATCTCATTATACAAAGTAAACCAAGAATGACATTAAATAGAAACACAGTAACCGAGTACAAGTTGAACTCTTTGCTTGTCTGAGTTATATTTTTTAAGCCATCTTGATGTCTGCTGCTGCCTTGATTTTTCTCACTCTCCAATAGAGAGTCACTGTCTTTGATTTGGACTTAATCTCAGAGAGGATTTGCCTTTATTTTGCCAGATGTGGTTTGTTATACCTGACTTTTTTCTATTTCTCCCTTTGATTATGGTTCTGTTATGCTCTTTGACTTTGAGATGACATATCTCACTTTTAAAATTCTTCCACATTTTCAAGAGATATTATGGCTATAGTTAAAGGCCAGGTTTTGAAGTCACATTCTTCCATGATTCAATAAAAGCAAAGAATGTGAAACCAAAATCTGGGAGCAGATCTGAGAATAATTTCATTAAAAAATCCTATTTGATACTCTTTTTCTTCTGCATGTTTTAAAGAAAGAGTCCAGTATAAATTTTTTCCTTACAGTGGTGCATGTTACACCAGAAGAAAACCAGAGAATGTACTGGTTGAAACATCATGTCAACAATAAACAGGAAGGAGTTTAATTGTCTGAATAATTTTGTGAACTTTGAGATTTGTTCATTAAAAAAAAAGACATTTAATTATAGTTAGAAAACCAGAAAACTATAATTTAGCCTTTAGAAAAGAGTTTGTTTTGAATATGAGGTGCATCAGAAAAAGAAACCAAACATTTTCAAAAATGAACTTATTGTAGAATTATTCAGACAAGTAAACCCTTCCTTCTCTTCTTTTTTTCAGTATTAAAAAGCAAAAATTATTAAAAACAGAATACTTTTTTAACATGAAATTAATCTCGATTTTTTTAACTGTACTCTATTTTATTCTTTTGTTTCGATTGACAAACAAAATTTACAATAATTTGAATTCATAGTATTTTGTTTTATCTTCTTGTTTAGATTCTATTGAATAACAAAATCCACAATGAGTTGAAATCATATATATATATATATATATATATATATATATATAAAGAGAAAAAGATATAACGATAAAAAATGATAGAAAAACAAAAAGACAATGGGCAAACCAGCTAAAAATGCCATTTGGATTTCATATGAAATTTAATTTCTCTTCTTTGAAATAAAATTTAGCACAAATACCTATATAAATAAGTAAACCAACCAATCAGTCATTTGAAACAATGCTTTTCCCAAATTTAATGAAAAAATAAGTCAGCTACCGTCACCAGGGAACTATAAAAGACCAATTGAATACACTTGGATACAAGAAACTAATATTTATTCAACAAATAGATATGCTGTGTCAACAGTATATTTTTTGTTGCTTCTCTTACAGCTTATCAACTTTTTAAAAAACTTTAAAAAAATAACCTTTTCTCTACAAAAATGTTTTCTCCTGACAATGACCTAAGGTTTGTGGAGGTTAATAAAAAAAAAAGAAAAAGAAAATAAATTCAAAAGGTAAAAGTTCTCAGAAGCCCCTGACAGAAAGTAGGAACTGCACATCCCGAAAAGACACTTACTGGCACTAGAAAGAAACTCATTCTCACTTCAGCCTTACCTTGGATACAAGACAGACTTTCTTTTCTTTGGCTGCAAGCAAGCAGAGCATGTGTCTGCGAAAGCCTTGTACTTGTATTAAAGTCTTGTAAGACTGTGTCTACTCTGGCAGCAGCCTATATTATAAACATCAACTGAACTTATCAATCAATTCTAAAAATGCCAACTTTCACCCTCTGAAAATGACTAGTACATTTCAATGCCTTGTCTGGGAGATGTGACTGTTTTTCTAGTGGTCCAGGAAGACATTTCCTTGCTAGAGAGTAGCCGTATGAAATCCAAAAATAAAGTTGAAATTTAAAAGGTATCTCCTATCTTTGCCTCCTTCTTCCTTTCATTCTTTCTTCCTTCCTTCCTTCCTTCCTTCCTTCAATAATTCTTTTGCTGCCTTCACAGACAAAGAAGACATCAACAAATTAAATGGGGTAAGAAGAAGAAGAAAACAATAGAGTTGGATACGCTAAACCCAAATACCTACAACCTATGAAACTAAAAACTAAATAATGACTTACCAAATCTTTTAGCTCCTCATAAGTTGAAATTAGTTGAGAACAAAGTAAAAAATGCACCACATAAAAGAAATATTCTTCTATGTCTTATCACTTTTGTTCATCTTATATATATATTTATACTGAGAATTACAGTGTCCACTTTTTAAACCTGAAAAAAAAAAATCGCTAGAAATCTAGGGGTCAACTTATATAGCAAGGCTAAAACCCAAACCTTTACTACAGAATGGTCAACTAGTGGAACAGTACTCCTAACAATAAATGAATACTACTTTCAATAACTACAACAGACTGTCACAAACATTTCCAACTTAAACTCATGTTTGGTGAACATATTTAATAAAATAATAAAACCGTAATATAAATTAAGTATTATAGTAACGCTATATGACACGTTCTTTCCAACAAATGATGTGCTGAATGTAAACTCTCACCTGAATATCACAGTAGCACAAACACCTATATAAACAGCTAGTCAGTCATTTGAAACATGTACTTCCCGAGTATGTTTGGGGGTTAAACTATATAGTAAGTATGGGGCTAACCTAAAATTTTGAGCTAAAACTTTTGAGGTCAACTTGTACATCACAATTTAAGGAATATATATATTTACCAACCACTACACATAAGAAAGAAGAGACACAAAGTCAATTTTTAAGTGGACTTAAACAGGGTTAAATTCAGAGTTTTCTTTCTCCTTGACTGGTTGTCATACCAAAGTTAAAGAGCTCAGTCTGTCCTATTATTTACCCATAGTTAGAAGGAGAGTAGTTGAATTCATACCTTTTTCAAGGTTCTGAGTGCTATGTAAAATGCAAACAGCCTCATCCAGGATTTGAACCTGGGTTGCCATGTCTGTTTTCTCTGATGGTACACCATAAACACCTCCAATATATCACACACATATATCAAACTTACAAATTTAAGGAATGGTCTGGTGATTGCGTATTTGTTACATTATTAGATTTTAATTTCTGTGTTATACTGCTTATATAAATTTTATCCTAGATATTAAGCACTCTTTCTGAAGATGCAACATTTTCCTATTATATATATATATATATATATATATATATATATATATATATATATATATTACTCTTTATAATTATGTAATCAAATTTTTAGAACTAAAAAAATTTGTAAGAATAAATTTTAGCTTTGATAGGTGTGCAGGCCTTACCTAGCAACTCCAATACCACTGATTTTAGTTCTTGTTATAGAAAAAAAGAATTTTTAATGAAATTTTCCTTAGTTGTGGAAACTCTAATGGTTCGAATGTGTTCAACAAACCCCTGGCAAAAACTAATTTATGTACAATATTCTTAAATTCTGACACCTTCAGACTATCACTTGTTTTTGTGATATACAACATTCTTGATCTTTTCAGTTGTAAAAAAAAGTTCAAGATATGAAAGAATTCTATTACTAGAAACTGATATAGTTCTTTTATGGTGGAAGATACTATTTAGCAGAAAGATGGCATAAGGTTTCACAACCCACTGACAAAATTTAATTTAATCACAAAGGATATTTTAATCAATTTTCATTAAATTTATTAATTAAAATGAGGAATATCTTGAGAAAAATATAGAAAAAGTTTCATTAAATTTTTAATAATACAAAAGTCAAACACAATAAATAGGGGGAATTTTTTGAAAGAAGCCAAATTATCTTTTTTCCTGATTTTTTTTCCATAAATGTAAACTCTCCATTGTTTGAAATTGGTTTATAGCAAAAATCATTTTAATCATACAAAACTATTTGTTTTGAGGTTATTCAAAATGGCACCAAATCAGAGTGCTCCATGGTTGAACAGAGGCTTGTCATCAAATTTTTGCAGGCTGAAAAAGTGCAAGCCATGTGAAATTTACAGAAAATTGTGCAATGTGTACAGAGAAGCATGTTTTATCAAAAAAAATTTACAAATGGGATATAAATGGGTAAGCATCTAACAGCATGAGTAAAAGAAAACAAAACAGTCAATTGAGTGGAAACATTGCTATGGGCACAGTTGTTCGTAAAGAAGATCATGTTCTCAAGACAGGAGAGGAGCCATGACTATGGATTTCCCTTTAAAAAATGGGGCAATGGTAAAAAGTGCTTCCTATGGCAAAATTTACTTTATTTATTAAATGACCTTCATATGTTGTGTTTTAGTTATTTATCACCTCAATGGAATATCAGAGTAATAATTTCAGGCCAAAAATAAGCCCAAAAAGTGTGTCAGGATACAAACTTATTGAAGCAATTTCACATGAATAATAATGTATTTGTAGTGTAAAACTTATAGTAGCATTCTTTTTTGTCATTTAATATGTATTTTACTTCACAACTGGCTCTATCCGCCTATATCTATCATTGTTGCTCTGAATGCTTTTGAAACTTATTGTAGCATATTATCTATCATTAAATCAGTTTGACTTCAAAAGTGGCTCTATCCACTCATATCTAGCATTGTTACTCTGAAGACTATGAACCTTCATTGTAACCCTCTAAGTAACAATTTGTCTTTAATACATTCTTACTTGAATATTACCATTCTTGGGTAATATTTCAAGAACATAGGCCATCATATTGATGACTCAGTTTAATTTCTTGTTAGTCTAACCAAACATGTTTCCTCATAGCCTAGCAAAAGCCTACATAGTTAAGATAAAAAAGTTTTTATATAAATTTGTTAACTATTTATATTTACACATATTACAATGCACTAGTGTTATAAATAGTAAAGAATGCTAAGTAAAAACTTAAATCGAAATAACTTAGACATTTCACAAACATCTCATTCACAATAACACAAGGCACTCAAAGTGAGCATGGCTCAGGTTACCATAACAAGGAAAAGGAACAGATGCAATACTCTGATCCAAGCAGAAATATACTATTCTCTATTAGGTGAAAATACTGGTGAGCAACAAATTGATATTTAATATAGAATACATATTATCATCATTAAGGCGTGCTGACATCATAGAAGCAGCACTTTATAAAACAGCAACCTCCTATCTTACAAAACATTCAAGTAAGATGACCAAGATATGCTGGTGAGCAACAAATTAATCTTTGGTATAGGATATATATTATCAACATTAAGGCATGATGGTTAGAGTGTTGGCCTACGGCGTGGGAGACCTGTGTTGAATTCCAGGTCGAGTCATACCAAAGACTCAAAAATTGGTACATGATGCCTCTTTGCTTAACACTCAGCATTATATGGTACAGAAAAAGGGTAAAGTGGAGCAATACAGGGAAAGGAATAGCACCTTCCCCTACACTTGGGGGTCGTAGCTATCGAAAATGGAGCCTTCAGGTCACCCTCGACTACAGTTGCCAACTCTACTTTACTTACTAAGGCATGCTGACGTCATGGAAGCAGCATCTTACAAAACATTCAAGTAAGATGAGCAAAATATATTGGGCACTGCTGGAGAAGTAAGGATGAACTCATAAGTGATGTTTTTGTTTCTGAGATGAAAATTGGTCTTAAAAAGTTATTCATTAAATGAGTAT
Organism: Sepioteuthis lessoniana; assembly: GCA_963585895.1. NCBI lineage: Eukaryota > Metazoa > Mollusca > Cephalopoda > Myopsida > Loliginidae > Sepioteuthis > Sepioteuthis lessoniana. The sequence continues at coordinate 6,904,025 of OY757934.1, forward strand.
ATGAAAAAAAATTTTAATCAGATTTTTTTCCCAATTCTTCTTCTTTTAAAGGTATAAATTTTATGAAAATGGATCAAAATATTATCTGCAATTGAATATATATTTTTTTAATCTATGAGTATCAATTTTTTGACAAGTGTGCGGGCATACTTAACTTCCTTCAAGCAAAGGAAGTTTTCTTCAATTTAACACCTAAGTAGCCATTTTTATAAATTATACATTTTGTTTTGATATGTTGTAATATTAGAGAGAAAATCTTAGATTTTGCTGCAAGAAAGACATAATGGACAGAGAATTATTATAGTGTGGAGTAAGTGCTGGAGATAATTTATCCTCTGAGAAATAAATTCATGCATTATTGATACCATAATGTTATTCTTGCAACTGGTTCAGACAAATTACAATATGTAGGATTCCAATAATTCACAGGACTCATACAGACTCTTGTATGAACTTAAATCACAAAAATATATGAATGATGCTCCAAAAATAATGCTTCTTATTTATTTCAATGGAAACAACAATAGATACAGCCAAGACAATAACACCATTAGATAGAGAAAGTTTTCAGCAACAAAACACCATTTTTTTCACAGTCATTATTTCATTATTGAAAGTATTGCTGATAAATAAGAATACACCAACCATTTTTTAATGTAAATCTATTTTTTTCTAAACCAAAGATACCAGAATTTTATAATTTCTAAGGGGACATTATACAATCAAAATGAATATCATTAGGCATTGTTCATTACCAAATTCTACAGCAATAAAGTCACTGGTCACTGCAGAGATGCTGCAAAAGGTGGCATTTGGCACTTTGAGAGCAAGCCAACATGGATCATAGATGCATGAGGTAGAGCACTCAATAAATTTATTCTTGAACATTTACTGAGAACTCAACTATAATAGAATGAAAATTCAATGACTGAATTTCTTTGTAAGTCCTATTTCCCAATAAAAAAGAAAAAAAATCTTGCACATTAAAAGTTAATTTCACCTCATCTGTTGATTCTGTTGTCATTTTGAACCATTTCTTCCACCCCTATTATTCAGTAGGCAGTAAAATATTTCTAGTTGAATCAGTCTCAATCTTTCTACTCACTCTCCTCTCCTCTCCCCTTACATTACCATACAAGAAAATAACACGCTGACCCTGCAAGAACGCAACACTCATACCATCCAAGAACACAACACTCTCACCATCCAGGTACACAACACTCTTACCTTCCAAGAGCACAATACTCACACCATCCAAGAACACAACACTCTTACCCTCCAGGTACACAACACTCTCACCCTCCAGGTACACAACACTCTTACCCTCCAAGAGCACAATACTCAAACCCTCCAAGAATACAATACTCACACACTCCATGAACACAATACTCTCACTATATGAGAATATATCACTCTCACCATCCAAGAAGACAATACTCACATCATCCAAGAATACAACACTCTCACCTTCCAAGAGTACAATACTCTCACCATGTGAGAACATAATACTCTTACCTGTGTTGAAATTGATTACGGTATTCGCCTTTCAATAAAAAATGTTTGTCTCTGACGGGGGAGGGTCGATAATACTAGTTCACCGTTTTATGGACAGAGTATCTTAACTTCCAACTTTGCTTCTCGTTTGTCTGGTCCAATATTTCTCTCCTCTTCTCTCCAATTAATCGCTTAATCACTGGTGTCAGTTGTGTTTGTCTCCGAGCCTACTTTTATGCAACAAAATTTTGCATACAATGTAGGCCTAGTCTCTACATATTCCAGTCACTACTATTCTACATTTTCACCAACATCGAATTTAAGGTAAGTCTTCTTATTTCTCTGCTCTACACGCCAAACAAAGTCTTGCCCTCTTTCTGCTGGAATCTCTATTTGATTCTCGTTCCCTGTCACATTACCATCCAAGAACACAATAGTCTTGCAATGAGAGAAGACAACACTCCCACCATACAAGAGCACAACACTCTTACCATCCAAAAACACAACACTCTCAACCTCCAAGAAGATAACACTCACCATCTAAGAACATAATACTCACACCATTCAAGAACACAACACTCTCCCTCTCCAAGAGCAAAACACTCACACCATCTGAAAAACACAACACTCTCACCATATAAGAACACAATACTCTTTCCATATCAGAACACATCAAGAGCACAACACACTCACCATCGAAGAGCACATCACTCATACCAAGAACACAACACACTCACCATTCAAGAACACAATCCAAGAACATTAACTATCGCCATCCCAAAACTTAACACTATTACTATCCAACATCATTGTTAAGGCACTTGAAAATACAAGAAATCTGAATGAATCAGTAGGAGAAAATGCTCCACGTCCTGACAGTAGAATTTGCTTCTCTTTTAACTTCTGAAGTAACATTTTCTCAAACATCTTGATGAATTGGTTCAATATGTTACAAACTCATTACACCTGCGGACATTTCCTCATTAATTTCATTCCTTTGCAATGAACTCTTTTCCGTGCATCTCTCCGGGTAGAAGGCACTGGATTTCAATCAACATCAGGGTGACAGAGTATTGCATTGAATGCACCAAGAAATTAGATTGTTTTGGAACATCATTTATTCGAAATGTAACTTTTTTCCTCCTCTTACATTGAAGATTTTCAGTGTTTAATGAATTTTATCTTCTGACTTTTTGTATCATTGTTTATTTACTTGATACAATATTGTGATAGAATTTGTTTTCAGGAGACCAATTTCCATTTCAGAGTTAATTTTAAATGCATTTCCAATTTTAGACGGATTGATTAAAAAGTTAAAAAATAAAACAAAAATTCATACTAGAAATATTAAGTGTCCTGCTTAAACCAATCATTATTATTAACAAACACAGTTTCTATCAAAATGATAAGGTTATCAATGATGGATTGGCAATTCAGTCTCAGATTAAAGTGTAGTAAATGTGCCCTACTGGCCTCTTTGCGAATGTAGATAAGACAGAGTTCAAGGAATCATCTCCATTTTATGTGGTAAGCCTCTGAAATTAGTAGACCAGTTCACATAGTGAAGAAGCAATATATATTTATATCTGTAGACTCCTGCTCCTGACCTGGTCAATTATCTAGATTCCTTACATGTTTCATGCGGCCCTCAGTGAAAGAAATGAGTTGGACTATCATCATCAACACAACACAGAAACAGAGACCTGAATATGCAACACTAGGCCTTTCTACTTGGATCAGAGTATTGTATCTGTTCCTTTTCCTCCTTATGGTAACATGTGCCTTGCTCACTTTGCTATTTTGTATCATTACCACATACTGCTTGTTCATGAAACAATATGTGGACAGTCCAAAGCTGTTGGACCAGGTTTGAGTATTTTCCTATTAATGCCATTTGTAAAGTATTAAGTAAAATAAAAGATTAAATGTTCTTGTATGTACAAAAGAGTTTATTTTACCTTTTCTGCTGGGTTCAGTGTTAGTATATCATGGATATCCTATTGTTAATATTGTTCTTTGGTGAGTGGATATTCAACTAAAATACAGGATGTCTCAAAATAGATTCAACCCATTAATATGATAATGATTTATTACTGAGACAAGTGCAATGGCAGTCATTTGGAACATGTCCTGCAAAAAAATACACCCTTTGAGCTAGAGACATCAAATCAATGTTTTTTTAATTGTTATTATATCAGCTTCCAGAACATGCAATCTTTTTTGAGTTACTTGTCTCAGTAAAAAAAAAAAAATCATTATCATATTAATGGGTTGGAGACATTTGGAGACAAAATCATTCCAAACTAAGTAGTGACACAAGATATCTTTTCTTCTCTTGTCCAAGGCATTGAGATCAAGGATTAATAGTTGTTATAATATACTATTTTCAAATCTGAAACAAAAAAAAAACCGCAACATTATTATTAGTAGAGTTATTAGCAGTCACACGGGTCCCATGTATATTGAGACATGTTATATCTTCCCTGCTAACCAAGCATTCAAATATCAGCTTAGTTTGGTAGAAGTTCACAAGAATTGTGAAGCCAGTAAGGCTCAAACTCACTACATTAGTGAGTTGATCAGTGTACTGAACTTGGTGTTTTCTAAAATTAAGTTTCTGTTGGTATTGACATAAGGTCAGGAGTTAGTAGAAGTCAAACTTTCTCCTTTAGTGAACTGGTCTATGATCTTAGCTGATTAACTATTATATCAAAAGGAGCATTCAAATCGAGTTCATTTTATCAATATTTGTTGATTGTTACTGATAATTCTTATCAAGCCAGTCAATATATATATATATATATATATACTTCTGGTATATATTTTCTCTGAAAATTAAGTCCTATTTTAAATGTCCTTACCTCCAAGAAGCACCTAAAAAACTAAAAGATATCAGATTCTAATCTCAGAGGTTTTAACCATTTTACTGGCATTCATAAGAAAACTTGTCTTAGCAAGTGATCAGTTTTTTGCCATAAACAAGTTGTCTTATTGTAGTACACTACTCGTTTACAATAGAGCAGCATCTTCTTGTGCAAACAAAAGAAATTTGGATATTTATTTTTGTAATAGAAAATGTCAGAACAAATTTGAGCTTTATGTATAGATGCATGTTTTAATACATTTTATACACATTTCAATCGTCAAAATATTTTAATCTATTTATGTATATATCAAATTTATATGATACTAGCAGTAAACAGTAAAATTACATTATTTTTTTTTAATAAAAGAAACATCCTTTGTTAGCAATGAAAAGGAATAGTATAGATAAAAACAAGAATTTTGTTTCCTTTATTACATGGTTGTAGAAGTCACTGCTTTAATGAGCAGAATAAACAAGAATAACAACACTTACCGACTCAGTGGCCCCAGCTAGCATCCGGCTGGCAGACAAAAAGTAGGAAACATGACTGAAGCAAGCCGGTGTATATATACACTAATATGCCCACTCACTTGGCCAGCAACTAATCCCTGTGCAGGGAATCGACTTGGCCACCTTTGAATAGTGGAACATCTCACTGTCCATATAATCTCACTTCAACTCGTAATCCATGATTGACGCATGTGAGCACTGACTCATTGCTACTGAGCCTTACGATAGAATTCCAACAATGGTTTAGTGGTACTAACAAAAGCATCTTTCATTTCTTTAAAATTATATATATATATATATATACATATATAGTTTGATTTCTTTGTTTAATGGCATATCAACTTTCATGGGTTATTCAATGCCAAAGTCATCCTTGGAAAAGAACAGTAGTGGTAATACTTAACCAAGAACTAGGGGAATATGGGGGTTTATATCTTTCCCAAGGGTATTAATCCAAAAGTGAATGCATTAGCACAACTGGGGTCTTAACTTGCTTGCTACTATGTCATAGTCAAGTATGTTAGCCACTACACCATGAAAACACCTTCTTCTTCTCTCTCTCTCTCTCTATATATATATATATATATATATATATATATAATACAACTTATATTAATTCATCTACATTACTTAATATTTGGGATAGTTTCAGAGTAAAATCAAATGCAGAATGCTGATTGAAATGGTTTTTTAAATACTGTTAAAATAAACTTTTAAAAACATTCAAAATCATAGTTGTCAAGAGCTGTTTAGCGACAGTCTACATTTAACACATACACACACACACACATATATATATCTATATATATCTTGTTTCTATGTTGATCTTTTTCTTCCATTCTATTGAAACAGATATATGTCTGATGTATAGCATTCTTGCTTCCTCTCTTTCTTTGCTATAATATTTGCTTTCTTTTTCTCTCTGATATGTAGTGTCTTTCTTTTCTTTCCTCAATAGAAAACAGAATGATCTATTATTTATCTGAGGGGATGACAGGTCATAACATTTCAACACATGCATTTATGTCTTTTTCTAACAGTAGTCAATGATTATAGATTCTTTTAGACATCTTACACTACTTCAGATTTTATTAAGCAAGTCAATGTTTTCAAAATGAAATTGGTATCAACCAACAGATGTTAGAATATGATAATATTTATATAAGCAATACATTAGGAGAGTTTCAAGTTGTATTATCGATCTTAATGGAAAATAATAATGATAATACATGAACAATCAACAATTAGATAAAGAAAAGACTAGGCAAAAATTAATAATGAAAATCCTTCATTTAAAAGTTCAAATAATTTAATAAAAACTACTTCTTTATTCTAACTTTATGTTACTTACTTGAACAGCTGGAAGGTATTCAAACCTAGAAAGTCGCAATAAAAAGCAACAATAAGATGAAAATCTCTCAAGAGTTTTACATACAAAATTGAGGTATTTGGTAAGCTAATATTTACCCAGACACCACAGACTCCCAGTGGTGTGGAGCTACGAACCCAACCCAACCCTATAAAAACCTTCTTATGTATAAAACTGAAGCAGAACCACTGGTGTGCTCCACAAGTAGTCTCTGGGAATACATAAAACAGACTCTCAGTACTTCTATCTTGCCTAACTCCATAATGCTGTTATACAAAATGTCAGTGGGGAGGGAGTTTCTTAGGCTATCAAATTTGATAAGTTCTTAATTAAATACATCTCTTCTAATGTGTTTATTCTTGATTGCACTGATCCTGGTTTGCACTAGTCATGTTTGAAATACCAAAAAGAAAATTCTGGAGAGAGTTCCGATTATGTCCGATAAGAAATCTATCCAAGTAACTTCAAAAGATAAAGTCTGACATGGAATCTACAAAGAAAATGCAAAAGAAAGTCTTTTCCGTGTAACTGGAAACAGAAAGCATTTAAGAATCTCCCACCCTCACCAACAGCAAGGAGTGCCTGAGATGTGATGCAATGTTCACTTACTTGGGAGTGACAGGCCTTAAAAGTCTTTTTTGCTTAAAAGCATGTTCCTTGCCTTTTGGATATCTATAGTATTGTCTATTGATTCCAGAAATCAAGCAACTCTACCTCTTGAAGAACTAAAGAATTGAATATCACTATTGAAATCTTATATCATTCCTTAGAACCATTCAAGACCAGCCTTTTCATACTTGCCGTTTTGATCACGAACTTACAGTTAGGGCAATGTTTTTCCTTTCTAAGACGTACATCATATGCAGTAACTTTGAGAAAGTTTTCAAAGTAACTCTTTATTTCATTCAATAGAATTGGTTGTATTTTTTTAGACCATTCTTAGTCAGATTGAACTCTGTTCTCTAGAAATTAAAACAATTTTCTGATCGCAGAAAACATATTACTCATTAGAACAGGACATCTATGAATAAACTCAAATGACAAAAATTTACATACAGCAGACCACTGGTGAGTTTTACTCTGACTCATGGACTCTATCAGCTCGTGTATGATCAATTTTAATATCACATCAACTCATCGAGGGTTATTTTATACCTAAAGGTTAGGGAATTATGTTCATTGTACTTTCATATTTACACCTTTTGTGTAGCTGTTTTAAATGCTTTTTCTTAACATAGTCCAATTGGATAAAAATACTTTTTCAACAGGTCTATTTGACCAATAGATGAGACCCTAATAGGTACTATGTCTCTTAGTCAGAGTGGACATGGGAGTAATGGCAATGAAGTTGTACTCCATACTCTCCATATCACCAGAGCTGCAGTTTGGTGTTATATCTAGGACACCTATTTTTCTATTTTTAGAGGAGTCTTAAATCTCAGTATTTTAAGTTCCACTGATAGTACAAGATATGTATGTTTGATAAGTAAAGAGGTTGTGTATTTGTAGCTGAGAAGTGGACAGAATTTAATACTGATTGTGAAATGATTTTTACAGCCAGAAAGAAGAGGCAATCTACCCTTGAAGCGGCAAGTATAAAAGGTTTACTTTTTGAGTAACAGTAGCAAGGGTACATCAGGAATATGTAAATTCTGGATAGACATCAGCCATGGGTGTCTGCAGGTGATACAATTGCAGACATGTGACTGATAGGAATGATAACCATCCAACAATGTGAGACATAGCATCAAGTCAATGCCAGTGATTTTTGACCGATCCGTCAATACACAAGGGATATTGTACATCGTAGACTCTTTTACTATATCAAGTAGACATATTTAAGAGAAGAGAAATTATTGGACTGTACGCTCTTCAGAAATGCTTGAATTCATCTCTTCTTCCCTCAATTATAAATAAATAGTAGGGCAGACTGGACCCTTTAGGAGAAACGAAAGTCTGAATTCAAACCAGCTGTATTCTGCTTAAAATAATTTAATTTGCTTGTGGTGGAGGGATTAGCTAAATATACCCCAGCTATAGGTAAATAGTAGGGCAAACTGGGCTCTTTAGCTTTGGTATAGCAACTGGTCTAGAACAAAAATTCAGAAATTAAATCAGTTCAATTCCACTTTAAAAAGGTGACCTTGTGTTTACATTCTGTAATGGAGGGATTGGCTAAATACACCCCAGCTATGGGTAAATATTAGAGAAGATTATGCACTTTGGTCTTGGAAAGGAAACCAACCTAAGTGAAAGAAAACTCAGAATTAAAACCAGCTGTACTCCACTTAAAAGAGTTGCATGTTACTCAGAAGCTATTTGTAATATTTTGTCTTTTAGTTTACAACAATTAGAGTTTAAGATGTAAAAGATTTTTGAAAGAAAAATTCATAATTTACAAATAAAATAACTTTAAAAAAATAACCTTCTATTAATGATTAATGAATACATGTAAAAAAAAAGCACATTTTCTGCAGGCCGTCAGTGGGAGATGGCATAAGCTAATGGAAATGTTGCAGTGAAATTAAACAAGAAACAAAAATCAAATAGAACAAATAAACCAAACAAAAAAAATATCAACTTTTTCTTTTCAAAGGTCAACAGTTTTGGGTTAGATTTCTTTCTTTATAAATAATTAGCCACAAAATATTTGCTGAAGAAAAATGAAGGCAAAGTTAATAGAATTCAAGGTGCAGTGGAAAAAATGTTTTATCAAAATCAGAATATAACAATATTGAAAAGAGTGTTTTGCATGAGTTTATCATAATGTTTCTGTGTCTCTCTCCCACTTCCTACAAATGTCATTACTCTGACTGGCACTGGTTCTGTGCTAATAATTAACAGTCAACAAAACCTTAGTTAGGTCTCAGAAATTTGTGCCTGTGTGTTTAAGTTTCCTTCATTTTCTTTTTTTCTTTTTCATATACCAGATTGGCAGATACTTTATCTCTTATAATAAAGTGGAAGTCTTTTAGTCCTATAATTTCACCTCCATGAAATAAGTGCTTCTTTTATGGCTTCAATCACCACCCTCCATCTGAGAGTCCTGCAAAAATTAGATTAATAATAGTTACCCAACCCCTCAGCTCGGGTAGGATATGACACAAGGGCAATTTTTTAAGCGGAGTTTAACAGGTTTGAATTCAGAGTTTTCCTTCTCCTAAACTAGTTTCCTTACCAAAGCTGAAGAACCTAGTTTGCCCTACTATTTACCCATAGCTGGAGGAAGAATAATTGGATTCATACCTTTCCCAAGGGTATTAGTGCTATGTGAAATGTAATCAGTCTTGTCCAGGATTTGAACTCCTGTCGCTGTGTCCATTTCCTATGACGATAACCATTACACCACGGGCACCTCCTAATACAAAAATTAGATTAAATATAGTTACAGAAAAAGACTGCACTGATCTTGGCCAAATTTACAAGTACAATCTTCTCTAGTTGCTTGTTGTGAGATATCATGAATACGGTACTCAATAAGTTAATTTAAAGGCCATTGTTAGTAAGTTTGATTCTTATTGGGTGCTCCACTTCTGGCCTTGTTTAACAACTAAGCGAAGCTTAGTCAATAACTGCTGATGCACACTGAATGGATTAATGAGCTAGGCTAAAAGACCATTGATTGAGATGGATTCTCACTGCATTTCCTATACTTATTGTCTTGTATGGTTGCCTAGTTAAGCTTTCTAAATCATTACTGATTTACTTGGTGGAATTGTTCATGAAGTAAAATAGCAGATCATTTGTTACGGAATTGGACAAATAAGTGAAAAAAAAAAAAACTGAACCATTTCTTATTATTGGTACAAATTTTAATGAAACTTCAATGGCTAAGACATATCTATTTTGTTGTTCAGAGCAGCATTAAATTAGTGTTGTGTATAATGAGATACAGTACTGGACAAGAAAAAATAAAACAAAACAAAAAACAGACAGTGAGCCATTTTTTATTATTTGCCACAAATTTTAATTTCAACTTAGACACACATAGGAAGTGATTATTTTCCTTGATTATTGTTGTCCAAGTTCCCTTAGTCATTGCAAAAAGACTAAGAAATACAAAAAATAGGGATTATTTTAGAATTTTCTTTTTTTTGATTGGATATCCTAATTTGTTATTAGTACTTTGCAAATGGCCAGAAAACAGTTGACTGAGTTTCATAATGGTTAAATTGTGGCATACAATGATTGTGGAGAGTCACTTTGCAATATTGCAAAAAAAGTGAAGTGCTATGATTCATCAATTGATATTTTCCTCAAAAATAATAAAAACCCTGGAAATTATCATTAGAAATAAACTTATAGCTGCAAAAAAACTACTGCACCTGAAGATACAAAAATTTTAAAAACAATCAAGCAGCAGCAGCAGCAGACTATAGCATCACAACAACTCAAAGATAAGTTGAAATGATATTACATTATGTCAGTGGGTGGATGGTCTTGTTTGGTTTAAATAAACAAACTAAATCACAGGTCAGCCCCTATACACAGACAAAAACAATAACAAATTCCAGGCAGTGTAGAGGCCATCCTTTGAAGTTCATGCTGGACAGTCTGAAACTTTAGGCAGAGTTTTTTCTTTTTTAAATAGTAAGGGAATACTTCTTAGATGAGAGGTCAGAGAGTGTTTGATGGGCAGACAGTATTTAACTGTCAGAGTGAGTATATCTGATCTGACCATCTACCCGGACATTTAAGGAAATTCTGATTTCCCAAATTGAAGAATCTATAAATTGGTATCAGAAGTGGGCCATGAGTAATACCAGTCTCTCTTTTTCTTTTTCCCATTTTGGCTTCAAAAGTCAATTGTATTTTGATTAATTATTGATGGACAAATAATAAAAGTAAAGCTGAAATTCTTTGTATTCGTTTCAGAGTCTTAATGTTACAAGGAAATATATCTTGTACCTAGAAAGAAGTTGGGGAATCTGCTTGCTTCTTGGGAAACCAAAGCACCCTACAAAAGAGCAGTTGTACTGCCATTTACCTCCTATCTTGCAAACCACCTAGAAAAACAAGTTAGACATGCAAAATTTAAGCAACATTTTTCTGTGGATATCTACACATGGACATGCCAGTGTTGGCCAACCTGAAAAAACTTATATTCATCAGTTCTGTTTGGACATTGGGTACTGTCTAGAGGATTCATTAAGTGCAATGGCTGATTGGGACAGATGGTGAGAGAGAATCAAAGAAATCCTATTGGCATACCTTCATGATGATAATTTTCATTCATTTAAGCAAGTATATACAGGCATTTAAAATTATCATAGACTCTTGAAAATTCACGATGTTATTGCTATACATCTTATGAGATGATTGACCAATTTTTAGGATTTCAGATTCAAATCAACAGCTACAGCAGCAATTGGAATACACCCTCCTAAAGCCTGATTGTCACAGCTGGTGAATTTCAAAAATCCAATCTGGACATGAGGACACTTTAGAAGAACGATAGGCAATAAAATACTGTTTTAAACTTGGAAAAAATGCCACAGAAATGTATGGAATGCTTCAGACTGCTTTTGGAGCATCTTGCATGAATCGAGAATCAGTTTTTGAGTAGCATAAGAGATTCAAGGAAGGCAGGGAGTCTATGAGGGATGATGAGAGGTGTGCGAGGAGTAAGGAAGTCAATACAAGAGAGTTGATTGGCCAAGGTTTAAGGTTAGGGTTACTATGTTGAGGTTTTAAGGGAGTTCAGGAAGAGATTCCGTTGGAAGAGGCCAGCACTCTTCAAATCGGGTCAGTGGCATTTCTACCAGGACAATGCACCAGTCCACAACTCCATTCTTGTCACAGACTATTTGACCAAGATGGGCATCAAGACAGTTCCTCACCTTCCCTATAGTCTACACCTTGCTCCCTGTGACTTTTGGTTATTCCCTAAGCTCAGAGGCTGTCGTTATGAGACAATTGAGGAGAGGAAAGAGGCTGTGATGAAGGTCATTGACACGCTCACACATGAGGACTTCCATGGAGCCTTCCAGAAGTTGTTGGAACAGTACAACAAGTGTATTACAGCAGAAGGAGATTACTTCAAAAGAGACTAGAGTTTCATGTGTGTACTATCAATAAAAGTGCCCATAGGAAAAAAGTCTGGAAACTTATTTAATGATCCTTGTTTATCTATCTTTAAATAAAACCATAGGCTGTGCTAAATAGTTATATATATATATATATATATATATATATATGCAGGTTGTGATGAGTAAATTGTTGCTATCTGACATTATTAATTTTGCATGGACACTTTATTTCAGGTTTTGTCAATGGTGCAGCAACCTAGAGTAAGTTGGGCACTGTCTGTGGTGGAAGCAGAATCCTGACACTATTCATTCCACTAGAAATTTGGAAATGACATGCTGCCCTGTTTCACATTTATGCTGGAAGCTCCAATATGAAAACCTCAGAGTGTTTGGGTGTCAATTTGAGGACAATGCAGAGGATTCAAAAACAGCTGGGTGAGTCCAATTGTAACAAACCTATCCACATCATGGTGGAGAGACAGTGACATAATGCCTCCCATTCATCTTCTCTCAGACTCAACATGGAAGCCTATATCAAGGACATGGAGGAGGTAGTGCTGCTCTGAATCAAGAGGGTGGCTGCTGAAAGACCCTACACCTGGAAACAAAACTAGGCACTCAGTTTTGACTGTGAGAATTCAGTCATGGCTGTGAGAACATTTCTGCAACTACATCACCCTAACATTTGGCCACGTAGCTCTCCAAATTGCAATTCCATTGATTACTACATGTAGAGCACGGTTGAGTGAGAGACCAACAAAACTTTGTGTAACATCAAGGATCAACTGAAAACAAGGATAATGGGAACATTTATCAATTTACGCAGAGATGATCAGATAAGCCTGCAGGAGATTTTCAAGTAAAGTTTGGAGGTTGTGGTTGAAGCCAAACCGTGAACCTTTTCATAACAAGTGATATTGATGCTTCTGTTTAAAAAGTAAAGAATCTTAATTATAATCCCATTGTTATCTCCGTTATATTGAGAATTTGGATGATTTAGGCAGAGTGAATGCTAACCTTACAAATTATCATTTGGTTGCAAGTTAGTCTAGACATATCACTACTCTATAACTTATAATATCTTTAGTGCATTTCTCTAATAAAATTCTCCTTATGATATGCCATTTTTGCTGGATTACAGTTAATATATATATGTATGCCTGTGTGTATGAGTATAATTAGAAAATACATTATGTATGGGGAAGGACACTTACAGTAACAGTTGACTTCTTAAGGGATGGAATAAAGAATCTGAACAGGAGCAACTTGGCAGAACTCATCTTTTTTGCCTAATCTAGATAACAATTTACTCATTGTAACTTCTCTCTCTCTCTCTATATATATATATATAGAGAGAGAGAGGTGTGTGTTTATGCATAAAGATTGTGGTTGGTTCAACGAAAGAAAAGTCAATATTTTAGAATGAATAGGTTTGCAAATGTTTTCAAATTTGGTGTTGAGGTTTTTATTACTTCATATACTTTTGCTCTTACATGTATTTCGGACTTTATGTCTTCGCCATTTAAAATCTCCTGAGAAGAGCACAAGTATATGAAATAATAAAAAACTAATTAACAAATTTGAAATCATTTGCAGACCTATTCATTTTAGAACATATATATATATATATATATATATATATATATATATATATATAAAACATGTGTGCAGAAGCAGTGATGTTCAGCTGAAGAAGTGTGAATTGTAATTAATTGTAAGAAACCATCTGAGAATGTAATTGCTTGAATGATACATTTCCTGTCAAGCACCTGCTATTTGTCAAAGTAATTTCCAATGATTTTATTACCCAGGTGACAAGTGTTGATTTTAGAAAAATAAACACATCTGATTCTACAGGGAATTTAATAAATATTATACACCTCATCATCATCTGAACAAATGCCCACTCATTAAGGCTTTTAGGAAAGGTTAACTACTTTTTCCCTACAGAAGTGTAAGACCCCACTCCACCCACCAAAAAGTAGTATCCTGCTTATGACACTAAATGACATCTCTGGAAATTTAAGGTGTAAGGAGTCATTTTTTCAGGGCCATTACTCCCAGGTCAACTCTAAAGTTGAATGGTAGTATAAGTTATAATCCAATGTATGATTTAAAAATTATTAGTATTAGATAGGAATATATGAAACCCTATAACGGTGTGGAAACAAATGATTATCATTATTAAATAGGAATAGTTATTTGAAACTAAATAATTGTGTATGAATTATTAGTATTTGGTTTGGTTCGGTTGTGATTTATGGTATATCAGCCTTTGTGCGTTATTTGACACCAAATCCTGTATATATATATATATATATATATATATATATATATATATATATATACACTGCTGCCTTCAATAGGTTTCCAGCCTTTTTTTATACAGGCATTTAAAAGTGTCGTAGACTCTTGAAAATTCACGATGTTATTGCTATACATCTTATGAGATGATTGACCAATTTTTAGGATTTCAGGTTCAAATCAACAGCTACAGCAGCAATTGGAATACACCCTACTAAAGCCTGATTGTTACAGCTAGTGAATTTCAAAAATGCAATCAGGACACGAGGACACTTTAGAAGAACGATAGGCAATAGAATTTTGTTTTAAACTTGGAAAAAATGCCACAGAAATGTATGGAATGCTTCAGACTGCTTTTGGAGCATCTTGCATGAATCGAGCATCAGTTTTTGATTGACATAAGAGATTCAAGGAAGGCAAGGAGTCTGTAAGCAATAATGAGAGGTGTGTGAGGAGTAAGGAAGTCAATACACCAGAGTTGATTGGCCAAATAAAGAATTTCATGGATAAGGACCATCGTGTGTCTATAGAGACAATAAGTTCACAGTTTGATGTCAGTGTGGGAACTGTACACACAATTATTTGTGAGGAACTGAAGATGCAGAAGATTTGTGTGAAGTTTATCCCAAGGGTGCTCAGAGAAGATCTGAAAGAAAGATGTTGTCATGACAGCAGGGAGATGGTCGAGCTGATCAATTCAGATCCCACAGTTCTTGATGCTCTGGTGACCTGCGATGAAAGCTGAATCTACTGCTATGACCAAGAGACAGAGTTCCCAGTGGAAGCATGCTGGCTCTCCCAGACCCAAGAAGGCCAGACAGACCAAATCTACCTACAAACTTTTGATGATCCCTTTTTTTGACAGCACTGGCATGATCTACATTCCCGCTGGACAGATAGTCAACAAGGAATACTATGTTGAGGTTTTAAGGGAGTTCAGAAAGAAATTCCTAGGGAAGAGGCCAGCACTCTTCAAATCGGGTCAGTGGTATTTCCACCAGGACAATCCACCAGTTGACAACTCCATTCTTGTCACAGACTATTTGACCAAGATGGGCATCAAGACAGTTCCTCACTCTCCCAGAACTCGCTCCCTGTGACTTTTGCTTATTCCCTAAGCTCAAGGAAAAACTTAGAGGCTGTTATGAGACAATTGAGGAGATGAAAGAGGCTGTGATGAAGGTCACTGACATGCTCACACAAGAGGACTTTCAGGGGGCCTTCCAGAAGTTGTTGGAATGGTACAATAAGTGCATTGCAGCTGGAGGAGATTACTTCGAAGGGGACTAGAGTTTCATATGCGTACTATCAATAAAAGTGCCCATACGAAAAAAGTCTGGAAACTTATTGGGTGCTCCTTGTATATATATGATTTGTAAAAGAATAGTTTGTAGGTAAAATTTTTAAACATGCTTGAGTTCATTCATATGTACACAGTTAAATGGTTTCAAATATTTCTAAAACTTATAATTTTATTAGCATTCAGTTAAATGGTTTCAAGTATTGTTATTCAACATTGAAAAATCTATGTATTAGCTATTCCTATAACTAATAATAATCCTTGATAAATGATTGAACAGTTCTATTGGACCCATAAATACCACTCAAACAGGTACTACCTTTTCAGCTCAGAGTGGACCTGGGAGTAATGGCAATGAAGAGGTACTCTATATCATCCAAAGCTCTAGGACTGGAGCTTCACCATCAAATCATTTAGTGTCATAATCAAGACATTTGTTGGTGGGGGTCCTACCTCTTCTGAATAGAAATATTGACTTGAAACCATACAATTTTGTATAAATTATTAGCATTAAATAGGAATAGTTACTGTATAATTGTTTAAACAAACAATTATAGAAAATTTTTTAAAAATGCAATGAGACATTGAAAATATAGTTATTATTAAAATCAAATATTTACAAAAGAATCAAATTTCGGTATTAAATAACCCATAAGGAGTTGATATGCCTTAAACACATAAACAAAGCATATTATTCATAATTTTCTTAATAACTATAAAAATATAGCTTCAACACATTATAACTTTCTTTTAACATAAATAATTACAACTTTAAAGAACTATTCTTAATACAAATAATTTGTGCACAATTGTATGGTTTCAAGTATTTCTAACAAACACTAATAATTTATAGGGAATGAAATGTTATAATAATCAAGTAAATATTCCACCAAATTTTGTCCATCGCATAATATCTTTCTTCCATTGTTTCATATTCTATCCATATAATCATTCCTTAACATTTTTATTCATTCAGTGTCACCTGCCATCAGGTGAACTTGAAAGCTTCTCTGCCATTTTATTTTAACTATATTTACAAAACTGTCTGCTTGATACATGACATCAAAAGAAATCATTATTAATTTTGGACTATTTTATTTTAATTTCTAATTGCTTTTCATTGTAACTTACTCAGACCATCAATGTAAGGGAACAACAGCTTTACAAGATATAAATGAACAATCCTTTCTTCTTGATTAGAAGAGACTTAATGAACTAATCAAATTAAAAAGACAGCTAATGATATGCAAGAAATAAAGATAAACCTATATATATATATATATATATATATGTATGTATGTGTAAAATGGAATTTGGATCGAATCATGTTTGAATGCAATGAGATAGGAATTATTCTGTGTTGAATTTATTGATCCAGATTAGTTATTTTCAATGCTGGATATTTTGTTAAGGCAATTTTTCTAATATAATTTCTCGTCTGAGTTTGTTTAACAAATAAGGTTGCACAATATTATGCGAGTTAAAATAGATTTTAAAATCATTGTTAATCTTTGTTGACTAAGGTTATCTAATTACTAGTTCATTAATTAAATATAATGAGGAAATAATGATAATAATAATAATAAACAATGAAGAAAGTCAAACTGAAAACACAATATTTTAGCCATTTTAGAAATACAAAATCAATTTTTCTTGCATTTTAATATTGATTTATTTTCATTTTCCCCCTTTTACTTTTTTTTAGTTTTTTTGCTTTCATTGTTGCATTTTTGCTTTTCTTTTTTTACTTATTCTTCCTTCTTTCTGACATGTTTGCATTATTTTTTCCTTTTTTCTTTCTTTTTCTATCTTTCTATATTGTTTTCTTTCTTATATTCTTTTTGCTTCTTTCTTTATTTCTGAGATATTTAAATAATTTTTTATTTTCTTTTTCTTTCTTTCTAACATTCTTTTTCTTTTTTTTCTTTCTTACATGTTTTCATTATTTCTGATTTTTTACTTTCTTTATCTTTCTATTTTTTTTTCTTTCTTATATTCTTGTTCTTTCTTTTTGTTTCTTTACTTTCGTTCAGTTTTCTTTTCTTTCTTTCTCACATATTTACCTTGTATTTGATTTCTTTCTATTTTTCTTTCTATCTTTCTTTCAGTTTTCTTTCTTTCTTTCTTTCTGTTTTGTTTTCTTTTTTTTTTCTTTCTTTCTTCTTGAGTTTCTGCTTAGTTTATTTCTTTATTTCTTCATTTTTCTTTCCATTTTTCTTTTTTACTTTCTTTTTGCTTTTATTTTCTTTCTTCATCTTTTGTTTTCTGTTTATTTGATATTTGACTGCCTCTTTCTTCCACTTTCATTATTTCTGTTGGTCTCTTTTGATTTAAATTCAAAATCGTATTCAAATGGATACTATACTTTTCTCAACAAATTTGAAACAAAACATGCATTATCATCAGAAGTGCAATAAATTCATTTCTTTATTCAATACATGACAATAACTTTTAGTTTTAAACAAGCAACATACAAAAAAAAAAGAAAAAAAAAACAAACAATAAATAAATAGATAAAATGATAATTTTCCAAAATAAATAAATAAATCCGGAAAAAATAAGTCTACCCCAGAAAAAACAAAATGATGATTTTAGTTTTTATCTTAATAAAGATACGGAAACAACTTCACAAAATCTTTTATAGTTCCTGAGTTTTCAATTTTTAATCTGGGTATCTTATTGTGGAGTAATGGTTAACAAGCAAGTCTCTCTACTGTTTAATCCTCAATGAGTGCTCATTATTTGTAGCCTTTTGCCAGATCTGAGCTGAGTAAAAACTATAACAGACACCTTGTCATAGTGTATGCATTTACCCAACCCCTCCATATGAGCAGCATGTGACACAAAGTCAATTTTAAAGTAGAGTTTAAAAGGTTTGATTTCAGAGTTTTCCTTCTCCTAGACTGGTTGCCATGCCACAGTTAAAGGATCCAGTTCACCCTACTACTTATCATGTTATGGTGTAATAACCATATTGTGATGAAATAATCAGCAGGCTGACCTCTTAAATCATTACTACTAAATGATAAACTCAATCCTTATAGGGTTTCTTTTGTTTGCTTTCTTCATGAGTTATTTAATGTCAAAGCCATCCTTGTAGAAGAACAGCAGTGATATTATTTGACCCATAGCTGGGGTCTAAGAGGGTTCAATACCTTTCCCAATAGTATGAGTCCAAAAGTGAATGTAAGAGCATGATTAGGGGCCCCATTCTCATAGCTTGGAGCCAAAACTATGTTAAGCTTAGTAAATAACTAGGACAGATATATGTGGGCATTTTGTTAAGGGTGTAATGTTAGCAAGCTGTTCTCAAAGATTATTATCACTGAATAAAGACTTTGATCCTCTTTGAGTGCCTCATACTTGTCGCCTTTTGCCAAAACTAAGCTAAGCTAAGACTATGATAGATATAGGGTAACATGTTGTGATTAATAAAAAAAAATCAAGACTGCTCAATAGTGAGTTACTAAGTGCTATGTGGTCATGTGACTAAGCTTAGTAAATTCTTTCATAGATATAAACAACAAAAACTCTGTATTACTAATAAGGTAATTTTACATGTAACTGGGCCATTGGCCTAATGAGTAGAGTGTTCGCCAATGGTCCAGGAGACTGGGGTTTAATCCCAGGTCGAGTCATACAAAAGATTCAAAAAATGGGACTTGATGCCTCCTTGCTTAACACTCAGCACTACAAGATAAAGATCAAGGGTAAAGTGGAGCAATCCAAGGAAGGGAGTAGCGCCCTCCTCCACGCATCGGTGTAGTAGCTATTGAAAAGGGAGCCTTTGGGTCACTCCTGACTAAGGTCGCCAGCTTTACTTACTTACATGTATGTTCCATTTCTTTTTAGCATAAAATCATTTACTGTATAAATCATACGAATGTTATGGAAGATTTCTAATGGAGTGTGGTTATAATCTTTTTCTTCATTAAACTAATACTATATGCCCATGGTCAGGTTTTACTACATATCCCCTGTTCTCACTAAAGTAGCACTGAAGAAATCTGGCGCACTTTTCTCCTCCTTAACCTCTTCTAACCTACAATCCATTCTATACAGATATACATGGACAATCTTAACCGGACATTTATTTCTAAAACTCCACGTCAGAAAAAATATACAGAAATCTATATCTAGATATGTACATAATGGTACTATGTACCATTATGTCTAGCAGAATATATTGATAAAACAGCCAGAATTCATCATGTTAAACATTTTACACATAAAATATTGATTCATTTAAGGCCTCTTCCAAAATGAGATTTTGTGACTTGGATTTCTTGGTGCTTTGGGCCCTCAGGCATGACCTAATTGCTTGACTACTCAGTCTGACTCAGAATAGAACCTATTTTTTTAGCTTTTGAATATTTCCAAGGGTTTTGACATAATATACTCCAGTTAACTGATTTCACAAGCAATAAAAAGCAGAAAAAACTTTACAGACACTTCTAAGATTTCTCTAACAAAAAATGGCATAAGGAACTTTTATACCTTTTGGTCTTTTGCAAATGTATGTATAGTAATACATTTTGTATAGAAAAAGCACTTATATATATATATATATATATATATATAGAGAGAGAGAGAGAGAGAGAGAGAAAGGTGTATTTGGGCAGCATCTTTTCATTCAAACAGGTTTGATTAAACAAAATGAATTCTTATCATTTTCAAGTTTTTATTCTTTCTTTCAACCATCCTAATAATTCTTTTAATCTTACAGCATTGAAAAATATTAAGAATTTCTCCAAAAGAGCGATTTATAGCAAACCGAGTACTTTTGGTTGGTATCTGAACCATTATCAAGGTAAAGTATATATATATATCTTTCATAATTAAAATTGTTTATAATTTAAACTCATGTAAGAATTTTGGAATATAAATTGTTTTATGTATTTGAAACCTTTTAAAATATTAACACTAATTTCAAAGTTAATTCTGTTAATAGTGGGTTGTCTAAATTGTATTTATAGAGCTTTTAGGACTTTTGATTTTTCAATGTTATTGTCTGGAGAACAATTTATATTTCAAAATGCTTTTATATATTATATATATTTGTATCCGTATAAAAGTCCTTAATTATTATTCTATAATTTTGCTCTTTGAAGCTTCTATATAGAATTTAACTCCATGTGATGACTAAGAAATGACCCCAATTTCCTTGGTTACAGGTTGAGGAAGTGCAAGCGTCATCAAAGCCATCTGGAGATAAGTTGAAATATAAACAATGTCTTGCAGTGGAAAGCAAGCTGACATCTATATTGGCCCCACATGCTGAGAGCAGACAGTCAAATACTGGCAGAAAAGGTAATTAAATGCATGCCAAGTGAAACAGAATGAAGGACTCAAGAATATGAGATGAAAGAAGTTCGACCCAGCATTAGAATTAACAAATAACTTACAGTCAAGTCCCATTAAAAGTGCCAGTTCCTATCAGATCATTGAAGTTAAGCAATGAATAGCCTGTTCAATATACAGATAGGTGACTATTGAGCAACAACCGGTACTGTAAGTAACCTAAGGCCAGACTAAGGAAAGCTTATTAAATAGCAAGTAGCAATAAACCTGGTCAGTATTTCAATGGATGAACACTTAATAACTGTATGTACTTGTAAGCAACCTGAGGCTTGCATGGCAAAGCTAAGCAAAACTTATTAAAAAAACAAAAATAAAAGAAGTTAAGCAGAGATGAGACTGTTCAGTAATTAGATGGGTAATCACTCAGTAAAATTAAGTACAATAAGCAACCCAAGGCCTGTCTTCCAAACTAAGCAAAGTTTAGGAAATAACAAGAAAGGAAGAAGTTAAGCAATGATAAGCTTGTTTAGTACTTAGATGGGTGACCACTTAATAACAGCAGGTACAGTAAAAAATCTGAGGCCTGAGTTCCAAAGTAATTCAAATAAGTAATAAAACAAGTGAAAACTGGACAGATAATTTGTAATCTGTATTTACAAGTGACCTCTGAAAATAATAAAGTTAGTATCTACAATTATTCAAAAGAGTTTTGTGTCACCATTTCTTTCCAGAAAATGATCATCCCAGTTCATCAGTTCCATTGTGGACAGTCCAACAGTAAACTTTAAATTCATGTACACAGACAAGTGACTTCATCTTGGTCGGTTGAGTCACCTTTAACTCATACTCTCCTGTTTTCTCCAATTGTTCATTTTATCTTATTCAATTCACTGTGGCATATTATTCTTGTTCCACTGTCTGTTCTTAGAGGACATCTTGTGTAAAACTAATTCTTCCAAGTTCATTCATCATTGTGATTTTGTAGTGTCTGCTTCTTCACTAAATGCATGTATAAGACCTTTTTCATTATTTTTGCCTGGGATTGAACTTATAACTCAGTAATATTGCTCATAGAGTAGACTACTCTCTTTACCACTTTAATGGAGGTGGCACTTTTAGACGTACTGGACAAGCCTGAATGAGCAGTACTGAAATAGAAGTGGGAGAAATGCTCTTTCAAGGAATTACACTCCTCAAAAGAGAATTTCTTCTAGAAGTACAGTACTTGTGGAATATGACAGACATGACCCCTGCCTCCAACAAGATTTCAGACTAAAAATTTGTTGGTTGGTTAGTTGGTCATGTTTTATGGCATATCAACCTTTGTAGGTTATTTAATGCTAAATACTGTTTTTATATATTATGTGTAAAACAGTTTGCAGGTAACATTATTTTTAAACAAGCCAGAGCTCATTTATTTGTTCATAGTTAAATAGTTTCAAGTATTGCTATCTAACAATAATGATTCTATTCAATATCATTCATTTGTTTGTGCACAGTTAAATGGTTTCAAATATTCCTATCTAATACTAATAGTTCTATTTGAACACAATTAAATGGTTGTAAGTATAATAAATGAGTAGATATTTCAATTTAACTCATAGGCGGGACCCTAACAGGTGCAAATGCTATGGAACAGAGAGGACCTGGTAGTAATGATAATTAAGGAGTACTATACATTCTCCAAAGCTCCAGGACTAGAGCCTCACCATCAGACACTTGTTGAGGGATTTTACCCCTCCGCAGAGATGCAATTGGCATATTCTACAGGCCTAGCTAACTGGGTTATGAAAACTTATGTTTATATAAATATTTTTCAAGTGTAGAGTTTACTGCTAATTTTCTAGGATGGAAGATATAATATAATGGTCAGTTGAAGACATTTGGATAATAAAAAATAATTTTCATTCAATGAATGGATATGCTACATTACTTGTTCATTTTTGTCATTTCTTTTGAGGTATAATAAGTAAAGTTGGTGTGACCGTAGTCGAAGGCGACCAGAAGGCTCCCTTTTCAATAACTACTACACTGAGGTGTAGGGGAGGGTGCTACTCCTTTCCCTGGATTGCTCCACTTTACCCTTGATACATACCTTATATTGCTGAGTGTTAAGCAAGGAGGTATCAAGTACCATTTTTAAAGTCTTTGGTATGATGTGACCTGGGTTCAATCCCAGGTTTCCCGGATCATTGGCGAACACTCTACCCACTTGGCCAATGAGCCGGTATAAAAAATATTTTAAAAAGTTGAAAAAAAAAATTTTCTTCATTTAAACTTTTCTATTCATGATGACCTAAGGATGAAACTAGTTGATGGGTTTGGTTTCTGTTGTTTAATTGTATAACAACCTTCATGGGTTATTTAATGCCAAAGCAATCCTTGTAGAAGTAGTGTTACTATTCAGCTTAGAGCTGGGGGATAAGGGGATTCATTCCCTTTATCAAGGCTTTTACTCTGAAAGTGAATCTAATAATATGAGTGGAATTCAAAGTTATTTAGTATGATGCTGATTCCCTGGTCCAACAATTTAACCATTACACCAAAAGAACTCCTCCAAAGCTTGTTGAAAACAATTAAAAAAATACACAACTACAAAGAAATATTCATATTTGTCTTATAAGTTTTGTTGAAAACTTCAAAGATTTAAACCAACATAAAACAAAGTATTACACACACAGATGCACACACAAATATACGTATACACATTAGCTTAAAAATACATATATGTATGGGGATAAATACATTCTTACACACATTCAATCCACCCAATGGCCTTGAAAGTATATGTACATACAAGTGTGTGCATATATACATATATACACTTACACACACAGAGAATACATATATATATATATATATAAACATTAATAACAAAAAAATTACATTTACATAGACTGAAGTAAAAAGAGGCTGAAGAACAGAAATGGTCATTAAAAAAACAAACAAAAGATTTTATGGACAATTAATTCCAATGGAATAATCACAGAGACTAAATCTGGGGTTACACAGACTCAAAACAACCTATCGAAATAAGTTTTACTATAAAGAAATTTAATATACAACCAACAATCAAAATGCCTGACAAGGACTAGAATGTTAGAAATATGTGTTGCACAAGCAGATTGAATAATAATAAATAAGCAAAAAACCTAAATACCAAATTTGAAATCATTCACAGACTAAATTCCTTTAATATATATATATATATATATATATATATATATAATTGCAAGCAGAATTTCATTTTTGTGATATTTATTTCTTTTGCATTAAATTTGTTGGTTAAGATTAACTGTTAGACTTTTTCAATAAAAAGTCAAATCATTTTTTTTAGTTTATTTATCCTCTATATTACAGTTTTTTTTATTTTTCTTCTACCCCAGGAATAAATAATATAATATGATATACCAACAGAAAATGAAATTGCAATTCTCCGAAGGATGATGCTGATTTGGAGATAACAGTGTGGTGGGGCAACAAACTCAACGGCCAGGTAACATACAGTCAAGTTATGCCACTGTTACAACTGCTCAATATGCTTAAACAAATGACTCTATTTACTATTCTTGTCAATTGAATAAAAAGTTTGGCCTGAAATTCCCAGAAGGTTATTATCGAAAACAGATACAATAAAAAGTATAAGTACTCAGTGTAATAGTTATCTTCTTAAAAATGGACACAGTGACTCAAGTTCATTTGAGGTATTAATCAATCTCTTCTTCCCTCATCTATGGGTAAATATCAGGGCAGACTGGACACTTTAGTCTTGGTATCACAACCAGTCTAGGAGAAAGAAAACTCTGAATTCAAACCAGTATTACTTTGCTGAAAAATGTACCTTGTGTCACATCCTGCCTGTAGTAGAGGATTTAGCTTAATAAATTCATAAAGCTAATTATTCTTTGATTATATTATGAACAATGAAGATGCTAACCTATGTATATGAGTGTAGTGTTGTTAGTCTCTTGAAGAAAGTTGGTAGAGATGAAGAGACAAAGAGAAGTTTAAACTTCCCAGAAAGTTACCAGCTAAAACAGACTTATGAAGAAGCCTAGAATAGGGCTGGCTTTAGGAGGTGTATGATCCAACTGGAAACATATATATTGCATGTATTGTTGATTGTGTGTACTTGATGAGCTGAGAGTAGATTAGACTCTGGCCTGGAACCCAATTGAGAGGAAATGGTCCAACTAGCTTAAAGCTGGCTCTAACCTGGAAGATATAAGAAGAAGCCTGGAACAGGGCTGGGCTTAAGAGGTGTGAAACTCATTTAGGAATATGTATATTACAATGTATTTTTATGTGTACTTGATGAGCAGAGAGTAAGGCCTATTTGAGAGCAATTGGTTCAGTTGGCTTAAGGCCAGCCCTCACCTGGAAGACGCACTAATAAAGATATCTTAGCTGAGTGCATCTCCATGATATCTCCTAATACAACAGATCTTTCCACTTAAGATTCTAACACGATGAGTCTATGTTGATTCATCAACTGCAAAAGACCTAATTCTACTTTTTAGCTTATTCCATAATCTGTTCCCAAGTACAACTCCTTTCAATTCCAGCTTTAATGTTAGTCCTTGCTGACTTTGAAAATTCTTCTAATTCAACAAGGATATGTTGAATTTCCAGAAATCAGACTTCCTAATCTCATTAGGACAAAGATGGATTTATGAT
Source organism: Sepioteuthis lessoniana (assembly GCA_963585895.1). NCBI lineage: Eukaryota > Metazoa > Mollusca > Cephalopoda > Myopsida > Loliginidae > Sepioteuthis > Sepioteuthis lessoniana. Next base: position 6,929,875 of record OY757934.1, read on the forward strand.
CCGAAAAACTTACATTCTTAAAACTTGGACCACTTACAAGTTGACTAACCAAACTAGTTTTGGTTTGGTTTTATGGCATATTAACCATTTTAGCTTATAAATCCACTTTATACATGTATATTAAATATATATAATTTGTAAACACATTTTTTTGATTATGTTTTTAAATGAGCTTAAGCTCATTTTTTTGCACACAGTTAAATGACTCCAAGTATTGATATATATCTATAATAATTCATTTGAACATCAGTCATTTGTTTATACACAGTTAAATGATCAAACAGTTCTATTTCAAACAATTCAATTTAGTGTAAGTCATTTGTTAGCAGTCAGTTTAAATGTCAAACAGTTCTATTTGACCTATAGATAGGACCCTTTCAGGTGCTACCACTTCAGGCCAGAGTGGACTTGGGAGCAATAGCAATGAAGGGGTAATCCACTTTACCCAAAGATCCATCATTAATGAAGCCTTACCATCAGATTGTTTAATGCTATGTCCAGTATACTCATTATGGGAGGGGATCTTACTCCTGTGCAGAGATGCAGTCAGCATATTCTACAGCCCCAGTCAACTGGGCTGACCAAATTAGTACTTGGTTGAAAGCTAGGATGAACTCAAGCTGCTTCTATTGGTTCAAGTCTGTGCTACCCTTTCAGGATACCCATTTCAAAATTTTGACTCTTACAAGAACAATGATAATCTGCGTACAGTGTACTCAATGATAGTTGGCCATGATGAAGAGGCAAAGATGAGATAAACGGATGACAATGAGATAAAGTTGGTCATATCACAAAAGGAAAAGTCAGACACATGGTTAGAGAAAAATCCTACATTTTATTGCTGATGTTGTAACTTCCCTCTGGATTGGTCTCAAAAAAGGAAAATGTTATGAGGTATTTTTTCTTTTTTCTTTGCCAAATTGTTGCTCACCCTCAATAAGGGAGTGATTTCATTTACCCTGAAATTTTTAGTTTGAACTTGTCACTCTCCTGGTAATTGACTTCCCTTTTCATAAAACCCCAAGTCTTGTTTGTGATCATCTTTCACAGCTTCAGAAAGAATTCTTGGAATTGACCATTTGTTGTCAGTTGCAGAATCTGTGGTGATGCAAGATGGTCAAACTCTATATTTATGTTTAAGTAATAATTTCTTATATCAAAAACCCACTCTGACCTGGTGTAGTAGTAACTGTTGGAGTCCCATCAAACAGATCTGTTTAAAAGTTATTTGTATTCAAGAGGACCATATGCCTAAGTGGTTTAAGTTTTTTTCAATGAGGGTAGTAGTGGAATTTTGAGGTAATATCAGGTGTCTTTTTATAGGGTTAATATGTGAGATAGTTTGGTTATTTTTATCATAGGATATATGTTTATGGATTTTGATGGCTTTCAATTTTGCCCAACGAATGAAAGATTAAGGATATTGTCATTTAGAAAAAGTTTTTGATGTGTTCAAATTCATCATTTAGAATATTGGGAGGGCAAATTCTTTGGTCTCTGAGGAAAGAACCTATGAGAAGACCACTTTTTGTTTAATCGCTATGGTTTGAATAAAAATGAAGGAAGAAAAGAAGAAAAAAAACAAATAATCCAAAAATTGATGAATTTATTATCAAAGTCGACATTGAACATTTTGGTTATAATAACACTGTTATAAATCTTTCTTTTTTATACACACTTTCTTCTCTCCAGCTATTTCTTCAAACATCCACCACTATTTCAACAACAATTTTCATGTTCTAAAGTCCTGAAGAAGGTTATTATAACTGAAATGTTTCATAGTCAACTTTCATAATAAATTCAACAAATTTGGATTATTTTGTTTTTTTCTACTTTTCTTCATACTGTCAAATTCAACTTCCAAATTTACTTCCATAAGAATGTATGTAATCATTTTTGCTGTTTTCCTTGTGGAAGACTTTGATTTGAATTTATTGCTATTATTTATTTATAGGATGTCCAAAAAAGGTAAAGAATTGTTGTTTTTTTTAGTTCATATGTGAAATTTAAACTTGGTTCTATTTGACTAAGTCTGTGTGTGATAGAAGGAATGTTGTGTTTATTGGAGTAAATAATTAGAATATCATCAATGTAGCTAAAGTAATGGATATCATTTGGCAAAATGTATTTGAAAGGTTTGGATTCTAAAAATTCTAGAAAAAGGCCAGCTAGAACGCCACTTAAAGACGATCCCATAGGAAGACCAAATTTTTGCCACTGGTAAATATTATTACATTTGAAAAAACAGTGACTGGTACATAAATCAATTATTTGGATTATTTTGGTGACAGATATGGAGAGAAATTTAGATTTTTCTAAGTGGAGTTTTAATTGTTGGATACATTTTTTGCACAACCCCCCCCTTAAGAAACAAATGCACAAAAAATGTAAATATGAATGTACGATGAATGTGAATCCCTCATATTTAGACATAAAATAACCCTAGACAAGATGACATGCCATTAAAATCAATCAAAGATTTAGAAAGAAATCATAGTTTTTAATGTAAACTGAAAACTATTTTCTTAATATATTTCCAGTTATATATTTTCATGTATTAATCTTGAGTAATATTCTGTACTTTTTCAAAATCAGTTATATTTTCATCAAAATGGAAATTTTCCCTGAAGTTTAGATTGATTTGAAATTAATAATATTCAAATAACTCAGTAATTAATATTCTTTAAATAATTGAATATCCTAAATTACACCAATGTATAATAAACGATAATTTCATGTGTCAGAAAGTCAAGCAAAAATCATATATGCTATCTCTTTCATTTCACATGTTTTCCTCTTTGTTTGTTTAAATTCATGCATAGAAAAATAATGCTTCTTGGAATTTTAGATAAAATTATACACGTATCTTCGGCTTAGTTACAATTACGTCTTCCAATTTTCTACTTTTTGTTTTAAAATTAAATGATGTACAAGGTCATATGCCTATGTAAAAATTCTGTGTGATTATTATTTTTTTTTTGCTTTTTATTATCATACATATTTTGTATTCATATTTTTGGCGTGCAATGCCAGTTTCTCTTACCTGTAGTTACATTTATCGTGACATATGAATTAAAAGAAAATACTGCATTACTTATTGTTGTGTCCTAAGAATAACATTGCATTTATATGAAAAATGCATCCACTTGATGCTATCTGACAGCAATACTGAGCCTATACACCCACACAACCATAAAATATGATCAGACATTTGGTGTTACAAAGTGCATTAAGCAAATACTGCATACACTCACATACATACATACATACATACATAGAAATTTACAAACCTCTCTGCATGAGCAAGATGAGAGACAAGGTGAATATTAAAGTAGAGTTTAACAGGTGTAAATTTAGAGTTTTCTTTCCCCAAGACTTGTTGCCATACCAACGTTATAGAACACAGTCTGCCCTACTATTTTACCCGTAGTTGGAGGGAGAATAGTGAGATTTGTATCTTTCCCGAGGGTATTAGTGCAATGTGAAATGCAAACAGTTTCATCTAGGATTTGAACTCAGGTGACTGGGTCCATTTTCTAAAATGGTTAACCATTACACTAAAAACACTTCTATATATATATATATATATATATATATATATATATATATATATATATATTTGTATGTGTATATATATATATATATATGCACATAAATATATATATATATATATGCACATAAAAATATATATTTGCATGTGTATATATATATATATATGCACATAAAAATATATATATATATATATACATGCACATAAAAATATATATACATATATATATATATATATATATATGCACATAAATATATATATATATATATCATCATCATCATATCGCGCTGGTAGCACGGATATCCCTGACCCTCTCTCGCCACTCCTCCCTATCATTCATCGCCCTAGGTAGGTCTTCAGGAGAACATCCTGTATCCTCACATAGCTGCTGAATGTACGTTCGAGCCGGTCGTCCTGCTTTTGCGCGGCCATGTGTGGGGATCCATAAGAGTACATCTCTTATCAGTTCATCTCTGCTTCTCCAGCAGTGTCCTGCATGTCTGGCTCATCTAACTTGAATAGTTTTCGTGATAGGGGGCAGGTGGCCGTACAGTTGGTGTCTTGTGGGGTGCTGCTGCCAGGACTTGTTCAGGATTGCACGCAGCATATATAAATGCACATAAATATATATATATATATATATATATATATATGCACATAAATATATATATATATATATATGCACATAAATATATATATATATATGCACATAAATATCATCATCATCATATCGCGCTGGTAGCACGGATATCCCTGACCCTCTCTCGCCACTCCTCCCTATCGTTCATCTCCCTAGGTAGGTCTTCAGGACAACATCCCGTATCCTCACATAGCTGATGAATGTATGTTCGTGCTGGTCGTCCTGCTTTTGCACGGCCATGTGTGGGGGTCCATAAGAGTACATCACTTATGAGTTCGTCCCTGTTTCTCCAGCAGTGTCCTGC